>VWZK01011750.1:196654-337230 GCA_013396935.1 Baryphthengus martii | reverse complement strand
CTCAAGGCACAACGGGATTTTTCCCCCCTGAACAAAACGGCAACATCTCAGCCGTGTGTTGGCATGGGGGTTACGGGCAGTTTAAAAGGATTTATCGGTGCCGGAGCTGTGGCTTTTTAAAGAGCCTGGATCGCAGGGGCCACGTGCCCCCAGCGCACAGAGGCCCGTGAAGGTGATGATGGCGTCCTGGTTTTCCTCTCTGAGAGGAGGAATGTATCGCAGGGCTACGAGCTGGCTCTGGCTGAGACACAGCACTGAACGAATTGCTTTCAGATAAAAAAGCCGCTCGCCTCACACTATTAGTTATATAGGTACAAAGCCTGCGCACAAAGCAGGCCTCAGGCTACCCAAGATGTCAGCTATGCAAAGGAAATCATATGGAACATAAACTAATAAGGACAGAAATGCTCCAATTACATGCCGTTTGCATTACCTGGGGCACAGCAGCAATAAACGTGAACACGAGGGAAGCTTGGCAAGTCTCTCCCTCTTCGTGCACGTACAACCACACCGATTGTAATGGAGACAGCCGGGTGCTGGGAATGCCCCTTTGCAGCTCAGGGAAGCTCTGAGACCTTGCAGGAGCCCGGCTCTCTGGATCCAGTGCTTGCTGAAGTGTTAAAACATCACCAGCCCATGGAGAGCGGCTTGACGACCTTATGTAAGTTGGGATGACCCTCTCAAGGTTATGGGTATGCTTGTTAACAGCCCTGGTTCACTGCTGGAAGGTAGACCTTGATGTCTGTATGGAAGGACAATGCTCAACATGCAGAAAGCACCTGGCAACTTTGTGCTGATGGAGTTAATGGAGAGTGAAGTCAGCAAATCCTAGGCAGATGACAGGACCTGAGGGTCTGATGTTTCATATTTGGGATGACCAACTGGTGGTCTGGAAATTGAACCAGGCCACAGCATGTTTTTTTTTCCTGGCTCTTGGGAACACGGGCAGTTAAGACAAATCAGGAGATGGGTCCTGTTCTGCCGCTTTTTAAAGACGTGAGAACTGGAAGCATGATGGTTTCATCTATGGTAGTATAGCCCAGACGTGTCCTCTGGGCTTCTTGCCCACTGACTGTTCAGCTGGATGCAGGAGTTGTCCTCCCTGCACAAGTCGGCCACCCGTGTTTTAGATGATGGGAGTCAGGGGGGAGATTGCCTCACCACTCCTCTGCCGGCTTTGGCAGCAGCCATCCCAGCTGTGACCAGTTAAGCTAAGGCAGGGGGAGGATAATCGGCGGTAGGAGAGAATTGTGTAGGGCAGAGGACTAGAGGGTTTTCTCATCACCTCTGTGAAGCTCATTTGACTAAATTTTCTGGTGTCACAGCTCTACAGAGCATTTTTATTATGGTCACCTTAGATGTCTGGCTTTTTCCCGGTCATTTGGGCCTTCTCTAGACCCCTGCCTTTTGAAGCAAACAGACTTCACCAAGTACACCCCAAATTCAGCTGATCCTTTTAACAGGAAGAGCTTGTGCAAAACCTTTGGGTTGTTCTCAGTGTCTGCAAGAGGAGTGTTAGTTCCTTTTTTCTTTAATGCCAGCAGTTGAATGATACTGTTTTGTGTTTCAAGACTATTCTGGCAGGGGAGGGGCTTGAAAATTTACCTGGAATAGTCCCAAGTGCACAAGCTGCATTTTTCAGGTGCATTTTTCTTCTTCCACCTTAGAAGCGAGTGGTAGGTACACGATACCTCGAGAAAAAAATGGCACAGTTGTTGCTGTTCAGGCTGGAGAGGGAGGCACTGCGTGGTTCTCTTTGGGGCAAAACAGTTTGAGGTCACCACCTCTGGCAGTACCAACAGGGCCATCGAAAAAGCAGCCTCCCCTGAGTGTCACTCGTGCCTTATATTTGAAGAAACACTCATGACTGCATTTCAGCTACGGTGAGTTTGTAATGTTCCTTTATCTCTGGGAAGTCTTACATTTTTCCTCCGGGGTTGTGGCAGCCCATGAAATGGACTTTGTTTGGGAGTTACAAACTCTGAATTCAAATTTTATCACATCTTGGAGCTTACCAGAGCACTAGGTTTGCGATTTTATTCACAAAGCTATGGATCATTGCAAATTGCTCCCTACTATTTGACAGCTTCCTTTTTAGAAATTTCAACACTCCAGCTATCTGCCTTCAGCAGCGCACGATTCTAATCACTGGCTATGATTTCATAATCCCCCTTTAATTCAGCAAACATTCCAGATTATCAACACATGCAATTTGTGTTTTGGGAGAGCACAGTGCAGCAAAATTCCCCGTTGTCAGGCTTTGTAGGTTGTGTAGCTGAAAGGTGCGTATTGTCAACCGGGGGTAATTTCTTAGATATAGTTTATAAATATCTGTAACTATTTTGGGTTGTCGAGATAACGTTCCCTTCAGTGAATGTAAGAAGTAAAGCTGCAGAGTTTAAAGCCAAATTCAGCAGGAAGAAAGAAAATTGCTTCCATATATCTTCTGTATGTCATTAAGTGGAAAATGAGATAATTCTTCTGTACATCTGAAAACTAAATAAAGATGTCTATTCTCCTCCCAGTTGCTGTGGATAACTCCAGCTAATTTTTGTGGCAGTTATGCACGCTGATGGGAGAAAAGATGCCTCAAGTAGGATGATACGGTGTACGTATATTACTAAAATGAAATGCTCATTTTCCTTAGGATAATCCGTCTTTGTTCCAGATACGTGTACGCGTTCTTCTTACAGCGAGTATTTCAGTTGTCAGGATGACTTGATACATTTGTTCTTTGATGTCAAATTTGGTTGCATCACCATGGACTGGTTGCTACAGAAACCCCAGCCCTGTTCTTACGTGTATTGAGTTCACTCCTTTTTCCTGAGAGAAGCTGGATTTCATTTCTTTCCTGTGCAGAAGTTCATAGTAAAATGGATGAAGCCTCTGAAACTGCAGCAATAAGTGTGGCAAAAATACCCAGATAGTGAGATCAGAGACAGTAAGGGGGGAAAAAAAAAAAAAAAAAGACAATTTAAAGTCCAACAAGCAAAGTCTATCTCTTGATGAAATGCTCCCTGTTGTAATTGAAACCAGAGCTAAATTAGATCAATAACAAAATATTAAAGTGTGCCAAACCTGTTTTCTGTAGGTTTTGCTATAATTGGATTCTGATGCGAGAGGTGACTTAAGTAGGCAAAGTCTGTTGACTCAAGACCATGATTATTCATAGAAAAAGCGCTTCCCGCTAAGGTTTACGGTACCTTTATCCGGTGTTTCTTGAAGAATTAATACATTTCTATCCTCCCCTTCCATGCTGATGCATTTGGAGCCCGTATCCTGCCTACAGTAAATCTCTGTCTCGCTTAACAAGAAACTATTTCACTGTATAAGCGAAGCATATTGACAACAGATTTAACCCAGACAACTCAGCTTTATTCAATCAGAAGAATGCTGGCCTGGTTTCAGGTTTCTGGAATACAGGCACAAATGGACATGCCCCAAGTAGAATCCATTTGTTTTCCCATGAATTCACCTAGTAGGAGGTCAAATAAAAATAAATATTTTGGCCGTTCAGAGCAAGATAGGTTACTGGAGCATTTGTGATTCAGACTGGAAATGAGATTACATCAAGCAGAGGTAGTATCAGAAATATGCTTTGTCAAGAGTGAAAAAAGCATCGTTTCCTTTCTCTCTCTGTGTTTTAAACTGTGGTTATTCCCTATCCTCACTGATCAAATTTATGAGAATAACGACATATATCTTAATGCCCCTCACCTCTTTGTAGAAGTCCTTCTATTCAGGAGTTAAGGACAAATAGCCATTTGTGTAGCCCCTTAGGATTTTTTTCTCTTTAATGTAGGTATAACATGCAAAGGAGTAGTTCATGGACTTGCCTTGTGATAGTGAGAATAAATCAATGCAGATCTGATATACCAGGGCCCCCGAATTCCCTGGAGAATTCCACCAAACAATGGAATAAATTGTGCAAGGGCAATTTGTCCCTAATGTTTTTGACTGTTTGATTTTCTTGAGGTTTTGCGGGTATTATTTAGATACTCACTGTAATTTATGCTGCAGCATGAAAAAAAAATCGACTGCATAGTTGCCTGCAGGGGAGTGAATGCTCACCGAAACAATCCTTTGAACATAATAAAAACGAAATCCCCAGGTAATAAAAAAAAATCCTCGGCTTTTATGAGTAATGCATTTGTGGAGCAGGGTGGGGGGAGGAAGTGCTTTTTGAGATTTATTCCCCCCTCTGCCCCCGACTCAACCTGTTGGCAGAAATGAACTCTGGGTTGGGAACGGGTTCCTGGGTTGTGAATGTGTTCTCAGGCCTTAGTTTTTTTAAGGTCCTGGCCTAAACGCTGCAACTCAACCCGACACTAAATGCTGATAATTCTGGTTTATTTGTTTGTTTGTTTGTTTGTTTTTAAAGCCTGTGGATGCCTTCCCCTGTGTGTTGACCATCTGGCTGTGGGTTAGACTGTTTGGCATCTGCCTGGCATGCTGAAAAGCAACACAAAACTGCAGGGTGGTTGGAGGCCCATTGACGATGGTTTGTTTGGGGTCCTCCGGGAGCTTTGACAGAGAGCAGGTGTTGTGATGATAAACTCAGGATGGGGTTGAGGATTTCTCTCTTCAGCTGGTGAATGTGTGGGAAATGCTGGAGGCGCACTGTAAAAATAAATGGTACTTATTTAGGAGACACTGAAATGGAAACACTTTGGTGTCGCAGTCTCAATGGAAAAGCTGCTGGAAGATTTTGATGGATTTCCCCCCATAGCGGTGGTTTGGGATCAGTGTAGGAAGATCCAGGCTCAGAGCTGAATTATGGCTGTCGAGCCTCAGTGAGACTTAAACATGGAGTTTTCACAGGGTTCCTTGAACAAGTGTAGTATCCCAGTCCTGAAAACTGCCAGAGGACCCATCGCTGTGCCCTTGGCCTCAGGATTCAGCCCTCGTAGCCATCCCAGCCATCCCATACCTGCTCCGGCATCCCCGCACGTGACATTGGCAAGCTCTCGGCTTCCACTTCTCTCTCTCACAGAGATAATTGCTTTGTAAGGTGGAAGGAAAGATAAAAAGCTGACAGTTTCCCAGCTGAGGATGCTGGAGGAGGTTTCCATAGTGTGTGCGAGGGGCGCGCGTCGGGCGGGAGAGAATCTGCTGTCTCAGGGCTCCGTTGCGGAGAGTCTCAGCGGATGTGGTGCTCCTAAAACCAGTTAAACTTTCAGGAGTAAAATATATTTTCTATGACTACAGTGGTGCCAAATCATTTTATGTTGCCAAAAAGATACTTTGGAAGGACTTGAGGAAACCACAGCTGGGAATTGTGTCACAGATATAAAATGAGATTTATTTACTCTTCTACATCCAACACTGAAATAATAAGGAAGGCAGGAACAGATGAAAGAAACATTTGCTTTTTCAAAGATTCTAATTTTTTAATTTTTTTTTTAAATTAAGTTGCTTTTTTATAGAGTTTCTGTAGCAAATCTGCATTTTCAACAGGGCCTTAATGCTCTTCTCACTGAGGTCATTGGCCCAACGGGCAGGAGGAATGAGTCTAGCGATGCATGTTATGTTTTGGGGGTAGGGAGGAGAGCGCACGTGCCTCATGCCACAGTGGCATTGTGAGGATTTCACAGTGTTTGTGACCGGTTTGCAGAGCCTATTTCCAGGCCGGTGCTCACTGGTGCTCCTCTCTGTACCCCTGTTCTGCCTGTGAACCTGACTTACCTTGTTGCGCGATATCAAGAATCCAACCAGCGCCCAGAGACTGCCTTATACTTCCACAAAGAATGAGTTTATCGCTATGATTTTGAAATACTCTGAGATGCTTACGTGTTTTGGGGGTTGCAAGGATCCCTGCTTGTGCAATAAGTGCTTGTGGCCTGCCTGTATTTCACCCTTCTCTCTTGGGCCACTCTTTGGGACTGTAGCCATGTAGAAAAGTCACAGGACATATATACATTCACTGTAGCCCCCACTCCTGCAGTTCTGTCCCCACAGATTCTGGATTTTTCAAGGCAAATTAAAAAGAACAGAACAGCAGACGATCGTTTTCTCATAAGTCTTTACGTTTCGGTGTTACTTGTATTTGCATAACTGTCCAAATTACCGAGTGAGAAGTATATTGCGGGCTCTCATTCCGCGTTCCGTTACCTACTTTCCTGAGAGATACATTAGGAAGAAATCTCTCTTCTCTCCTGGTGCAGGCAGGAGCTTTCACAGATCAGAGATGATAAGGGATATTGTAATAACCGGAATCTGAAAATACAATACAGCCGAGTACACGCACATGCATCCTATCTCATTGTAGTCGTGTTTCTAAAAGTATTAGGCCAATAAATTTTATGTTCTATTAATATGAATTATTTATTAAAATACTCTTGCTTTGCATCAAATGAAACATATTAGAATGCAATGAATTTTTTCCTCAAGTGAATGCCCATTAAAAAAATAACGCTTAAATTGATTTATTTTTGCGTAACTGATTTAAGCGTCAGACAGGTATCTACTTTATAAGCAGCAACTCACAGGGGAGAAAAAAATGAGACAGAGCAGAGCCAAGTAGAAACTGCTAATTGTTATAGGTTCCACGCCTCTGGAAAAGGAATGCAGAGGGCAGTTTTCTACTGGAATGCAGCAGGAACATGATAAAGAAACTGGAATAGGAGGAAAGGTATTTGACACAATGAAAATATTTTTAAGGGCACTGTAAGAAGCGGCTGAGGTCTGGAAGTGTACAGCTTGAAGTCCTTTGGTGGATCAGGGCCTCGGGAGTGTGTAGATTCCAACACTGAGGTGAGGGGTTTGCAGAACACGCTTCTTACCAAAAGGCTTAGTTATTAGGAAATGCCCAAATTCGGCAAATTGGAGAGAAAGGAGCTGAGATGAGGCAGGGGAAGGTGGGGTGATCGAAGCGAAACGATCTAGTTTGCTGTGTATGCGCGCAGCACGCTCAGCGGCATGCGGCTGGGCTGGGGGGGGAGCAGATGTGCTGTCCCCGGGGCGATCCGCTCTGGAACTGCTGTGTCGGATGCGCTTCCCACCACTGCAGGAAAGTGCCATCTGCTTCTGCTGCCGGGGATTTTCTCCTGGTTTATGGGAAGCTGTTCCAGCAGTTCTGAATGAGCTTATTGGGGCTGTAGGTGGTGTTCTTGGTGTAACCGGTTCAGTTTCTCCGCGGGTTTTGCACTGCTGTAGCTGGGAGTGGAATTGAGCACCTCAGGATGATTGTGAGGTGGTTTAAGCACTTTCTATCAAAGCTGTTTTTACAATCAGATATTGGATCTGAGAATATTTATTGGTTTTTTTAAGTACCTGGTCCTCATGGACAGGTCATGGCTTCTCTTTCTTGTTTTACTGGTGGAAAACAGAATGTTAGAAGAAGAGACTAAACTATCATGATGCTTTTCTGGGGAAAAGGGCCCGTGTCTCCTAAGATTTACTACCTGTCCAGGTCTTGTTGTTTGCAGTCCCCGCCTTACAGCCGTGGCAAATGTTAAAAGATGCCTCATGCGGTATTTGAGAACGAGATGAGGGTTAGAGGAGACCCGAACTATTTTGTTGCTGCTCTGGCAATCTCTGTAGACCCCGTGCTATTTATCCCAAGCTTGCAGCAGACGCGTTTAGTTCTTTTTTAAAAACATGTAATAGATTTTCTTGCTGTGATTCTGTAAATCGATTTGTCAGTAAAGTTCTGAACTTTATCGTGTTCATGACTTTACTAGATGCCAAAGAGAGCAATCCTCCAGTTTGAGGCTTGAGATGTAAAATACGAACAAATTCCTTGCTGGACCTAATACATCTCCTGCCAGAGTACTCTGTGTTCCTGTTACTTATGGTACGGAGTTAAAAGATCTGGGGTAAATAATGTGTCTGCTGTTCTCACATTTTAAATTAACTCCTTGTTAGTATAAGCAGCAGCATCTCCTCTGGTAGTTTTGGAGCCTTTTTTCGCTACCACATGTGCACCACTGGCTGCTTCTGCGTGGCTTCAAAATCCCTCGGAAAATGCTTCTTTCTGTGGTGCTGTTTTCTTCCCTCTAACTGAACGGATCTGTGAATGGCCCAGTGAATGCTGGGGGTTGTCACTGCCCTTTTTCTCAGGCTAGTGATGGTCATCAGTTGCCTTCACTTGCTTCTCACTTCTCTGTTCCTTTGAATCCTTCGGACGTAGTGTTGGTGTCCTAGGAGATGTTGGAAGAGCCACTCGGGTACAGCAGTAGATTTCCTGCTAGGTTTCTACAACTTCTGTGAACGCAGTTCGGAGGGGAAAGTTGATTTTCTTGTGCAGTGCTATCGATATTTGTGGAAGAGATTTGTCTATGTTTTGAAATACTATGTAACAGATCTCTTTCATATGCGGCAGAAAGCGCGGAAAGTAAAAACAAAACTCAGGGTGCCCAAGACTAAACGCTTGTCATTTTTCAGTTTTCAGACTAAAACAAACTTTGTTGCTGAGAAAGCAGGCCAAAAAAGACTTCGAAACAGCGAGCTTCCACTCTTTATTTGACCTGTTTGTGTTATAAAGCAATGTTTGGCAATTTTCAGAAGAAGTCATTTGCATCTCCACTAGCAATTTTATGTGATGCTCCAGCTGAGTGTGTCTTAAATGGTGAACTAATAAATGGTTTTCAATGGAGATTGAAATGATGTCTTTAAAGAAAATGATAGTGATTATCTCTGATACCTTAAGAAGTTAAATAAATACTTGCTTAGGGAAATTTGTACAGGCTGGAAGAATTTACGAAACGGTTTCAGAAACACCTGTCTGTCTTGCAGCACTTGCAGGGCCCTGGATTGTTTCTCACAACGCAGGAGCCTCAGCCTCGCTCTGCGGACTAGAACAGGTCAGAGTCCCCAAAGACACCGTTGTCCAGCAGTGAGTAACAGTCCTCTGGTGATCTGAGGAGAGATCGTTTTGGCGAGGGAACAAACTAGCAGAAGAGCTGCCATTTCTAAGCTCTGGAAGCCTGATTATTCTGGAGTGACTTGCAGAAGAAATTCTGTCACTGAAAACCAAAGAAATCCCAGTGGAGCTTAGTTTGACATCTTGTACATCAACTGTACAACTGTGTTTATGAAAACACAGAGACCTTGCGACACTCCCAAGCTCTGTTATTTTGTAAGGGGAAGAGATCCTGGCACGCAGTTTCCAGAGGTTTTCCTCTACAGCCCCAGGGGCTGTTGGCTGGAGGGGGAGGACAGCGTGCCGCAGAGACTGCGAGGCTCTCCAAAAACACCTACCCAAGTGTCTTGTTTGTTCCGTATAAAGCCAGAGGCTGTACCTGCTCTTCCTGGAGCTTTCTTCCTGGTTATCTCTGGAGGTGCTATCGTCGGCTGGCAGCAGTAGCTTCTCTCAGGAGCTGCCTTGGTGTGAAGTCAGTGGGGAGCAGCAGCTCTCAGTGGTCAGAAGGTACTTCCAGCCCCGCTTGCTGGCGCGTAGCTAGTGTGATGCTGAGCTGAGACAGCCAGCCATACAATGAGGGATCACAAAGGGTGGGATGTGGCCCTTGTTCAATTGCAGCTTACGGCAGATTTCCTCGGAGGGAATGTGCCCGATGTGCAGAGACCTTTGCCCTGGGGGGGATATGCTGTTCCCCACCTCTGCCCTGCTTACAAGGAGCTTTCCTGGCTGTCCTCTGCTGCAGCAATGTTGCGCCTTCTCCAGGGAAGCTGTGCTGAAGCAGTGGTGGGGTTTATTTTTGGCTTTCTTTGCAAAACTTAAGTGACTCGCATAATTTTGCCTGAAGTCGTATCCTGATTATAAGTGGCCACTGTGGCCCGAGGAGGCCTCTTGACCGAGAGGCAGAAGCACAACCTGCAGTCGCTCTCCCAGGTGTCCTAAAGCTGTCTTGGCCTGCCCGTGTGGCTTTCTAAGCTTGTCTGAGACAGTAAGAGGTTGGCCAGTGTCCCAAGCAAAGAGCGTTGTGTCTAGATTACCACAGGGGTGGTTTAGATGGCAAAGCTGCAGATGGAGGAACTTCTCCTTCATGTGGTAGCAGAAGTCAGAAGGTACATCATCTCAAAGGAGCACTGCTGTGGAAGAAGTTACGGATGTGACCGCAGCACGTGATGGAAATATTTGTGCGTCGTAAAAGCTGACTGAAGTACTGGAAGCAATCTTTCCACAAAAGTTTTGGAGGTCAACCCAGTAAAATTTATTTAGCTGGCAGGTTGGTTGTGCTTTGCAGCCTTTGTAGGGTTTCATGCTGCCTCATGTGGATATGTGCCCTGTGTGGGCAGCAGGATGAGAAGGTGGAAGGGTCCTCAGTCAAGCCTGCAGTGGCAGTAGGGAATTATCTACCAGGAGAAGATGAGGTCGTGACGGGGAACACTTCTGTCCCCACCACCCTCAGGGCTACCTGGTGGCTGGAGCCCCAGGCTGTCCAGCACAGGTATGTGAGTGTGTGCGTTGTGTGGTTAGAGGAGGGGGATGGAAAATGCTCATCCTCTCTACGTTCCTTCTCCCTGGTGGCCCTGAGTGTAGAGCTTATTAATTCTTACACCTGGTAAAACTCTGCTGGGATTTATATGCAAGGGCTAAGATCAGCTGATCATAGTTGCAGACACGTGGAATTTAGAATAAATAATGAGCCTACTTAACCAAGCAGGAAACAACTGGCTCTTAAGAGAGTGTGCAGCACACTGATTATAGGAGAGCTGGAAAATCCCAGTTGTGGAAAATGTGTGTAATTCCAAATAAATAGGGAGACTGACGAAGTTCTGTGCTCTTTCAGAACCCAAGTTCTACAGAAAATTTGGAGCTGAGGTTTTCCACTTGCTTCTGCATCTGATTGACCTATCTGATCTTCTTGCTTACTCTCCCCTCGTTGTGCAGCTGTTCCTGTGGCTCCCAGCTCCCCGAAGAGTGCACAAAGGGCACTGCTTTTTTTGTCCACTCAGCTTTCCAGACACATGCTTTCCAGCAGGAGCACCTGTGTGTAGCTGAACGCTGGCTCCCCTCTCCTGCAAGCGCAGATGTCACGCTCAGTCCACTTGCTGAGTTTCTGCTGCAGAATAGCCTGGAACCAAACAAGGACGGCTTTTGGAAAGCTGGATGCAAGAGCATCTCCCCGCAGCTCCGACACGCCTTGGGAATCGATCCGTTTATTACTCAGGGCCCATCGTATCCAACTAGTGAAATCAGTGGCAGCTTTTTGGTGGACTCACCAGGCTGGATGTCTCTCTTCCTCCCACCCCTCGCTGTGGTCTCACTCGTAATGTTGAGTGCCTACTGCAGCTACTCCCTTTGCCCACGTTGTGTCTGTTCACCACCTCCCAGAACTCTGGGAAACAGAGCACAGAAAGGGGCTCCTGAACTTCCAGAATGTGTCTTCTACCTAGTGAGAGTGCAAGGAAAGGCCTTGCTCTTCTGAGAGTGACACTTATCTGCCTGTTAGAAATAGGAGGGGTTGATTTCTCAGACCTCTGCTTTTCTGGCAAAGTTGGTTAAAATTGGCCAGTGGCTCCAGAAGTTACTGGAGGAGAGGGAATTTATAATCAGACACAGACAAGCTGGCTTTATGTGACTGTGTGAGCCTCATTTCTTTAGGAAACCATGGCAAAATATGTGGATAAAGTTGCAGTAAAATTAAGGTTAGAGTTCATGCTGGCCTGTATTTCTCTCTCAATTTTTCTAGCATGATGACGTTAGTCACCCTGGAGCTCTTTGAAACTTTTTATTCCAAATGCAGAAATTTTTCAAGCCTATCTCACCTTCCCTGATTTTCCCTTGCTGGGCTTAATCACCAGGTGGGGAAAATGCACACCTTAAAAATACAAGGAGCCTGTGTGGCAATGTTGCTGGCTAGATTTTTTTTGTTGTTGTTTGTAATAAACTTCACATTGGCAGAACTTTCTGATTCATTATAATCCTAAACCAGCACGAAAGCGTTCTGGCTAGATAGATTCCTTCCAGCCTTGCCAGGAGTCCAAATTGCCGTGACGATGTTACTTGGGAAAGGAAATGCTCTCTACATCTGGGAGCGGGGCCGTGTCCTGCATCGAGCGTGGTCAGGGAGAGTGTTAACTGTCTTCTCTCCATCTTGTTCTTCCATTTAAGCCCGGTCTGTTGGTCTAGAAATGCTAAAGCAGAAGGAAAAGAGATGGAAATACTTCAAGGGGGAGAAAAAAGCACTGCCTGGCATCTGCAGATTTGGTTTGCAACATTGGAATTAGGTAGAATTGCCCAGATAGGACTCAGTTCCCAGCGGTTTGCTTACCCCAGCGTACGAAGGAGGTGCAGAAGGGCTGAGTGGTGAGGTACCTGTCTGGTCACGGTCTCCTCGCCAGGTTCGGTGTATCTCGGAAAAGGCAATCCCTGCGTGGGAAGCGTCACCTTTAGCAGGCATTGGCCTTGTCTGTCCGCTAATGGGAGGAGAGCAGATGTGGCAGGAGACAATCAGCCTTATTTGCTCCTACAAATGAAATAGCTCTAACAGAGCGGGGTGGGGGGGGAAGCCTTAACAGAATTAGCTTAAAAAAAAAAATGCGTCAGACAAAATTGTGCTTTGAATGCATTATAAGAGCTTAGTGTTTCACAGTGAGAAAAGACAGTCAGGTGTTGATAGCGTGTGGGAGGCAAGAGCTGTTATTAGTGAGTGGGAAGAAACGCAGGGAGTGTGGTGTGGGAGTAGGGCAGATGGGAGTGAATCTAGAGGCTCTGTTGGAATTACTCATATTCTGAATCATCGCTCTCAAAGGCTCCAGGGCAGAACATCAGCAGCCTCCAAGGTCCCACAATGTTGCCGTGCTGAGCGTGGCACCGAGAGGGGTGTTGAGTCAGCTCTGCGTGCGGTAGTAGCGTGAGGTGTTCCGCGAGGGGCCGAAGGATCTCCTCCAGCCAAGGAGGCGGGGACTACGCTACAGAGGTGGGATATGTAGCCATTAATTCTGTGGGATTGGGGTGGACTGGGCCAGCACCAGTGTCTCCCTTCAGGTAGCAAAGGCAGGCACGTCCTTGGTGAATGGAAAATAAGCAGCCGAAGCAGATGATAGAGAGCTTAACGGAACGTAGCCTGTTCTCTGGGCTTGTCACAAATCCGTTAATTTCTTCACTAATGGGTCCTAATTCTGAACTTTTTGGATCTTATTCTAAAAGAAAAGAAGATAGAATTTTACCAGACTATTGCTTGCAACCGTACACATTCCCGTATGTTGCCTTTATTTGTTGCCAAATGCGGTTGCAGCCGTATTTTGACTTCTGCTGGTTTTGTCTACTAATCAAGTTTACCCCCAAAGGACTAGAGAAGATTTATTTTACCAATTTACACTTGAACATCCTAGCAGAAAGTGGTGGTTTTGCTCTCAGGTTTCAGGAGTGTGATGAAAGATATTTCCCACACCACTTGTGAAATTTATATGAAAATGAGTCTCTGCACTAAATTTTTATTGCAATTCCTATGTAGTATTACATTTATTGGATATTCTTTCTGAGGCTTATTACGGTGGGATTGTTTGGTATTTCCTGACCTTTGTCATTTATTTTGCCTCAGACACAGAGGTGTAGGTAATGTTTGTCTATGTACGTGGATGGGTGGCTAGCTAGCGAAATATTGATATATTTACTGTTTGTTTCTGAGCAATTGCTATCTTATCTGAATAATAATGGAAAAGAAGAAAAAGAAGATAACAGGAAAATATATTTATTTTCGTTTCCAAACTATCACATGGCTGAAAAGTGGGAACAGGAGAGAGGAGGCAGGAAGGAAGGAATCAGTAAACAATCATAACAGAGGGGTGAAAACACACATCATAAAAAAAACCAAACAGTAGAAGCTGTAGATTCCTTCTGTGTTTTTCTGGAGCCCTGAAACGATTTAAAATATGAAAAACTTAGGCTAAATGAGAGCATTATATTGATTGGCCCCAATTTTCTCTTTCTTTGTTTTCAATCCAGCCTCTCTCATTATAATCTCTTAAAATAAATAAATAAAAACTCTCTATAAATATCTGAAAGAGTCATTCTTATATAATAGCCCTTTCTCACAGCAAAATTTATCATTATAACAATACTGTAGTAGTTTTGCTGGCAGAAACACAGCCAATCAAAGCTATTACAATAATGGAATGTTCCATGATTTTGGAAATGAAATGTGTAAGCATGGTACTGAAATGTCTCTTAAATCATATTTGGCTATGTGTTTTTCACCAAATGATTTGCACATTATCTCATTCCATCTGAATTTTATTTTCATCAGAATTACACCATCGATTTTTTTTTTTTTTCCTCTTTTTGTTTCTGCAGCAATTTTGCAATAGAGCTTCCCATCTGCTTTCATATTTGTTCCTAAGTTTGATCGTGTTTGTTTAAGAAGCAGATCTAAACCTTATTTATATCAGGAGGCCTAATTGAACCACTGATAATAGTCGAGCTGTAAATGATGCTGTAAATAACTACGGGCTAAGTTGCAGGAGTGAGTAGAGCCCTTACAAATGTTGGTAGCCACACTGCTTTCAGTACGTAGCAAAGTCTTCTTCCTCTTGAAGAACTTCATGTGATTGCCTAGAGGACAAATATATTTTGTATTACAGAGAGGAACTTGTTAATTTTTTATTTATTTGTGATCATTCCAAGGCCTGGGAGCAGCCTGGGGCATGGGAATCCTCAGGAGTTTTGACCTGTTGAAAAATCGTGGGAGCCTGGCATTTTTGAGTAGGAGACTCTGCGGTTATTTTTCCCTCTGTACACACACTGAGTCTTTGCTGAGGTATTTGCAGGCACCTGGGAGATGTTCTTGGTAGGGCACTAACATGTAATCACATCTCCACTGTGAACCATCTCCTATTTAGGGGAACTGCGTCAGATTGTTAGCAGAGCTCTCTGCACAGCTGGAAGGAAAGATAAAACAGAAATTGCAAAACACAGAGCAAATAGAAGTATGCAGAGAAGGTAAAAATATATCTGTGGTACGACCAGCGACTGCCTTCTGACTTGTGGAGCTCAGGTGGAACGTCTTTCCGTTGGAGAACAGAGTAAATCAGTATTTGCAAAGCATCCGTGTGAATGTATGGCTTTGAACAAAGTGTTGAATGAGGAAATGAAGTCAATTCTTGTGGTTTCTTTTTTGGTTTGGTCATGAGAAGGTATTTTTTTTTATTCAGCTTTATAACTTTTGCATATGTGAATTTTAGCAAATTTTGTGTGGATAAGAAGATACATGAATATAATGTGCTCTTTAGTAACCTTCCCAAAATGAAGTGACAAAAGTGAAACAAAACCATCGGTGATTTCAGGCCGGATGGGTTTTTCTAGACATACGTCCAGCCGTGAGAATGCCGGTGGCTCGGGTGCCGTTTGGAGTCCGCTCATTCCCAAGGTAGTCCCTGGTGGAAGGTGGTTGGGTGCAGAGACACTCGGCAGGGCTGGCGTGCGCTGGCTTTGTGCCAGCGACCTGGGTACGTTGGCAGAGTGGTGGGGTTTCTTAAGCTGGGTGTAGATTCACCGGCATGAAGATCTTCTGGGGCTTGTGCATCCGGGGCTGCTCTGTGGACGCAGGGAGACTCCCCGCCACGGGTCACTGCTGGCGTGGGGATTTACTCACCTCCGGAGCAGGGATTTGAATGATATTCCAGGGCACTGGCCTGGCGGTGGGGTTGTTGGCTTCTCTTGGGTGTGATTTCTCTGATCAGAAATTCCATCTTGTACCCAAAAAAATGTTCTAGACAAAGTTCGTGTGTATGTTCCTGCCAAAGGCTTTGGTTTCAACTCACTGATGTTTTCTTTTGAAAAACAACTTTGTCAGAAAATGACCAATCGACTCTGGTTTCACACCCACCGATCCATCATCTTTGATCTGCTTAATGAAATCAGGGTTCCAGTAGGACTTACTGCTGGGCTTTTAGAAATCTTTTCAGCTGCCTTCTGCTTTCGTCTAGATTTCTCTCTTACTAGCCTCGTCTGCAGCTCTTTTGCGCTCCTTAGGGAGAGCCCTGATCCCATTTCAGTCTCTTTCACAGAGGCTGCCTGCTGGTTTGCTGGCTTTTCTCTCTGCTCTTTTTCACCAGAAGTGCCCAGAACTAGAATGTAATGGGAAAAAAAATCATCCCAACCTATTTTCAAACTCAAAAGAGGACTGTGCTGAGATCCAGGAAAGGTTCAGACCATGAGTTCTTGCAAGATACAGATCTGATTCTGAATCCTCTGCTGGCTGGTGCTTGCAGCGCTGTCTGCAAACCAGTCCTCGCAGGTAATTCTAGCAACCGAGCCCCTCGTTATTCTGACTCAGCCCAGGCTGGGTTTTCCTCGCCATGATTCCTACTGGTTTTTGGGAGGCTAATTTATCCTGTTTTAAAAATTAATTTAAACCCCAGTGTATTTTACCTTGATTGTCCCAGTATCCTATTCCCCCACATAACCAGATCCTCGTATTCTAGCCTTTGGTGTTTAGAATTGTCAAAGATAACTTTTTTTGATGGGATTTCATGTTGAAAAGGAATAACAACGCTCTACAGGTAAGGGGAATACCAGGGGTAGCACTGGATGTGGTGTGCTCCGGTGAATAAAAGCATTTGCAGGTCTTCTTGCTTTGATAAAGTAGATGGCAAGAACACTTTACATGTATCTGTTTCACTGTGCCCGTAAGTTACACAGGGGAAAAAAAACAACCAACCAACCCTCTCACTAAAACTGGCAAGCGTTCAGAAACCACAACTATTCAGTGTATTGCCTGACCATTTCTAAAATGTATTTTGCACTTTTGGAAGATGTCGTAATACATTCAGCACAGTGTGAAGTCTTGGCATAGATGCTGGGTTCTAAAATAAGATGAGCTCTGCCTTTTAAAAAATAAATGTTTGCCTGTGAAATACCTTTACTGCTAAGGGTCATTGGGACGGGGGGCAGGAAACGAGAAAACAGATTCATTTTGAATTTTAACAAATAATCACAGCAATGGACAAAGCCCTTCTCATTGAACACTGGGTGAGCAGAATTTTATTCTTGTTGTATGGTAGTCTCCTTTCCCAGGCCCCTCTGAAGAGTCAACGGTGCCCTCTGTTTCTGCTTTACGAAGGTGACGTTTGTTTTGGCGGAGTGGTCAAAGCTCTGCCCCGCACCGTGCTGCGTTTCTCAGATTGGTTCCTTCTCTGTCAGCTGCACATCAGCATCCCCTTTCACGGGGACTGGGCTACCGGCGGCCAGGGGAAGCTTTCAGAGCTTAAGTCGTCCTCTCTAGCGCAGCAAGAAGTCAGGCAAAGCAGAGCAGGGTCTTCAGTCAAGCACAGACTGCCAGCGCTGCAGCTGAGGGGGAGCAGGCAGGAATTTTCCAGCTGTGACGTGAGGTACTGGTGCTTGCCAGTGCACGCTGCCGCGGCAGTCGTAGTGCTGTTTCGCTCGAGGAAAAGCGTGTGTTAGTCTTGCTCTGGTTTTGATGTGAAAAATAGTGCTTCTAGAGTCCTCCCCTGAGAAAGAGAGAGCCTGGAGGGAAGCCGTAGCCTCTTCTGCAACGGAAGAGCCCGGTTGCACCAAGTAACTTGGCCTCGGCGCTTTGGGGTGCTGAGCGTTAACGTGGTCTGTGGAATCAGTGCTAACAGCAGGGCAGAGCGACAGGGCATCTTTATTCTCTTCCAGTCAGTGCTGAGATTCTCTTTTTGGCTTCAAAGAGTCTCTCTGTTACGTGCCATGAAAACAAAACAAGAAAGAATAATCAACGACATAAAATACTGCAGCCCTTACTGGCTTGTGTTTTCTTTTCCTCCCTGTGTCGGTCTCTTCGTGCTGCAGGGTCAGATGGCAGTTGGTTGGTGCAAGGTGGTTTCCTCACGCTGAGCGCCCATCAATTTGCGCTCAGACTGCGCAGAGCTCACCGCAGCGAGCACTGGCTGGCCCTGCACGGGGGGCAGATGGATCTCCTCGAAGTCCCACGTGCCGTGGCTGTAACGGCTGCTGTCCCCTCCGCTCTGCCATGTTTCGTGCGCTCCTGCCAAGGGCGGTCCTCCGTGCTGTGCTTCAGGGTGGTCTTGGCAATTGCATGTGACCCTGCTACCTGCGTTGTCCCCTTCCCCGCGTGTTCCCTCACGTGTGTCCCATCATGGCTCTGGGTTCAGGGCTAACGCTGGGAACCGAGGAATTTCACAGTGCGCCTTTGAGGCCGGAGCCAGGTCATGGTGGGAGGCAGGGTGTTGCCCCATTGGCGCTTGTTTCTCCTGCCGGCTCTGCAGTGTGCTGCTGCTCATGCAGCTGCGTCACCGAGCAGAATAAAGCCCTCTTGGCTTAATTGCTTTATTCAGTAGGGCTCCAGGGAGGTGTTTTGTGGCCCTCGATGCTTGTTTCCTGTGCTGCCCTTGCAAGTGCTGTCCCTCTCTTGCAGCGTCTGCCTCTGAAGTCCTTCCAGCTGCTGGCTGCACCTTCTGAAGTGTCCTGCTGGGAACCTGCAACCCCATCCCTGGGTAGCTTGGCAAGTGGCAGCCGCTGCTGCTCCGGGAGCTCAGGCAGATCATCCTCCTTTGGCACATCCCTGGGCTCTCCTCTGGCTCGAGGTTAGTGCTGGAGGCAGTACTGGCTCCGGGTATCTCGCCAGATACCGGCTGCTGACAGTACAGGAAGTGTTGGCGCTTCAGAGGGTTGGATCGAGTGCAGGGAACATCGCAGTGAGGGTGGAGGTGCCCTGACACGTGGCCGTGCAACAAGGGAGCGTTGGCTTCTGCCGTCGTTCCTGCCGGTGGGTACGGGAGAGCCGCCCGGAGCCCCGCGGCCCGGCTGGGAGCTCACTGAGGCTGGCCCTGCCCAGGTGAGCCAGGGAGGGGGAGAGGGCTCCATCTTGCCTCTTCTTTGTCTTCTGCACCCCTGGGAAAGGAAAGCGTGATTTAGCTCTGAAGCGGTAAACAAAAAAGGCCCTGAAAGACTATCCCTTCAGAAGTGTCTAACCTTTTATGGCTTAATATAAGCATGCCTGAGGATTGATGAGGGAAGGATGGTGCTCCTGTTGGTAATTACAAGTTTGCTCTGTTCAGTATTTTCTATTGAGGTTGTTCCATTTCAGCATTTAGACTTTGTCTGAGGTGTGTGCAAATGCTTTCTGCTGCGTCAGGAGCTTTGCTTTGCTGTTTGTGTGCTCAGGCCCTGGGTAAGATCCTGGTCGTTTCAGGCAGATCAAAGGCGTATGTTTGGTTTGGGATAGGTGAGCAGGAAGAAAGAAATCTCTTAAGAGCGATGACACGCTGTGACCGCTAAGGAAGAAATACGGTCCTGTGCATATTGGTGGATGTCCCCCTCATAGTCGCTGTCGCCAGTGACACGGAAACATGTAATAATTGCAGTGCCTGTCACTCAGCCTGTCTTGCCAATGATGTTAGTTCAGTGATCGGCTCCCTTCTGTTCACCAGATGAGCTTCTGCCCACAGGGAGAGAATATCCGTTTTGTTTTAAGAAACAACGTTTTGACCTGGATGGTGAAACTAAAATGCGGAATTCTTCCCCCCTCCCCAATACTGAGGGCACAGGAGCTAACGGATGATTGCTGGGAGTCATTCAAAACTCTGAATCTCGGGCACGAGACAAGCCTGTGAGATGTTCAGTGCTGAGTAGGAAACATGGTGAGATGCAGGTGTTCGGTTTATTTGAGCGTTTCAGCGTGTGGGTAGGTAAATAAGTTTCCATTTCAGACGAGACCTGTTTGCATGGGGGAATGTTTTGAATTCAGACAGAAATGTCATTCAAAGAGCAGTGGGTCCATGGGAGCAGGAGTCTGAGGTATGGAGCCGGTAACATTCAGTGGCGCGGAGACAAGTTTGCTCTCTGCAGCGAGGGGCTGTACTGAGCTGCGAAGGAGCCGGCTCGGGAGCCGAGCGATGCGATGAGGAGCTAGCCCCAGCTCGTCAGCCTGGGCATAACACCGTGGTGATCTAGCTGAGGTGCTCCCGGGGCCCAAGCCAGCGGCTCAGCACCGCGCCGGGCTGGGTACTGACACCAGCTGGTGCGGGGAATGCTGTCCTGCGCGCTGTGCATGTGCCAGAAGGTTATCACACCAGCTCTGCAAGCAAAGAAAAAAGCATGACTTAAGGGCAAGAGACAGTCCAAGACTTTGGGAAGCAAGGATGTTCAAATCTGGGCTCCTGAATCCTTGTTCATAGTCTCCAGGAAGATTCTGGTGTAAATGTTACAGAAGTCGAGGATGGCTTTTGCGTTGCCTGCTGTGGGCTGTGGTTCTGATGCAAGGACTCAAAAGTCCAAAGTGATTCCTACTGATGGGATTTTTCAACACCGTTGAATTGTACCTCTGGAAAGCAGGCTTGTTGAGCTGGACAGTCAGCTGCTGTGCTGCCTTTTGGATAGAGCAGGAACACAGTGACTCCCAAGCTTCTACCCTCGTTCAGGGAAGGTTTGTAGCCTGTTCTGTCTCCCTCAAAAACAAGGAACAAGTGGTACATGAACAACAAGTACGTGGGCTAGTCGATAGGATTTAATAATGGTCTAACTGACCAAAGTTATTTTTTTTTCTCTTTTCAAAAAATAAAAGAAAAATGAGCACTAATGTTCATGTCATATTTTTATTGCTGTTTTCACTGGCTTGATTATCTGTACCAACTTGCTCTTACTAAGGCTGTAACTGTAGATGCCAAAAAAAAACAGAAAAGAGACAGTTCACAAGATTGTTGTGGCCTAGATGCACTTGGGAAGTACTGGAAATTGCAGAACCGAACCTGTTGTAATAACCAGTAGAGCCATAGATTGCTTGGTGAAGAGTTTAGGCCCAGCAGGGTCAGTGCACCCTTACTTCCCAGACCAGGAGTTAGTACCCAACAGCTGACAAAGACAGAAAATGCAAACTCTTCCAGTGGGAATTCTGCTGGAGAACGACAAATTCTGGCCTAAGAAGAGCAGGAGATCGGAAGTTTGCATCTGAAAAGCAGTTATATATTATTTTTAAAAAGTACCATCTTAATTTTTTTACCACTACATGGGAGGTAGTTAAGAAACTAAATACTTATTATGCCAGTTTTACAGCTGAGGAAACCGAAGGAGGGAGATTAAGTGTCAGATTTTCCCTGTAAGTAACTTGTGTCCCCAGGTAAGCCTACCCTGAGATTCTTGTGCATGTAGTAACCCCTCGGTACGGCTCTTCTCTGTTATTGAGGTTGTCGATACTGTGGTGATAAAAACCCCACTAGAAATCGAGGCTGGTGTATTCCTGATACCCACTTCTCTCCCTCCAACAGCAGTATACTTGACTTTCATAGCTGCTTTTTGATTCCTTGAATGCTTTTCAATTTCTTGGAAATTACGGCATATACTTGTGTTTTGAATTAAATGAAAACATACAGTAGCATAATATATAGTGATAGAAAATTTACATCTTAAGTACACTGATTTAACAGCTGTCTTTCCCAGTAGCATCCCTATGATTTTGGAAACATGGAAGGGAAATTCCTCTTAGAAAAGTCGGTTTTGTAGCGTGGCTCACAACTGAGGCAGCATCTGTGGAAACAGTACCTGCTACAGAACTCCATGAGGTCCTTAGGTGGGAAATGGTAATGAATGGTAGCTCAGCTGCTGTGGTCTAAAAATATTCACAGAATCACAGGATTGTTGAGGCTGGAAGAGACCTCTGAGATCATCAAGCCCAGCCTATGACCCAACACCACAACACCTAGCTAGACCATGGCACTAAGTGCCACATCCACATGCTACGTATTTGTCAGATAAAACTGTTACCTACCCAACAAAGATCAGAGGCTTCTGTGGCACAGATGGGAGCGTACAACTGTCTGATTTAACATGGGATTAAGTATGTGCCAGTACCCAGAGTGCTTGTCACACACAGCAGCAGAGACCTGTGAGCTTGGCTGGCCAGCGGCGGAGGAGGAGGATCTGTTGCTGGGAGGGAGCGATGGCACCTCTGCCTCATCCTTCCACCTCTTTGCATGGCTAAGGTGACTTCTTTACTCTTCATAGCTTTGCTTAATATCAGGAGTTGTGGTTACTGCTCACAGAAGATGCGTTGCTGGTGCGCCAGCGGATGAGCGAGCGCCTTGGAAAGGACAGGAGCCTCCTTCCCTTTGGTTTGTTTCTAAACAACATGGAGAAGAAAGGGTTCGCGTGACGTTTTGCTGACTCGGGGCATTCACGTTCACAGGTTTAGCGTCGCTTCTATTGCTGCTTGTGACAAATTTGCTGAGGTTGGGGGGAAGGAAAGCAGGGGAATGGTGAGAACAGGAAATGCAAATATTTTTCCTGCCTTTAATCATAGTTTTTCATTTAAAAAGTACTGAAAGAAGACAATCCCTTAAATAGCGTAGAACCCCAAACAAATCCTTGTATTCTCCTTCTCCTCTGTAGAATTGTGGAGGACTTTGACTCATAAAAGGAAACGTATTTCCGAGCTGGTCGACAGCATCGGTGCCACCGGCTTGGGGCTGTGGAGGCAGGTGGGACCAGTGGCCTCCATTCTGCTGGATCGCATCTTCTCAACCTCAGCTGTATTTGGGTAAACATCTCTATAGACATTTGCATACATTTGAATCTGTTTATCCCATGCGCTATTCTTAGAAGTCTGAATGAATTAAAGAAAAAGAACTGATGTAGAGTTAACAAGGAGTTTTAAGATTGTTTTCTTGGCATGCATTTAAACCACAAAGAAGTAATTGCTTACTTGAAAGTGCCCAATACTAAGGTGTTCAGGGAATACTGTAACCGACACTTGTGTCTCTGCTGACAGAACAACATCGATGAGGTAAGATGTGTGATGAAGAGCATTAAAAGAAATGATAGTGCAAACAGCATTACAAAGTATTCTTTAGAGGTCTGAAGACTTTAACCGAAGGAAAAATTATAAAGGGTCTGGATTTCATACTCTGAACTTCTTAACACCCGACAAAAAACATTAGTAAGGAAGTTTTTTTGAGTGTTTGATATATTTGGGAGTTTATGAGTGTGATCCCTCTTCCTCCCTACTGTTGTCATATGCTCAAGGTGATTTTTTTTTTATCCCCATAAGTCATTAGCAGCAGAATCTGGAAGCTTAGGACTCTGTTTCCTAGTTCTCAGTGAAAAGGAAGGGGCAATGGCATTTTGAAAAAGTATGAGTCAAGTATTTCCAGTTTGGATACTTGGGAAATCATTAGTGTTGTGGCAGAACTGAAGGATTTTATACTGGCTGAACTTACACTTAAAAATTTCGCATATGTATCCACAATACTGCAAAAGAATGTAGGTGCATATGAGAGTCAGCCCCAGAAAGCTCCAAAGTTGGCATTTTTGCATATGGATTTTGGAGCTTTCCACCTTTTTTCTCCCCCAACGAGGTTAATTAAAGAGTATTTCAGCTCCACTCTCTTGAACTAAAGATGCTTTATTTCTGTGCACCTCAGTTACAAGAGCCCTTTATCTGGAGAGTTTTCTTCTCACTTCCTTAAACACCATTATGAGCAGTTCTTATGCCTACCTACAGACTTGCTAAGTTGCGGTATGAGCTTGAGCAATCAAATCCTCAAAGGCAGAGCCTTGTGCAAATTCTGGAACCTCACTCTCCTCTCAGGGGGCCCTCCTTCTCCAGCAGGATCTGCTATCAGTAAAGGACAGACAGTTGGATCTGCTTTGGGCACAGCAGCTCACTGAAGGGAAGCTCTAGACCTGGGAATAAAATTTTGGTTTTTTTATTCTTTTTCTGAACTCAAAGTGTAGGGTTATTTGGATTCAAAAGGTTTGGTTTGGCAGCTCCCAGGCTTTACAAACAGTATCAACATCTCTGGTTGCTTCCCCAGAGGCCGCCGATCCCCTCCTTCCAAAGGAGCATTAGCAAGTGCAGCACTTGTCCTTTCGGCACCAGTTGACGGTCAGCAGGCAAGGGTCACCTGTGCTTAAAGCGTTAAGTTTATCTTGGGGATTTTGGAAGGATCTAAAAGAGTTAGCCTGTATCTGAAGTTGGATGAGAGCTTTGTGCCAATGCTCCTGTGCTTCCTTGAAAGCCCCAGCTTAGCTTATATCATTCTGGCCTCCTGGGCCAGCACGGTGATGAATCACTGTGGGAAACCAGAGCGAGCTGCCGATGGGACTCTCACAGAAACCCATGTTGAGGAAATACGTGGAATCAATACACTGCAGAGTTTCCTTGGCCAACCAGACTCTGTGGCTATGTTGCCCACTTTTCAGGAAGCAACCCAAAATCTACTTGATAGGAAGCATATGCTGGCATGGTCGGAAATGTTTTTGTATCAGTGATGTTAAACGAAGATGCTCACTTGAGTATTTTGTTTTGGCTGAGTCTGCCCTTTCAGACGCGTGTGTAACCTCTTTCTGAATTACTGAAATAAAGGAGTTGCCTAATGCAAAAGAGAAATTCCACAAATATGAAGCCCTTGGAATGTTTTCTACATCAGCCGTTTCCCTTCTCGCTTGTGCAACGCGTACGGATTGTCAGCGTGCTGTGGGATGTGGGAACCAACGCGTGCAGGAGGCCATTAATCTTCTTGTTACTGTGCAACATTCGGGAGGGCGGTGGAATTCGGTTCAAACGCGCTCAGCTTGTACTGCTTATCCTTTATATACCCTCACAGGCCTCAATCTGCTTCCTCTATGTGTCGGCACGTTCACCCTTTTCTTACGCTCTTTGGATAAACAGTCGTCTCATGAGTCTTGAGAGTCTGTATTGACAGATTCCCTGTACGGGGAAGGGGGTTCCCAGTGTCCTGTGTGTGCTCAAGGTAGAGAGTATGACGGAAACAATTAGGTCTGACCTACCAGCTATGGGATTTAAGTGCCTGAGGGTCTGTTTTGTGCTTTTAGATCTGTAGGTTTGGAGTTTGTTAATTTATAGATCGAGATTTCATTCTCCAGCAGCTTGCCAGACGGTGAAGCCTGCAGAATAAAGATTTGTTACACTGCAGTTTAGGTTTAAGTAAGCACTTTGCCAACAAGGAGAGAACTCTGAAAGGCAAAAACACTGGAAGAAAAGTGATTTATTAAACTTTTTATATCCACTGTCTTTGCAATTATAAGCTATCGCATTGTATAGAGTTTTTTCCCTACAATGCTAATGCTCCCTCTGGTAAATGTAGGGTATGGTTGGTTTTGTTTTTGGTTTGGTTTTGTTTTTTTTTTTGCAGTGTTTAAAGTCTGAGGCTTTTAGCAGTTTAATCCAAACCAAAGCATCTTTATCATGGGACTTGCCTTTAATTCTCTCTTAGATGCTTTTTTCCCTGTATGCCAAATTAGATATCATTCTGAAGGCATGAATCCTTAATTAACATTTTTTTAATCAATGACTGGATTCTCAGGAGGATTTTTTTTCTATGCATCATTATTTTTCTCTTTCCACAGCAACTTCACAAGCAGATTAAATAAACAGAAAGAAACTCTGTGGATTTTTCCTGTGACAGCCTGCAAACCTGTGAACTTTTTTATTTATTTTTAACTTGAAGTTGCTAATTGTAGAACCGTATAATTAATGCATTATCCACGACAACAAGGTTACATGGTTTGTGTTCAGCGAACACGCTTTTTCTGGAGGGTGGAAAAATACATAGTGAAAACTTATGGAAACACTAAGCTGTTTTTTACCACTCTGCATGACAGCCAGTCTCTCAACCACCCGCAGAGCTGGTCCTGCTCTGAAGAGGAATCCTGAAAACCGGCTGGAGCCCCTGTGTCACCCTCTTGAGTCCAGAGCGCTCCCAAGATCTGCCATGACAGCCAGATAGTCTCAGAACTGGAATGTTTACCCTGCTAATTGGCACATTCCTACTTAGATTTGGTAGGACATGCTGATTTGTAACACAACTCAGGAATTTGCTTCTTAATGGGTAATTGCCTCGACTTTCCCGAATCTTTGTGCTCACCAGCCTCCTTTCTTTATTGTGCCTGTCTGCTGCTCTTTCAGCATTTGTAATATTTTTTTTTTTATTATTATTATTATTATTAGCTAGACATCCTTCTGGTTACTTCATGTGCTTTTCGCTGGTTTGAGAATTTCTTTGCTCCCTGACCTTTTCATAAATCAAGCATGCGTTGGCATGTGCTGGGGAGGATGGAACGATTTCCTTGCAGCTTGCAGCAAATGATGCTGTATCAATGCCGACTTTGTTATTGTGTTCGTAGAAACACACTTAACAAATTGGATGATGCCTTCTGTACTCAGAATTCAGATGCAGTATGTCTGGGGACTTCTCTGTTCTTGGTAGCCCCAGAAATAGTGTGACCTCATCTATGAAGAAAATTAGAAGCTGGCTCATGACTTACACAAGTCATAATGCATCTCTCAGTTCAAAGAAATCATTGTAAATACCATAGATTTGACTGAACCGGTCTTTTTGGCAACTTCGGTTCACGTCATTTTTTGCCTCCTCAGTCCTGATCGTTTCATTCCCTTGATTTTCGTGAAAGGAAAATCACACTGCAATTCTTGGGTGAGTTTTGCAGTTATTGCAGTTATCATTGTGTGTTATTATGAGAGTGTCCTACTGGAACGGTTACGTTACTGCTCCACAATGAAATCCCCGCAGGAAAACACTTCTGCTCTCAGGTGAAGTTTTCGCTTGGTTTGCTCTTCCCATGCTGCTGTAAAAGTGCTGAAATCTCTACAGGTGACTTTGAGAGTGGTGAGGGTTTTTTGTCTTCTCCTAACAATTTTCTAACGCTTAATTTGTCCAGCTTTTAGCCGAGTGACCTACCTGGTGGGCCAACCTCCACGTTGTTGCTGACCAGCAGGCAGGGCATGCGCAGGGAGCCGCTGAGTAGCACAGAGGGAGAAGGGGAAGCCTGTTCTGCTCCCTTCCTATCATCACATGTCTATAATTCATTGCCTTTCAGAACTGTCTTATCACAGCATCAACTCATTAGTGGTTTAATACAGGATAAGCTTATTAGAGATAATCTGTTTACTGAATGTCCTCACCACAGAGCAATCGAGTTAACAGTGTCTTTTGAAGCTTTGTCTTCTGGTTTTAGCTTTTAAACTGATCCCCGATTATTTATCTTGTATTTGTATCTTTAGATCCTTTTCTTTAGATTTGTATCTGCTTTGGCATAAAATTACAGTGTCTGGAGAATACACTGATAACTAAACACTCTTACGGGGAAAGACAGTAAACCAACACCACTTTATAATGAGCCAGTCAGGGAAAATAGTTCAATCTGTGCATAGCTGTTTATACTTAGAAGTAATTTTCAGTATTATTAGGGCAAGACTTCTCTGAGGAGCGACTCTTCCACCCAACGTTGCCACAGTCTCAGCAGGGCTCATCGCGCAGCAGTTCCAGATGTTTCCCATCCAACGTGGGAGCCTCCTTGAAAATCTGGACCACTGCTTGAGATGTACGGAAGAGGAAATGGAAGCCGGCAATTCATCTTCAAATGGCTAGATACCACTGGAAAATACTTACCAGCCATGGTATTAAAAAAAGATAGGATGAAGAAAGAGCATACCAAAGAGAATAGCTGAAGAAGAAGAGATGAATGCTGTGAGAAATGTAATAATATGGTGAGCCTGTTTTATCTTCGGGTCTTTCTGACCACTGGGAGCTGCTCAGTGCAGCTCTGCCTTGATAACTGTCGAGCAGCCTTTTCCCTTCGGAGGAAAGAGAATCTGTCTTACAATAAAAGCAGTGTTTGAGTGTCTTAAGATACACTGTTTTCTACAGAAAATCTGTTTTCTGCAAAAAGCCCCAAGTTGGAGGCATATAGAGAACCGATGATGTTTTCCTGCGATAAATTTTTGAACCGACTGTGACTCTGTTTTACACCCTGTATCGTACACTCGGCGCCGATCCTTCCGCTGCTGCTGGAGCCTGGATGCCAAGGAGCTAATGAACCCGTCTGAAACCTCCTGAGGCGGTAACAGATTTATATGCTACACTTTGACTAATTTTGCTTCAGCGATTGCTGTATCTGGTCAGGTCTTCGCAAGAGATAAGCAGTGAACCTGCTGTACTTGGAGGGTATTGCGGCTGAGGCACAAGGCGCACCGGATAATGCCGACCGGAGGAGCGGTGTAGGCAAAATCTAGCGCCTTGTCAAGCAGAATTTTTATTTTGGATCTTCCCTAATCTCCTTTCTTTTTCTTGGCGTTATTAGCTGCGTTCACAAAAGCAGGTACAAAAGAGATTAGGCTGGAGCCGACACATGTCCCAACGTGGTATTCATTCAGATAAGGTTCAAAAATTGAACAGTAAGAGCTTCCAGTAGCAGTGACTTAAGTAAGATCTTTCAATACGAACGACTTATTTTTGTAACATTGTAGGCAAATTCCACAAAGCTCATTCTTTGCGATAGAAAATACACTTGTTATAAGAGGTGCCGAAACTTTTGTGTACGTGGGGAGAGAACAACAACAACAAAAAGAAAAAAAAACATTTCCTTGCCACTGTTTTTAGAACTGCCGTACCCGCTCTTGCTGGCATGGGCTGAACAGCGCTACCCCAATTAGAATGTGGTTGCTACACGCTGCGGGAAAGGGGAGAAGCGTTTCTCTGCAGGCATTTTAAAGCTACTATTGAATTGCTGTAAGTCCAGAGAAATCTAGTGCCTTCAGCCTGTAAAACAAGCTTCTCTATTTGGCCTCGTTCATGTTTAGTCTGTTTTTTCTTGGCAAAAGCACTGCAGTGACGGTCTCCACCAGATTGACACTAAAGTGTTTTCTTTACTTGCCATCTGTCTGGACTGATTGGAAAAAGTAAAGTGGGGCTTGTTTAGAAAAAGATATAAGCAGTTCATTTGGCACAAAGTTTGTTATAGATGTATGAAAAGCAGCTGGGTCCAGCTCAGGAGGTTAAAAAAAAAAAAAGTTTTATTACAGAGAGACGACTTTTCATGTACAAGTTTATGCACTAAATGTGTTCTTTCATTTCACTTGCAAGAAGTGACTAAATAAATTAGCTATGGCATTTAATTAGTTTTATTTCTGTTTTCCCAGGCCACCTATAATATTATAAGTGTGAACAGGGATCTGATTTTTCTGATGGGTCCAGTCAGTTGTAAGTACAACATTGAAAAGTGGCAGAGTAGGGCTCAAAGCTTCTTAAATGTTTTCTCCCACCTTAATTCAGCAAACTCCTTAACATCAAGGTTCAGTGTTTTCCTGGACTGACTCTGGCTCTGTAGGTCTGTGTCTGACAGGCCTGCAGTTTTGTGGCTTTTTTTTTTTTTTGCTTTTTAACATTATTTTGCTGAAGACAGCTTAGAATAATAATGAAATCCTGGTCACATTCGTGCTTTCTCCAAAGAAGTGGGTATGTGCTTACGAGTGTGTGTAGGGAGAGAGCATAAACTCACGGGAGGCTTTTTCTCCAGCTGTGTGAATGGCTTTAGCTTCACCCTTACTGGTATTCAAAATACACTCTGGTTAGAGGTCAGAGTCCCTCTTTAAACTCGCTATGTTTGGCCCAGTCTTTTTTCCCCTCTTGCTTTGAACTATCCACAGTTGCCTTTTGCTGTGTTTTTATGACGAGACTTACTCTCTACTTTTATTGGTTGAGCTTCTGCCATGGTGAGTGTGAAGCTGAGCAAAAGCCATTTTTCTACAGTTTCTGAAAAAGGGAGGGAGGCTGAATTCCAATAGCAGGAAAAAAAATGAGGAAAAAAGAGTCCTTTCTATCTTCTAAGGAACATTAATCCCTGGTGGGAATTGTCTGCTGTGTGTATTGTAATGCTTCTGCTTGATTACAACTCTCTCATTATTGTTTTGTTATTGTAAAGATATATCTCTTTTAGAAGGGAAATTTTTTTTTTCAGATTCTTAGGGAGGAAGGGTCAGATCTCAGACTTCTGTATTTCTAGTTATGGGCCTGTTTCTGTGCTATTTATAATTTAGTGTACATAGTCATCACAGCAGGATTATCAGAAGGAGAATTTAAACCATAGAATCATCGAATTTCCAGTTGGAAGAGACCTCAAGGATCCTCTGGTCCAACTTTTCTTGGTGAAAGCCTGGTGTAAACAAGATGGCTCAGCTCCCTGTCCAGTCCAGTCTTAAACCTGTCCACTGCTGGGGACTCCACCACTTCCCAGAGGAGATTATTCCAATGGCTGATTGTACTTGTGAAAAATCCCCCTCAGGTTAAAATTCTAGCGTTGCATCAGAGCGAAAGGCTCATCACTGCAGGGACTTGGCTGTGCCCGCCTGAGCCACAGTTTTACTTTGTCTGTGCTTCATAACCATAGAGAAATGTCACTGTCACTACCAGAGGGGATTTTTGCAAGTGCAAGTTGTGTTGTCCAAAACCAGACACAGCTCTTTTGAAACTTGCCAATATATAGATTTTTTTTGTTTTGTTTTCTCTTAAGGCTTTGATTAACGTGCAATTATTTTTGCCATTGTGTTTGTTTTGCAGCATCTGTTCTAAGTGATGTGTTTGCTTTGTCTCATCTTGTCTCTGTGGCGTGTTCCCACTCACTATTTTTCAAATATTATCTGCTGGGTTGCGTGATTCGTGTTCGTGCTTAGCCTTATTAGCTCAATTTACTGCTTTCACTACTGTTTGTTTTCAGTTCTAATGTGGAGGTTTATTCTTCCCGTCTTCATTAAAATTATTACTTTTGGTACATAATGTTTTTACAGATGAGTCAGTTAACTTCTGGAGATGGAGAGGCTAATTTTCACTGAAATTCTATGTTCCCGTATGGGACTTGATTTCTCTTTGTCATACTGCTTTTCTGCTGTTGTAGATCTACCAGTGGCAGTAGAAATAAATCAAATTTCTCTAACAAAGTCCTTTAGCATTGATGACACATGTTAAGATCATACAGCATCTTTCATACAGCAAGCAGGACAGGAAGGTGTATTTAGAACAGTAATGATCTGGTCTGTGGACCAAGCCTCCCCGTGACACAAACTGGTATGGGTCCAGCAAAGTGACTCTGATTTACCAGTTCAAAAGATTTACTTTTATATTTGTCAGTCTAACTAGTTTCCTAGCACAATTTGAAGAAATATGCACCTCGTTTACTTAATGTTACTGGTCACTGAACAGTGATAACGTTGCTGCTGCTTTAGACAAGCTACTGGTTGATACCAGTAGCTTTTTTTGTGCACTGATAAACTAGATTTGACTACATAGAGGAGACTGGATTCTTTACAATAAGTGGAATACCCTGAAAATGCAAACCATACCAAACTAGACAAATACAAAGGACATGATTGATTAGAGGGGTAATTGTGTGTGCTTTCATTTCAGAGCTGAGACAAATAGGTTTCTTCCTGCATATTCCTTTGAAGAAAGAACTCAGTCTCCCATTGAAAATCTACCAAAAGACGAGGGGTGTTCCTCATGGTTTTCCTCACCTTTGTATAAATAATTGAGTATAAACATCAAGTTATGGGATAATAATATTTTTGATAGACAGAGTGTGGGCAGGAGCGTTACGATTGTTCATCATAGCCAGCTGCTATTGCGTCCCAGGCTAGTCAACAACAATATCAAATTCATCTTGAAAGTCCTTTTGGTAGAGGTGGCACTTTTTGCTGAGTTTTTGCGTGATGCTTTACGAAATGAACAGAGAAAGACTAGTATGAGAGCAGGAGATGTCACCCAGTGCGTCCTTATAGTTGTGTACTTCTGCAAAATTAAGGCCAGTCTTCGAAGATGCAGCAAAAAGATAGGAAAATAACAGAGGAGAAGGAGTCATTATCGTGTGGTTAAGGAGGCTGGGTGGAGGGCTTGGCTCAGACTTAGCTCTCATCATACGGTATTTGATGATTCACTTTCAGTAATGATAGGAAATAACCTGTAGATGACCTCCCATTACATGTACTGTACTGGTGTAGCTCAGGAGAGGTACGAGGGCTGTCAGCAGGGAGGTGAGGTGTGGCTCGGCCAGGATTCCCTTACGCTGCTCTAATCGAACAATCTTAGGCTTAGAAAAGATCGGCTGAAGCTGAACCAAAGCAATTTGGGAGGCTGATGCAGGGGAGGAGGAATTCTCTTTCCTGAAATACTGTCCCTCCTTTGGGTGGTAAAGCCGTTCAGTCAATCAATTCTGGCTCCTGAAAAACACCACGGTACCTGTGTTCCGCTGTTGAATGGCTAAGAGCAGGAATTTGGGAATAGGTCCGGAGGCAGTGGATGGTACATCCCTGTGCCTATACCTCATGAGGACAATCTGTAAAAACTAGTTTCTGTTTTAGCTTTTTAACCCTGGAAAAGAGAGAGTGGAGAAATCTCCCTTTGGCTTGCGGAAAGCTGTTCTGGTTTCCTTCCCATGCAGGTTTGAAAATCCAGCTGCAATTTCTTGCAATTCCTCCAAATCCCACTGCGTAATTTGGGTTATGACAAAAAACCCTGCAGCTGGTTTTGGGTGCTGGTGCCGAGGTGGTTAGGAGATGTGCTCTCTGTAGGAAGCGATGGATGCACAGGGCTGGGTGCTGCAAACTCCGTACAAAAATTAGCTTCTGGTGAGTGTTGTGGCTGCTGGGTCCGGTTAGTGAGCGGGGAAATGAAATGGTGCTTCTCATCTCCTCTGAAGCAGTCTGTCAGGATTGTACCAACATGGCTGAGATGTGCACTGTGAATGCTTCCAAACAAGGTGCTCTGGTCATATCCCAGCTCCCATGTCCAGCAGCACTCCTGTGCTGGATGGAGCAGGGAAGCTGCCCATCGTAGCATTTGACAGAATTCCGTTCTCCTGCTCTCTTCTCAGTCAAACCTGGGATGTCGTCAGCACCCTGCAGACCTTTGACAGGCCTTTGTCAGAAATTCTGCCTTGAGCTTGGAAAGTGTTTTGCTTCTTCCTCCTCAAGTGAGCAGGAGGAAATTTTTAATCCCTTCATCATTTTAACTGTATATGTGGTGTATAAGCTGATTCTTTTAGGGCTCATGGTGGTTTTTTTTCTGTGGTAGTCTCCCCTCAATTTTTTGCTTACCCTGGGGTGAAACCCAAGACTGAAAGAAAGACTAAGAGGAAAGAAAAAGAAGCCAAATTCCCATAAACTCATTGGCTAGATAAGGAAAAAAGGCACAGGAGACCACACAGTAGTTTGATGGTAGAGCCAGGAGTACCTTCAGATAATCCAACTCATGTGCTTTAGTGATGAGAACACACTGTTTTCCTCCTAAACCAGTTCCTAAACCAGTTCAAGCTCCTTCTCTGTCCTGGAGGGAGATTTTCATGTACAGAGCTTCTAAGAATCACCACTCTGGGGATTGCTGTTAACACCACAGCGTGTTGTTTGCACATTGAAGTGCTTAACTCAGGAGCTTTGCGTTTTCCAGTTGCATTCACAGGAGGTTTGATAGTAATAGAGCCGTCTCCTGGTCTCTGCCAAGTTTATTTTCCAAGAGAAATATTTGAACGAGGAAACAATGACTAGAGAGGATATGTGAACTGTCTAGCACACTGCAAGGGTCCAAACGTTAAGAGGAGAGAATTGTTAGGATGGCTGAAGGGTATATTATTGGGAATAAAAGCATGAAACTGAGCAAAAGAAAATGTAGGCTATCAGCAAGCACCGCTTTTTCACTTGGTGTAGAATTACCTCCCAAAGTCTCGTGGCTTGAATAGTTTCGAAGGGCAGAAGGGTTTTGGGAACCGCTCTCCATCAGTGTGGGGTACACTGTGTAGCCAAAGCAGTACCCACCAGCTCCCTGCTCCTTTGAGCTGACCCTGTGTTCAGTGTCAAAACACCCGCCTAGGTTCCCAGCCTCAAGTATCACCTACAAACTCAGGCGCTACGGCAGCGCCCTGTGGCAAAAGAGGACAAAGGTTTGAAAACTGGAAGTTGCTGGAAGCTGCAAGGGGCCGGCTGCCAGCTGGGGGTGATGTTCAAGCCATGCTTCCCAGCTGCTTTTTGGAAGGATTTGGAGCAGGCTGCTCAGGCAGGGCCCCCATTGCCCTGATCAGCTTCAGCTGGACCCTTGCCCCCGCCCACCAGCCCTATTTAAGCCGGGCCCACGGCCTAGCTCTCCTCCAGAGCAGTGAACAGAGCGGAGGAGGGAGTATCAGATCTGCTGCCCAGGCCTTGAGCTCCTGCTAGCCCTGCTGGCTACTGATCTGCTGCTGGCCCTGGCTGTCTGCATGCAGGTGAGGCTGCTGACCCTGCCTCTAGAAAATAACTTTCTTGTGAAAGGAATGTTAATAATGATTGAACTATAGCCCTCGCTTTGTGTCATGCTTGAAATTGAAAAGGGGCTGTGTTCTTTTTGATTTGTTTTCTTGTAATTTATCTTGTCATATCAATTCATGTCCATACAGCAAAAGTGAACTTTAGACCCAATTGTTTGAATACTTGGGAAGAGAATCAGATACCTCACAGAGGAGAGAAGGAAACTTGTGCTGTGTGCCAAGTTCCAGGCTGGGATGGGGAGCTGAAATGTCAGCCAAGTGGGCCAGGTCACAACCAGCGATAAACTCTGTCCTTTCCAAGAGCCTTAAGACTTTCTGTGTTTTGTCTAGTTTGGTACGAAATCAGCTCCCAGTAGCTTGGCGTGAAACCCTCATATCCGCTCCCCTCCCTCTGATGCTTATTATGTGTTGAGACTTTGAAGTTGTTATTTTAATTGAGCAGTATACAGTGGGAAAAATAACACAGAAGAGAAGACATACATGTTCTGCTTCCTTCTTTCTTAAAGAGCTTTATCCCAGTCACTAGTGCTTCTGGGCCCAGTGGCAGGGCTCAGAACCTGCCCAGGTTCTGGTGGTTGATGTGATGATGCCCTGAGCTCCACCTGGGCTCTGGCTCAGGAGGTTGGGACCAGCTGTGAGGGAGGGGATGGAGGAGCAGGGCTGTGGGAGAGGGACGCTTTCAAAGCCACACAGGAGCATCTCCCTTGCTCTACAAGGTAGTAGCGTCTCCTCTGTCACATTATGCTGAACACAAGCATGGTATTCAGGAGCTGGATTTTCTCCCTTTGCAGAGGCCTGGAGGAACAGTGTCCTGAAGTCTTTCTCTGCTTTATTTCAAGTTGCAATGAGCCAAGGTGCTTCAGAAGCAGGCACAATATTCTGGGCTTAAGAGTGTGTCAGTACAGTGACCCGTGTTGGGGTCTTTGTTTAGAATGCACAGATGTGACTTGGATAATTTAATAGCCTTACTCTGCAAGGTGTCAAAGTCCATTAGAAGATAGTCAGGTTTCAATACTATTTTCTGCTAATAAATGTACCAGAACCTGATCTTCAGCCATTATTTTACAAGAACTGTAACAGCAAAAATGGAATGAATCCTGTTATTCTATCAAAGCGGTTACTGAAGATTTTTTTTGTCTTGGTTCGCAGGGGATCAAGGTGGCTTTCTTTGTTATTTGTTTTTTTGAGAGAGAAATATTTGAGGAGAGGCACCTTTTTGTTCCGTGTAGCTTATTGTAAACCTCAACTATATAATAATTGCAGGGTACACCAACTGAAAATGCTGTTGGAATATGTTGATAATTTGCAGAGGAAATGGTAATTGGCCACAGGCAGGTAGGACTGACAGTATTGCTTTAGGATGTAAGAGGAAGCTTGAGGAATGGAATAAATTAAGAAAAGCATGACCTGGTAATATTTTTGGAGGAGGGGCAATGGGTTAAATGCATCATGCAAATGGGTCACATGTATCTGCCAGTCCTGGGAAATTAATGGAGTCTCACCAGGAAAAGGCCCACCTAGTCCAAATGCATTTGAAGTCTTTCAAAATGTCAGGGTTTTTTCCTGCCATCTTAACTATTTCTTCCATTAGTATCAGCATATCTGGAATCCCACGTACTATTTGTGCAGTGCTCATTTCATTCTTTAATAAAAGGATCTGTCTTTCCAAAGATAAGCCTATTCTTCCTCCTTCCTAAAGAGAAAAGCAAGAATGCTTGACAGCTCCTTTCTTTCTCTTTCCTCTGCTCACTATGCAGCAAATAATCAATCTTGGCTGAATGACATTTTGGAGAGATTGCAGTTTTAAGTGTGTCAGTACTTGTGAGAAGTGTAAAATGCCCCTTGCGTTTGCATAGGTGGGAAATGAGAATTTACCTAAACATACGTATGGCTGAGGAAAGCATAAAAATAAAACTGACTTTTTAACAAGAAAATCCCAAGGCAGCTTTTTGAGACAATTTGGTGATTCACCTGAAGAAAATGACATGAGTGGTCACCACTGTGGAGACTTAAATGAGTGGCACCTGAGTAAGTCCTAGAGGAGCTGAGCGTGCCTCATTCTGGGTGGTGCTGAGTGCCCTCAGCATCAGACCCCTTCTTAAAAAAGATTCTCCTCGTGCTTTCTTCAGCTGCTGCTGCAAGATCAGACATAATATACCAAGTAAAAACCTACTTTTGCAGGTTGGTCTGCAACTTCTTTTCTCTTCCCGTCTCCTCATTTTTTGGTACGATGTACTTACCATTATTTCAATCATAATGTAATAACACCCATCGATCCTTTAAACACATACACTTTAATGCTTTTCCCTGTGGCATCTCGGCAGGCTTTGCAAACAGCCATCAATCAATAACCTTCACAAAGGCCTCTCCATCACTCTCTTAGTTACACAGTTAGGGAACTGAAGGATAAGGGTGTTGAAAGACTTGCCCAAGGTCACACAAGGAGTTGTGAGCTGATTTTTTTTTTTTTTTAATCCTAGATTTCAAACTTCAGACCACACAGCCTCCATGTAAGGATGTTTATGTTTTGGGCAGGGTCTAAGGAACAGTCTTGCCGCAGTCGCTTTCCAGGTCAGTGACTATTCCTTTATAAATTGTAAGCTTTCCAAAGCCAAATGTCTGCGAAGTACAAACATGAGGGATACTTGAGGAGCGTGGAAGCTGCTGGAGCGAGGCTGTAGATTTCTCACCAGGGGAAACCACTGATGTGTTCCAACACCACTTGGTTTGCCACCAACCAAGGAGCTGGTGACGGTGGCACTGACTCGCCCGTCAGTCTGGGTGAGGTATTTGTTAATGTTGCTACAACAGATATTCGTTAGAAACTACAGTTACCCACAGTTTACTCTGTTTATACAACCATTTAGTGGTTATTTATTAAAAATAAAATTTATGTATGGTTATTGGAAGTGTATTTTGGCAGGGAAGTGACCTTGGCAGAAATATGTCTGAATCAACACTCGGCTAGCAGTCACTCTTTATGTTGTCGTATAAAACCTTGTTAAATAATATTTTGTTTCTATCTTCAATTGCTGTTGTATAAGGCCTGTAATGAAAATCTCCCAAAGGATTTGTAAATGGAATGAGGTTTTTTTTCTGTACATTTTATCCATAAAGAACTAAGCCAATGAGTGTCAACATTACTGCCTGGTTGAAGTGCTCGCTATAAACTTCGATAGTAAATTGTTTACTTCTAGTTTTTTTTCAGGTATGAAAATTCTCCACATTTAATACAATTTGAATGGCTTTTTGAGAACTAAGGATAATTCACATTCAGAAAGCACTTAACTTTCATTTCAGTGGGACTGCTCACACGCTTAGAGTTAAGTGGTTGGCTGAATTGTTTAATGCTCAGAAAAGATACTAAAAATAAAACCAGGGAGAAACCTCAGATTCAGACAGGGAAACAGTGCCAAGGCTGATTGTACTTGAGATTTTAAAAAGACACCTTAATGTCAATGTACAACCGAATTGGCGCTCACTTGATGTCATTTCTATATAGCTGCAATCTCCCTGTCTTTTTCCTCAGTGTTTTGTGATGATTTTTTTTTTCAGCCTTTTAAATAAAACCTTTGCGTGCAAACCACTGGACCGAAAGGTGCTGTATGAACCTAAGAATGGCTAGAGATTTTGGCATGGGAAAGCATATTTCGATAGACTGAGTTTAGTTTAACGTGAGGAAAAAGTGGTTTCTATTTTGGCAATAGAAGAGACAATATTAGTAGAAACTATCCTGCTCCTTCTCAGTGAAAAGTAAGTATGACTTGCTTGGAAGGAGCTTTTGGGAGTGTGAAGCAAAGCCTCTGGATTAGCAGCAGAGTGGTTGTTAGTATTTATCACTTAGGGGAGAGGAGGAGGAGGATGGGACATGTTCTTATACCCAAGGTATTGGTGGTGTGAATCTAGAGGAGGGCTGGTAATTGTGAAGTTGGTCCCTTCCCACAGAGGTTATCAGTGTGCCCCAGAGGGGTGTGTTTGTGCTTCTGGAGCGAAAGAGGGGTGTTATGTTGATGGGAAGAAAGGGCTCATCAGCTTATGGGCTGCTAGGAGTGGTGGAGAGGATGACCCGTTCTTTGTGGATGTTGGCTGTGATCACAGGAGGGGGGACAGTGGAGCTGCAGCCCTGTAGCTGTGCTGGTTGCCTGCAAGGACTACTAGCATCTAGGTAGGCCACTCGCAATCAATTGTGTTTGGACAGCTGATAAGGTGAAGAACAGACAAGACATGATCTCCAGCACTTCTGGTGACTCAGAGGATAAATACAGTCCTCAAAAGTTGTCCTAAACCAGAGGGTATCTCACTTTGGAGAACACCTGAAGTTGTCTCTCTTCACCAAAGTCAGTGTCTGGTCTGTCTCTCAAGTCAGGAAACCCCACCGCAGAGCTTTGGTTGTCAGGGGAATGTAAAACAAACCAGCCCTTGGCTTCCAGAACAAAAAGAGTGCAGTCCCAAGCTGTCAGGGAAAAACAAATACACGAAGAAAAACCTCAGGCCCTTGCGTTGGGGTAAAAACAAACAGAGGAGCCCTCTTTGCTCTGGGCTGGCTGTGGTAATCACCAGCTGAAAATCTTCACCTACAGTTACCACATGGCAGCATTACCTCTGCTGGTGGGAATATCTGTCTGCCAGGTGGGAAAACTGTGACTGCATGATGACTTCAGAATTGTGCCCAGCACTGGGGTGTCTGCCTCAGCTCAGGAGCTGAGGCCCTTCTGACTGTTCGGTGTTAGGAGGCCAGATGTCCATTCAGTTCTTCCCTCCCAGGAGAAAAAAAAAAAAAGAAAAGGAGGATGAAAGACTCTTAATTGTGTTCCTTTTTGCTCTGATCCATGGTGCTTGCAGTCGCTGATGCTTGGTGAGAAACTCTGGGGAAAACCTGGGAGCACCACAATACAAAGGAAGGATCAATACAGGTAAAGGGTATAACACAGGGAGGAGAAAGAAAGGCTTTAGGTTGATGACTTTGAGAGCTCGATTGGAAGCCTTTCAAAAAGCCCTTACAAAATTGCTATTACTTTTGTGTTTGTAGCTGGTTTTGTGATGTGTATGTTGTTGTTTTTTTCTCTCTGTGCATCATCATCGTGTAATAACAGACAGTATGTTTCTTAGACTCAAGGAGAGCTCCGTGCTGTGTTCTGACTAGAGCAGTGAAGTGGCCTTTATCCACCAGCCAGCAGGAGCCATCAAGTGAGCAGTGCTCTTTGTAGCAGCACAGGGCGTGCAGTTAGGAGTTTGAGTTTGTAGCCACATTTCTCATTGGTTTGACTTTGAGCCTGGAAGAGGGAGAAGAACATATCCCATGAATACTAGGAAAAAGACACAACAGAAGAAAGGGCCACTTCATATGGCTGCAGACATTGATTCCACCACACAAGTGTGGCTTTTTTTTTTTTTTTCCTGACGTCTGGATGTTTACCTACCAGACCCTAAATGTGTGCTACTCCCACCCTTTCCTAGCTTTTCCTTCTTGACTGTAGAGCAACTCAGAAGCTGAGTAAGCTGTATCCTGGAAAAACACATTGCAGGAAATGGTATTTACCCTTTGATCTTTGGATCCTTCCTCTGCTGTGATGTACAGTAACTTGCTTTGTCTCTGCTCCGGGAACAGACTTTCCTCATGGAGATTTATGGCAGTGGTTCATGGCTGGTTGAGGAGGTTTCGGTGCCTTTGATAATATAAGGGAAGAAAGACCATGTTTTCCACTTACCTTGCAACTTTCCATACTGTCTGCAGGCTAAGAATTTTTTTCTGATAGAGATTTCTTTGATTGCAAGGTATTAATGGCATTAGATTAGATGCTACTGTCTTGACTTTGAAGTGTCACTCCATGCACAGCTCTGTTGAGCTGCAGAGCCAGAGACTTTGTAGAGCCAGCTGGTTTCTTCAGACTGAATGTTTTCAGCATTTACCCCAGAACAGAGCCTTTATGCAGTTGCTAAAGTGCTCAGAGTGCAGCATGGAGCTGTATAGTCCCTTCAAGATCCATTCCAGAGTGAGTTTTGTGTGGGCTTAGCCAGTATTGTCTCGGGGACCGCAATCTGGACTGCACATATTACATGCTAATAAAGGGGAAAAACTGGAACCTGGGCAGGGAGCTGATAGGAGCCTCTAGCACATGCCTGAAGCATTTCCATGAAACTGTGAGGAAAGAGGACCCCTTTACATTGCTCCATGTGCATTTCATTGAATCTTTCCGGAGTGCTGGTGAGATAGGATTTGCTGCCTCTGCCTTCCCTCTGTGTTTCATTAACTCCCGTGCCTCGCTCTGTTGGGGAGTGCCCCGATTGAATGACAACCTCAGTCCCCTCCTGACGGGATCCAAATTCTATCCCAAACTGTCTCCATTTCCCTCAGGAATGCCTGGCCAGAGTGGTGAGGTTCTTGACTGTTGGCAGGAGGATTTACAGACACTGCAGCTGTCTCGCTGTAATGTATATCGTATAGGTTAGTGCCTGGAACACGTAGATGTGAGGGCCTCCCAGGCGCTCCAGGAAGGAGGAAACTTCAACAGTTAAGTGCAAATCGGTAGCAGTACCATAATACACTTTAAGTCCTTTTTCAACCCTTACTAAAAACTTCCTTCAGAATTTCACAGAAAAGTAAAATTCTGGGGTGTAAAACTGTTCAATGAGAAATCTCAAGATTTTGAGAGTGCAGTTTGTGCGGAAAGTCCTGTCTTTTCCTCTGTATATGGTCATGAGGCTTTGTAGTCATCCTATTTAAAGACTTGTCTATACACTTTTAGGTTGGCACCCTTTGTGGGATAAGAAGGATGTAATAATGAAGGGAAGATTGACAAGAAGTGGAGGCAAAAAGTAGAAGTAGCTTTTCTACTTTCAGACAGACTCAGTTATAAAAGCTGTAGGCAAGCACAGGGTTGAGAATATCCTACTGGTTTACTATTTTATGCTGCCGCTGCGTGCCTTTGATTTCAATAATTTTTATATTTGCTTTATTTTAAAATAAGATATGATTTCAAATCAGAAGTAAAACTTTATTTGTATGTAAATACAACTTCTGTGCAGTAAGGAACAAGTAACAAATCAGTGAAAATCTCTCTCTCTTCTGTTTTCCTTTATTTGCTGGCCCTGATGGTATTCAGTCTCCAAGATCTACAATCATGTAGCTGCTTCCTTTTTTAAAGAACACTTACAGCTGAATTTTCCTGAGGATAAAACAGCCTCTTTATACAGCTGTATGCTTTCATGAAGAATTAATGACTTGATAAACATTAGACTGTTATTGTTTATGCAAATGCAGTCAGCTCCCTGAAAAGCAGGCCAGGTTGCGTACTGTGTGCGTGATTTAGTGCAAGAAAAAGAAAATATTTCTTTTTGTAGGAAAACAAAGAGTAGGATCCATGGTATAAACACCAGTAATTTCATACATAGAAAAATGCTCGTCTCGGAGAGAACGCCCTGCTTACCTCATCCCGAGTTCTCTTTTCTCTGGATGAGGAATGGCAAAGGACTGAGGCCGAGCATTGGAGTGCACTTTCCTATAGCTGCTCATAGATCTCTTAATAAATGTAAGTTGTTAATTGATTAAATATATTGAAATAACAGTAATGGCTAAAAGAAAAGGTAATCCTTTGGCTACTAAACCTGCTTTTTTGGCTATGTGAAAGTAAAACTTTCTCTTTGGACAGTACCAGTTATCGCTGCCGCCTCGTCCACTTCTGCTTTGAAAATAAACAACATAAGAAACAGCGCAAGATATGAAATACACATGGAACTGATGTTTCTAGAGAAAGCAGCTTGAAGTCTTGATTATGGAGAAGGTGAAGAAGCAGTGTGAAAAGAAAAGCCAGGCTTAGAATTTTGACAGGGGAGTGGTGCCAGGGCATGTGATTTTATCGTTGTTTTTTTAAGAGTTGTTATTGGTGATGTTAACTGGCACACTTCTACAGAAGCTTTCATCTCAGGGAGCAGGATCAAGCTCCATACAGCGATGCAGAATGTTACATTTTTGACTCATTTGACTACTAATAAATAACTTCACAGGTAAGAATGAATGTGGGGGAATATACAGATTTATCTACCTCCATGGCCATTTTGATTTCAGGGATTAGAGTAGGAGAGTTTGCAGTAACCAGTTACAGAGGAAAATTGTGGACTCTCTTCTACTTGCCATGTTGAATTACCTGTAGTGTTTAGGAGGATAGGCCCTGTTCAGATCTCCTTACTCAGAATAATATTTTACTGAAATTAAATATTCTGTAGTTGATGTGTGTCTAACAATAAATAATCACTAACAGCCTGAAGTACTTGCTGAGGTGTAGCTGTGAAATGTCAACAAGATGTTTCAAGCGCGCTTGCCTGAAATTATGCATGGAGAGCGTCTGAAATCCCTACTTCAAAGATAAGATCTGATTTTTAAAAAGCAAACTCAAAGAAAAAGCCCTTCCTCTCATGACCTAACTTTTACTGTTGCTTTCTCTGTGCTTTTTACAGTTTTTCACGTCTCCGTGAAGAACGTTAGGTTGAGACTGTGTTTCCGTTGTATCAAAGCTGGACACCTAAGACACTTCTATTGATCTGTGTTTCATAAAGTCAGCGTATTTATGGGTGAAATCCACCGCTTTCTTTTTTTACTGAGGTGCCAGAAACCGTCCAGTCACAGCAGGGCTGAGTTTAACACTGCCTAATTTTCCTGGCCATTCACTAATTTACTCCAGTGAAGACCATTCTGATGTATTTCTGTAGCTCTGCTTGCTGATGTTGGATTAAAGTAGTGCTTGGGTAGCCTGCCCCGCAGCGACGCCGCTGTGAAGATACAAATAGGGCACGTACGTAGGAATACTTCATCTTTGTGTCACTCTTTGTGACTTTTCAGTAGTTTAGAGATGAGAGGCTTTCAAAGCAGAGATGGTTTCTATTTAACAACCTTTTGGGGCTTCTCTTTCACTTACTTGTGCAAACTCTCCTTAAACTTACATAAACTTTGGTGTCTGAAACATCCTTTGGCAGAAATTGTCCTGTACTGTAGTTTCAACAGAAATCATGTGACTTATCTGTAACCTCTTTGTTTAGAACCTACCACTTCTTAGCTTCATCTTGGTTCTTGTGCTGTGTGAGCCTCTTCCACTGCGAGTGTTCCCTTTTCGAGTGTGTCTGTGCATGTGCTGTAAAAATCTCATGGAAATTTAAGGTGTGACTGCATCAGGTTGCACCGGAGCGTATTGGCATTATTTTTCCTGTACTCTGTGCCTGCCTAATAACATGTAATGTTTGTTTGGTTGCAATTTTCTGGGCAAGGAAAGCAAAGGATGCGATTTGGACTCTTCTGTTGCAGATGGCAGCAGTTGAGGAGCAATGCCAGCATCCTTGGTTCCTGCAAGAAAATTAAATGGAACATAAATGTGGTTTAATTTGCTGAGGCATTGGTTAGTCTTTTGATAAATGATGGCCGGAATCTTTTCACTTTCCTATTTAGGAGGGAAATTGTGATTAATATTTTAAATGATAGTGCAAAAAAAAAAAATAGCTCTAATTGCTGCGTGAGAGCGTCTGAAGTTCTGCCTGATAGTAGCTGGAGCCAGGTAATGTCCTTTCTCACAGCTTGTGGCTAAGCACAGTTCAAATAAGCTTGAGCAAATTGATTTTTATTTTATTTTCATCTCTGAAAGGCAGGGAGACTGTTCTGGTTGTAAATCACAGGAGAAAGCCAAGAAACCTATTGCTGGTGTCCAGACCAATTGTGTGTGTTATTGTGTCATTGGCAAAAAAATACCTGTACCTGTATAACGGAGAACGCTGTTGGGAGCTTCGGCATCGGAAGGGCTATGGCAACAACTCCTCAGCATAACTTTGTTTTGCTTGGTGCTGTTTGTGACACTTTCTCACTAGTCTGGCTCCATGTTGTTTTGCACAAGCCTACTGCTTTGGATCTGGCTGTAAAAAGTAATCCATTAATCGATAACCAAAGAGCAATTCTGTGCTTCTGAGAAATGTTCACCGTGATCAGAACGGCCACAGGCCACTTTCTTTTTTCACATTCTTGGGGTTTAATCCTGGCTATATTCTCTCAAATCCATGGGAGTATCTGAGTGCAGAATTTGACCCTGGGACATTGTTGGTTTTTTGATTACTGTTTTCCAATACTGGTTGATTGGAATGATGGTGGGGATGGGCTCGGCAGGGCAGATTGCCCCTGTGCAGATGAAGCTGCCCTGCAGTCCTGCAGAGTAACCGCTTCTGTAACTTTGCAAACCTGATAAATAGATGAGTTGAGTCCTGTATCAGTCTTACTTTTTCATTTTTAATTCTAGAATGGATATATAAATGCAGAATTAAGACAAACGGAAGGCTCCCTGTATGTTGCAATTACTAGTTTGTACCAGACTAAATGTTAGACACCTATAAATAACCAGGTAGTATCCAAGCACTCCTGGAAACTGAATTTCTCGCTCCAGAAATATTTCCTGTAAACAATTCAGTCGGAGAAATTTTGATTATCATTGAGATGCTCCTAAACCTCCGGGAGTATTTCTGTATGTTGATTAGCTCCAAAATTACTGATCCGATGGGATGATCTGGGTGGGCTTGCTGCTGGCTGCCATTTGTGTGTAATAACCTCCGATGAGTTGCTTCATTGGCTGCATAGAAGGGTTACAGCAAATACTGGGATGCAAAGCGTAGTGAAATAGAAGATATTTTTGCGGTGTCTCCATAACACATATCTGACTCTGTGCCCTTCCCAAAGCTCAGCTGGCTGTGTGGGCTTGAGCTGGGAACTCCAGGAGAAAGGAGGGCTGTGGGGGAAATGTTCTATATTGGGTGAAGAACAGGGAGCAACCACCTTATCTGGCATCACAGTGCTGAATGTTTTGAATGTCAACAGAATCAGTCTTCTAATCTGGAGCAGTATGGAATCTGGAGGTGTTTGTTCCTGCAGTAGGAGCAGCAGGAAGGTCAGTGTGAGTGCACGTCAGCTGGAATGTCCAGTCATAACGTGAGCTCAGCACTGGCAAAGGATGAGCTCCCTCTGACATGCGGCTTTCCAGGTGCACTTCAGGTTGGCAGGAAGCCTCCTTGAGTGGCTGTGAGATTGTGGTTTGAGATTTGTATCTTCATTTGGTTCCCTTTAGGCTTGGGAGAGGGCAGGGGACGGCAATCAAGGGGCCCCAGGCGCATAAGGTCTGATTAGGGCAGGATTTTTCTAGTGCTAGCAGAGTGAAGGAGTGACTATTGAAACATTGATAGGAGACATCGGAGCATTCACCTGAAAGATGTAAGATTCCAATCTAGTCAGGCAGTAGGGCTTGTTCTACAGGTGGGTCAGGACTGACAGTCCCACAGTTGCTGCCATGAGGTGACCGAAGCTGTAGCTTGTTTGTGGTGTTCTACATCATCACTCAGGTCTGCTATGAGGGGGAAGGAGTGGAAGTAAGGTAGACATTTAACGAGGTGAAATATAACATGGAATTTACTGATTAGGCCCCTGTAATTACAGCTTATGCAGGAAGAAGCACTCCCAGGAGATTCCTGCAGATAAGCAGCAGGAGTGATGGTGCCTTTCTGCTGCACTGCTGAAATGTGGCTTTTCCCAGATTCTTTTAGGCTTCAGATAAAGCATCTGGAGACAGCTTGTGCCTCCTGTGCTGCAGCTCCATGGGGCCAGGACTTCAATGGAGCTGGACTTGGGTTTTAGCACTTTGACAGCAGAAAGGCTCAGGTCCATGTGAAACAGGTGAATCGAGCGCGTTGCAGAGCAGCTAAGGCACAACTGTCATGGAAAATCACAGCTCTTGGACTGCCCATTTCTCCCTGTAAGCCTGCATCACTTATGAAGACTAGTATAGGAAAACCATTATTTTATGACCTGTTGCTGCAGCATTCTGTATTGTCTACTAGTGTAAGTAAATTGGATTTAAAATCATAAAATTTAAAAAGAAAGATGGAAGTCTTTACTTGCTTGCTGATCTTAGACTTTATGGTGCCCTGGGGTCCAGAGGTCACTGATTCTCTGGCACTGAGAATCAGACTTTCTTTAAAAGCATTAAGAAATTTTTAAAAACCCTCAATTTTTATTTCCATCCAGACGTGTTGCTGGAAAATCTCAGGCAGTTAAAAATAAATTAAGAGACTTCCCAAGACATGATGAGACTTGGCGATAGAGTCAGGAAAATTCTGTACTGAATATTTGTTTCACCAGGAAGCCACCTGCAAAATGCACGAATGTTGGCCTTGCTACCCTTTTGGCTGCGACTGTATCACCTCCGCAGACTGTCCCTTCACAAGCACGTGGCTGTGCGGGCAGCTGGCACGTGGCACACGTACCACTCACGGCTCTTTGCCAATCCCAGGGCTGAGGGCCAGTGGAATTTGAGAGGCACCACCTTCTCCGAGTCCCCTTTGCTCACAACTGCATCCCTGTTCCGTCTCCTCTCGTGCATCTGTGGGGCGATGGTGAGTTTTCTTGGTGGGTACTGGTATTTCAAAAAAAAACCTCCGAAAAATAAACAACCAAAACATCTTGAAGTCGAATGTCCTGTAAACTGACCATGGAGAGAAGGCATCTGCATTTGCAGATCAGCAGAGCTCGGAGCTTTCCCCGGACAGCAGCCTGTGTGTAGCTGGGCAGCCCTTGCATGAATAAATTAATAAATGCATTAATAAAAATGGGGCTGGAAAGAAACTCCCCCCAGCTGTGTTTATTACCCAAGAAGAGTGGTCTCTCACTGGCAGAAAAAGCCTTTTGATTTTTTTTTTTTTTTTCTGTCTTATTAGTAATAGTGAAATCTTTCTGTGTGAAACTGGTGACCGAGGTGAAATCCTCCTTTGTTTGTGTTAATTTTCCCATTGGTGCTTCTGCTCTGGAGTCAGTGGGGACACAGGGAGGAAGAGGAGGGAATGGACGGTTGAAGTTTACTGTAGCTTCACAAAAGATGTTAGAAAATGGAGCAAAGGGGCTGGCTGTCTTTATTTAAAAAAAAAACAACCCAAACCAAAACATGAAATTATTGCAAGGTAATCTATTGTGATAGATCACATTTTGCTATACTACAGGTACTTAGTACTTGTGTGCTAATTGACCCCAAAGTGGGAAAGGTAAGAGTATTCCAGAATCTTTTTTCCTTTGTGCTTAATCTGATTTTGATCTTTTGTTCTGACAAAGTTGTGACATCTGAAACATAAAAAGAATAATTTTGTTTGGGTGTATAACCTGATTCCTATTAATCTTTCCCTGCATATTAATTCTCCCCAAGGATCCTTTTCCCCATTATTTTTCGAGGTTTCTCTTTTAATTTGACAGAACCAGGCAGGTCTAGGGCTACAGTGACCATGGGATGGCTGGTTGCTAAATCTTCCTCCTCCCTTACCCAGTGAGCATTTTTCTTATTCTTTCCTGACAAAAGCAGTTACCCTGCAAGAAAGTATTGAACTTGTGAACTGATATTCCTCTGAACCAAGGGGAAAATGACAGGACTTCTTTCCTTCCAGCTGCCCTGGCCTGCTGCGGACAATGGGCTTCAGCTTCTCACTGGGAAGCGCCGGTGGTGCCACGGCAGTGTCCGTGAGCTCGGAGCCTTGTCCCAGACTGGTGCTTCTGTGGCGGTAATGAGGCCATCCTGTAGCGTTCTGAGGGAATTCAGAACATCAGTAGAGGACTCTTCCAGAGTTTTCTTTCCTGTCAACCACATGTATAATTGAAGGACAAGTTAAGAAACCTTCTATAAAAATTCAATTAAAATTTAAGTAGAGGAATCTGTCAAAAATAGAATGAAAATTTTAAGTGCATTAAAACAGCTTTATGGGAGAAAACCAAAAGTGTTTTGCATTTCAAAAGCCAATGAGATGAAAATTCTCTTTTTAATGGCCAAGAGAGCTGTAATATAGGACTTTTACAGTGCCAGGCTTGTCATGCTATTAAAATTAAAATCTTGCTGAGCACAGGTTGATCAGGTCATTTGAATACACCTGCAATAAGTGACCGTCTGACTATTAACAGGCTACAGGTAGGAGGAGTGGGAAGGTAACTCTGCAATAGGCAGTCCTGTGACCCGAGCCCTTGGTGTTCCTGGGGGTGGAGAGCTCTCCTTAGCCATGAACCCTACAGGAGCACTGTCCAGCCACTACAATTTGACGTTATTCCTGGAAGGGGAGGTGTTGGCTTAGATCTAAAGGCCAACAAACCAGCTGTTTTGTCATTCTGATTTTGTTCCTGGAAGTATCAAATTTTGGGAGTGATATTTATGGGAATCTCTGGTATCTGTGCTTTCTTGTGGCACTGCTACAGCAGGTGGAAATTATCTCCGAGGAAATTCCCAGTAGTATCAGCTCTGGGAAATGAGGGATGAATCCTAGTTCAGACACTTGAATCTGTTGAAATGGGTAGGGGTTTGGCTGTGTCTGAGCTGTAGTCTCTAGCTCCATACAGCGTCACGGTGAGTGTAGGTCATCTACTAGTATGGGCAGTGAGATGGAAAGCCGCCTGGACCACTGGGTCATGCTGGGAAAGCCCAGTAGGACTACGAGAAGGGATTTTCCTGCTGGGGAATGCAATGTTCTGTCAGGTATTTGAAAGATAAGGATATTTCTAGTGGATAAGCAGCCAGGATTCAGCTGCTATCTCATAGGGAAAGGTGTTTTATCTTCAGTCTTCCAGCAATACAATCTAAGCTATTTACCAGCAATGATAAGTAAGGAAAGGAATAAGGCTTAGGCTTACTCTGATATATATATATATACTTTTTTTTTTCTCAGAAAGCACATTTGGTGAACTGTGCCTGCCAGTGCCTCCTTGTTCAGGGCACTGGAATCCAGCTGCACTGCTTCCCTTCTGTGCCTGACACTACAGCCAGGGAAGGGAGATGTTTAATTATACATGGGATTTTAAAAAATCTGGCACTGAATGGCTTTGAAATGTTGCCAGTAGTGACATTCCTAACTAATATTCTCACTGCTTCTGAGAGAATGAAGTACCGGAGTGCCAGCGAACACCTTCCTTTTCACTTCTTTGTGACTGGCAGACACCGTTTTAAACAGGTAGACTAGAGTCAGAAATGGCAGCGTGCTGCATCCAGAATGCTTTGTGACCTGAATAACGCTCTGCTGAGAAACAACAGAACCGTGTCCGCGTGTGGAGCTGCCCGTGGAATTCCGGGGAGCCATAAGCTTGCTCCTATTGGCATCTGTTGTGTGTCTTCCCAGCTCCTGGCGCTCCTCGTTGGGGGGTGGCTGGTGTGATAGCCCTGCTTTAGCTGGGTTCTGTGTTTTCCCTGAGTAGCTCTACAGGTGCAGGCAGGTTTCTTGTACTGAATACAGAGGGAGGTTCTGTTGTGTTGAGGAATCTTCTGGTGTGCTCCCCTGCTGGCTCCCACTATGGCGGCTGATCCTACCATTCTGTCCTAGCAGCTCTACATCAGAGAAATCCTTGCTGTGTTATCCCACTAAAGTTGTTTCCAAAGTCATGCCTGTCAGTTGTACAGAATTGCAGCTTTAGTTTCATCCTGGATGAAACTTTTTTTTGCTTAATCGTGTGTTTATTAGGAAAAGCCAGTGTTGGCTCATGTGAAATGATCCCTGGATTATTCTAATCCAGGCAGTGGTTTCAACTGGAGAAGCTCATCGGGAGAGGAGTGCCTGTCATGGAGCGATGAGGATGGGCCGAGGTGCTTCTGACACATCCCTTCTGTCCTTGTGATCTGGCGATTCCTGGATGCAATACCAGAGCGTGACACAGGATACCTGGGCTCAGATTGCTCCTTTACTTGCTTAGGCATGGGAATGTGAACTTGGGTTTTCTGTGACAACTGCGATCGTTCCAACCGCTGCCAAATTGCTGTTTTAATAAATCTAAAGAACTAAATTCAAAATCCCCTAACTGCCATCCCCAGCTCCCCCCCCTCCCCACCCTAGCAAACTAAAACTCCAAACCAAGTAAGAAAACAATTTTGGCTGTAGGAAAAGGGGGGAAGGGGTTTCTTGCCCCTAAACAAATGTGTTCATCTTGCATAATGTTTAGGATGAATTCAGTTCTGGGAGTGCTGTGAAATACTTCTGGCTCCTCATCTGGTGAGCCATGACATTGATTATTCACACATGGGGCTTTTGTGCAGTGTTGGAAGGGCGGGCATTTTATGGGAGGCTTTATGTTCACTTTTGGCCTGGAAGAACTGCGGACAAGACTGGAGTCTACCTGACCCCTCTCCCTGGCAGAGGCTGGGAAGAACTTATTCGTAGCGAGAAGACACAGGAGAGAGAAGTGCCTTTTTTGTCACAACCTGTCTGCACTGTGCTGCCTGTCAGGAGGGGCTGGTAGAGGTTCACCAAGGTTTGGTTGGGGAGGAGGCTCCTCTGCCTTCTGTTTGTGCGCAGGATTGCAGAGAACAGCCCCGTGTGGGGCTGGCAGCTTGGAATTTGTGAATGGCCCCCAGGAACAGTAGCTGTGCATCCGTCAGGTTCCCTGGGTAACAGTAGGAAAGGAAGAGGAAACACTTGAAAACCTTGGCAGTTGGAGGGGAGCTGAGCTTTATTCCTCAAAGGTTATTTAAATTATTGCCAGAAAACCCTTCCCTGCTCCAGTTGCCTTATGTACCTGGAGAAGTTGCTAATGGTTTAATGTGACTCCAGGCTCCCTTTTCCGCCTAGAAAGTTGGTGTGCTCTTTCAAAGGCACTAAAAAAAACAGTACTACTATCTTTAATGTATATATTGGAGTAATTATATGACTAGCTCAGATTTTTCTCTGGCTTGGAATGTAACTGTTTTCCAAAACGAAGTTTGGTCAGGTGGTAATTCTAATCTGTTGCAGGATTTCCTTGCTGGATCCCATGATGTGACCGGTGTCCTGCTGAATGCCCAGAGCAGGCAGCACCTCTGCCTTGTTCTTGACGTGCCTTTCTTGTTCAGCTCCCAAGCCCAGCTAGGAGAATGCTGGTTAATCTGGTTAGCTCATTCCCCAGCCTCCTTACCTCGACCCGCTTGCTGCAGCAGGCAGGAAACTTTAGCTGTGTACAGCCTTCCTGCCAAGGGGCCGCTGAGGGGGATGCCAAGATATTTTCTCCACTCGCTCTCCGTGTGAACACGGGGTCTCTCGTGGAATTCCGTGGCAGTCTTACTCCCCGTGAAATCTCCGGATGGTGGGTCCGACCCAGCAGATTTCCATCTGTGGTTCTGGGCTGAGAAGTGGGATGATGTACTGTACCATCGGAAAAATGCTCCCAAAAATAGGTTTACTGGTATTTGTGGAGAACATGCCAAAGACTGGTTTTGGATTTTTTTTTTTCCTGACATTTGATGCTCAACTTTGCCATTCTAGATGCAGCTTTTATCTGATCCACAGAAGTTTGCTGGAATGCATTAAGTGGGGTGTTCATAACAGTTTTCTCAATCTGAATCTTCCATGATACGGGTGCCTCATTTTATGCAATTCCCATTAATAGTTTTCCAGATAACACACATTTTTGTTGTGTTTATCTGCATATATTTGGAGGCAGATTTAAAACAGTTACTTTCAGTGAAACGAGCTTAGTAGACTTTGAAAAAGGGTTAAATGTTTATAAGCGTAATAAGATAACCCAGAGTTATGTTAGAAAGGATTAAAACCATAAGAGATATAAATCCCTGTGCCTCAGGGGATAATTGATGGAGTTTAAAAAGGAATTTCCCTGATGGATAAATTAGTCTATAATTGCCCCCACAGGGACTCGCTCCTTAAACATCTGATACTGGTGTCAGTCAATACCGTGCTTGATGGACCTTCCAACTAATTCAGGATGGCAAGTCTCATATTGGAACTAAGAGGGCATTGTGGTGTGTATAGTGTTCCTTTCTGGTGAGGTAAAAATATATTTATTGTTTAGCAATAGGATATTACAGTATCTTCGTGCGTTTATGGGATAGATGACAGTGTAACAAACAGGAAATGTAGTTTAGCGTATGTAACAGCTCTTGGATTTGCACTTTAGAAGGGAAGCTCCCTCTTACTAACAGTATAACTATGGATTTATTTAAGCTCAAACTCTCTCCATTTTTAAGTGTTTGGTTTTTTTTCATAGTAAAGGGCTCTGAGTCCAAACTGTCTGTGGAGACCATGAAATCAAGGATAGCATTCCTCTTGTTCTCACTCTGGCGTGTGGATTTTTCACGTGAAGCTTCCATGGGGTTTGCACAGTGATCCCAGGCTGCTCCTAAGGCTCACTGATGGCTGCTCTCTAGATGGAGAGTTTGTAAAACCAGTGGCTCTTATGTCCTCTCGGGTATTCATGGCTTCTGTTCCATTTCATATTTACAGAGCAGTAGAGCAATATTTGCTTTTTCATTTGCTTAGCAAAAGGTTGTCTTATGGGAATTTTCTAGCTTAAGAGTGGTTCTCTCTTTCCAGTTAACAAAATGCACAACAGATTTGTACATCAGGTTTTTAGAGGAAAATATTACAATCTAACAATCTGAAAGTTCTTCCCACAAGTGCATTTTCTCACACGTGACTTCACGGAAGCGCTCTTGTCTCCGTTTTCCCTGCCCTGTGTAGAGCTGACATCATCCCAGCAAAACTCTAGAGTCAATGTAACACATGAAATTTGGATATGGGTGGTAAAAGATGAGCATTTTGCTATGGGAGAGTGTCCTTAAACTGTCCTCTTGACAATGAGGAAACAATGGAGGTGTTCTTCCCCCCGCTCCCTCTCAAATACAAAGGTGTGTGTCAGCCTGCAGGTGTAGTAGAGGAGGGCAGATCCCTTTCCACAGGAAGTAATTCGGGGCAGGAGAATGCAAAAAGAAAACAAACATCTGCCGACAGAGAAAAAGAAAGTCACTATTTTCTTGCAGGGAAAGCAGAGAAACTTTAACAACTGTTTTGGCAGCAAACAAATGTGTCACCCTTCCCCCCTCCCATACATTAAAAAAAAAAAGGGAACATAAAAATGAAAGGAGTGAAGGGTTATTGAGCCCTGTGAATTTTGACCATCCATCACTAGTGGTTCTGTAATTGTGATTCATGGGGAGCAGTCAGACTGTTCAATGGCCATCGGGCTGTGGCTTTGTGGAGTGAGGGTCTTGTGCTACCGCTCGGGGTTGCACAATAAATCATACTGGCTGACTTAGGTGTGTTGTATTTTCCTCCATCTGCACTCTGGGCTCACTTCTCTGTTGACCTGTAGTTATGTCTTCCCAGTTTTGCTTTATAGAGACTTGTATCTTCACACTGGGCGATTACTGACTGACTGCGGTGTCTTGAAATAAAAAGCAAAATTTCACACCGATTCCACTGGTAAAAGAGAATCAAACTTTAACATTCAAACTTTCAACTTATGTTTTGAATATGTCTTTAGTTCTTAAATATAGGGAGCTACACCAGCATGCTTATGGCAAGAGCGGTGGAAACAAGCTCAGTTATTTAATGTACCTGGCGGCTGTCACTCTTTGCACTTACATGGTTCCTTAGGCTGCAGTCGTAATTTTAATAGCTAGCAAAAGTATATCTGACTTATTCAGTGATTTTAGGCAGATTGTTTAGGGCTTGACATGGTAATGGTGACGGCAGCAGGGCTTTAATCTTATCTCTGATATGAAAATTTCCCAGTGGCCTCTGCAGTGAGTACCAAGGAAAAGACTGTCCTCTTCCCCCCCCTCCCCCCAAGCTTGCTTCACTGTTATCTTAAATACTCCATTTTCACCGTGATCATCTGATGACCTTGACAAGTATTTGAGGATAAATAAAATTTCATTGGAAAAACCCAAACAAACCAAGAACAACTGTTGGTGGTTATGCTTTAGGCATGTAGCTTCTGAAAGCTTTGTGGCTCTGAGTGGAGCAGGCTGGAATGTTCAGTTTGAAATGAAATCCTGTCAGTGACTGGAAGCCTCCCTGAAAGAATAACCAATCACCCCTCTGCACCTCCTGTACTCTTCTCAGGCTTGCTTTATAACTTCTAGGATTCACCACCTCATTGAATTTTCTTTTTCAATAAGAAAATCATATTTGCTCATAGTTTGTATATTTGCATACAAGTCATGGTGGATTTTTAAAGACAAACTGTTGCTTGTTCTTTCCTTGGCATCTTTCATCTTCTTTAGAGTTGCTCATCCACTTTGTAATCCCATGTGAATCTTTTTGATACTCACAGGAAACAGTCTTCCTCACTCTGGTGCTGCCGCCGTGCCTGTGCCGTTGCACGAGCATAAGTGAAGGGTGAAGTTGGCTTCTGATGTGGATGAGGTGCCCTTGAGCTCCAAGTGTCTAAGTGGGAATTTATGCAACACCAAACAAGCTGCGTTTTTAAGTAAATCAAAAATTTTCCTGTTTAGGACAGGGTGGCCTAGAGCTTTACCAAGAGAGATGTGAGAGAGCTCGAGTGTTTGCTTGCAGCAGGGTACCTTTGTATTTTCCAGAGTTGGGATACTGTACCGACATAATAAAGGAAACTCAAACACAAGCTGGTAGATCTTGATTAGAATGTAAATTGACTTGTTCTGCTTGGTGGAAAAGCCCCCTGACCCAAAAGATGTTGTTCCATCTGTCAGCATGTAGGCACCAGAGGAGAAGAAAAAAAATGAACGTGGTGGCTTTAGAGGAGTTACTTCTGGAATCATTTACGTAACACCTGATCTGTACCCTGGCTTAAAAGATAAACAGTTTTCTACTTTACATTAGAGAGTAATCATTTCTTGAGTCAAAAGGAGGTAAATAAAGTGCCGTTGTGGAAAACTTTACCTTGATTCTGGTTTTGCTCCTGTTCTGCGTCGCTGTCAAAGATGCGGCAAAGTAACAAGATTTTCACTTAGATCCATCACACACCAGGTGTGTCTTCTCCCATTGTCCTCCTCGTAGGTGTGTCTTGATGAAATGAGTGTGGATCTGCTTTACACTGCTCTTCCCAACATCTTGCTGAAGGTGTTTAGCTTTGGCTGGTGACCTGATGCATACTATTTGTTTCGGGCATTTTATTTCTTCTTAAATAAAGACATAGAATAAATTGGATCACAAATTGGAAACAAAGCCAATTCCACTTAAGAAATACCTCAAATATTCTACTGCACTTAGCAAAAGCCTCAAACATACGTATGGGGAACTGTCTCCTCTTTCAGTACATTATGAAGCATTTATTTTACAGAAATGAGATGATATTTCTTCTAAAATTTTTATTTTCCTTGCTTTTTGTGACAAACTTTCACAAAAGAGGGAGGAATATGTTTAGTTCTGATGCAGTTTTGAGATTGAATTGCTTTTAGATGTGCCTGATATCCTCTACTAATTCATATTATTCCACAAAAGATGTAGTCATCCAAGATGGGTCTGCTTCGCTGCTTTGCACAAACTTTTAGCTTCATGAGGATCTTTTCCTTGCATGTTATGAAGAAAGAACGTGGGTAATAACTGTTTTTTGAGGCTAGAAGCCTCTACCAACTGTGGTTGGAGGTTGACTTTTAGATATTAGGGAAGGTCTAAATCCACATGGTTTTTTTGGGCTTGGTGTAGTACATTGAGAAGCAGATGTGATGTCAGATAGACCTTATTATGTAATAAGAAAAAAAATGATGTACATTTACTGCTGCTTATTTCTTTTTATTTTTATGAGAGCTTTCAAAATCATTTGCAGTTGTAAGAATATATTCCAATGATACAGTGTCATGGAAATGACCAGGCACTTTGAGACAGCAAATACTCTTTTTTTCTTTCCACCAGATGAATGGAAACCTTGGATCATTTTCTATAGGAAGCAAAGTTGTCATTAAAATGAATCGTGTAGCTCAGTGCTGTGCTGCAGAGAGGATGTACCGTGTGAGACCATTACAGTAGCTTTGGCTACAAGCACAGAGAGGAAAAACCCATAAATTTCCCCTGGAGTGGTACGGTTGTATCTGTTAAACAGATAAACATCGCTAATGGATCATGCACACGTTCTGAGCACTGAGAAAAAACAAGCTAGGGTTTGGGGTTTTTTCAAGGTGTGCAATTAGTGAAACAGATGGAGATGGAGATATGTTTAGATTTTTATTGTTTGAGACGAAGTATTTGTGAGCGAACATAGAAAGCTGAAGTGCATTGATTATCTCTTTCAAAGCCCCAATGAGTATTTTTTTCTTTTCCAAAGGAATAGTGTATCAAATTCATATCGCATTCTAGAAAGAAATGAAAGGTTCACCAAACATCTGCTGAAAATATTAGGTCTGGTCAAAATGAAGCTTACAAGCCCTAGAAGACTTCCTCTGTCTCATTCGGAGGAACTCTGCTTTTTCCATGTGCGAGAATCTGTCTGGTAGGTATGAAACGAGTCTGCTCTGGACTTGCATGGGCTTTAAAAAGTATACACTGACCTTTTTTTTTTTTTAGTAGCATTGATCAGGGTAGCATGTTAGAGTAGAATATATCAGTGTGAAGGGAACCCCTTTATAGATGAAGGGAGAAGAAATTCTGTTTAATCCCCATCAGTGTAGCTGACAGACGATGCAGTCTATTCGGGTGTGAACTGGAGATGGTTTAGGAGCACCAGAGCTTAGGTGTCACTCCAGGAGTATCTGCGTTAACCTTAAAACCAATCTTCAGAGAACATGAAGTAGGACAGATGTGCAGATGGAAGGCATATAAAATATAGAAACTCTGGATGGAGCGTGTCTGGCTTGTCTTTCACGTCCGAGAGATGCCCTGATAAATAGTGTAGGGATTGGGAAGGACTCAAACACAGGACATTCCACCCCTGCGTAGTCAGTGACCTCAAGATTTATTTTACCTGGTTATCACAGATTCATGGTGAATTCTGTTCTGTTCAGGTCGAGTAGCTTTCTAGAGCTGTCTTTGCAATATTGGGTCATGTTTGGTCTAGAGTCCTCGCTAACAAAGGAATAATGTAACAAATACTTGACATTTTTCTCTCTCCTGTTCACTAGATTAATTTTTCCGTCGAGTCTCCAGACAGTTCTGTGTCTGGCTCTGCTCGAATGCAGGGTTTATAGCAGAGCTGCATTTTAGTCAGCTGCAATTCTCATATTTTCGTGGCCTCTGTTTCATGAATAAGGTGACGTTGGTAGATCATACGCAGGTTTGAGGTAATGATGTTACACTGTGTGCGTTCCAGCAAGTCTGGCCAACAGGATTTCCTTTGTGACAGCGCAGACTACTTTATGGACAAACCTCATTCATAGCGCTTTTTTTCCCTTCCCCTCTCCTGGTTGTGGTGGTTTTGGTTTTGTTTTTTTTACACTACTTTGTGAACTGTATCTAGTTGCTTAACACCTGACGCTCACTACCGCTACTTCATATCTATATGTAGATAAACATACACATACGCTGTCCCTGGTTTCTGGTGTGGACAAAACTAAATCTCAGATTGCTTCGGCCATTGCTGCCTTCTGTCATGATTTTGAGTTCTGTGATGACTTGGAGTAGTAACTGTAGATGCAGAGGCCAAAAGCTGCCAGCTATGAAAGAAGGTGCTTGTATTTGTTGCCTCAAAGCGTCCTGTCATTATCAACTCAAGAAGCAAAAGTGTTTGATCAACGTTGTAGTTTGGTGATCAACAAAACTTTCATAATATTTTGGTTCTGATGGTTCTGACAAAAACATTTGACTTCCGTCTTTCTTCATAATCACAGGCACGTTTTTTGCTGTTCATTTCACTGATGTGTCTCCAAAGTGAAATGATGGCACGTTTTTCATTGTTGCAGAGAGCTCCTAATACGTCAGATTTTTAGTTTTAAGGAAATAATTTTTACTGTACACGCTTCTCTCGAGAAGCCTATAGTTAGCTCTGCATCTGGAAGTATTGTAATGTATTCCTCTTGTGGATGAAGTTAAAGAAATGCTTTTCATCAGTGTTGAAAAAGGTGACTCAAATCTCCCAACCTGCACAAGAGCTTGGGAGGTGTGTAATGCCACGTTTAAGAACTCACTGCAGCTTTGGGATGCCCTGGATCGATCCACTCCTCCCCTCTGGATTTCCTGGTGGGACCAGGGCTGGGTTCCCTGCTTCGTGGCCCGTTCCCAGTTAGGCAGGGCACTGTGATTAATGCTTTCCAGGTGCTCCAGCACTGCTGTGCTGGGAGCCATTGGAATATTAACAACATCCAGTGGGCTTCTGAGAAGGGGAGAGTCTAATTTTTAGGAATGTCCACGAATGTGAGGGCAGAGCAACACGCCTGTGGAGGAGGCACCTTCACACCTGCTAAACTTACACCCCTCAAAAATGAGGTTGCGTTGTATTTGAAGGGATAACGGTTACTGTGCTTGTCTGTGCACTAACTCTCTCTCTTCTGTAACTCCTGATGATTTCCTGATCTGAGAGTTCTGCAGGCTAATCTGCGTACGGCGTAAAATACACCCGCGTCAGTCTAGGGGAACACCGGCCGTGGGAGCTGAGCACAAGGGATCTACGTCATTCCCTCCTGTTTGGGCACCTCTCCTAGCACCTGTCTTGTAGGCTTTTGCCTCAGGTACGTGATGAAAGTCAAAGTCATTCCCCTGTGCCTGGCTCACAATTCTGCATCTGCAGAGACTGGTAGAGAACAGGAGACCATCTTTTTTCAAACTGGAACCTGACATGGCTCCAGAAGACAGTTTTGTTGTTTTTTGGGTTTTGTTTTCTTTTTTTTTTTTTTTAATTGAAGTGATCAGAGTGCCTGCATAAGAACAACAACAGGATTTCTTCCTGTACAGGCTGCTTTCTGCACCAGTGCATCCTGACAGCTATTGGCTTCTGACGAGGGAGAAAAATGGACTCCTTGTGTGTGTGTTTAAAAAAAAAAAAAAAAAAAAAAAAAAAAAATTGATAGCTCTGGCAATACCCTGGCCTCAATAATAATAAACTTAGAAAATATTGCTAGGAATATTATTTGTGCCAGCTACTTGCCAGTTTAAGATAGAATTGTTAAAATATTCTTGGCAACTGGGGGGAGCAGAATGTGTCAACGCACCCTTGGATGTATTTACCAGGTTCTGCTGTAGTGAGTTGCTTCTAAAAGGCCATATGACATGCCCAGGTATTTTCTTAACAGCTTTCTCAGTTTCCTGAGTCTGGCATTTCACAGTAGCATTACTACAAGCATTTAATTGGTCTCTGTTGTACATCTGGCAGTTCTCTCCATCAGTTCAAACTTCCTGTTTGCATTACCTCCCACTCTCAGTAACAGGAGATGTGTACCTGCAGAGACTTTTTTTTATATACAAAAAAAAATTCTATTCTTGCATGGCCAGCTAGGCCATGCTTCCATCCTGGCACTAGCCACTCGTGTGCTCTTCAGCTGTGGAAATTTCATGTTTCAGCAACATGACTTGTCAGAGTTGTCACATATTTTGACAGTGCTTCTATTTACTTGTGGGAATAATCCCACACTGGGACCATGGCCTCGTGTCTGCACCAGGACCGAGACCTGTTGTCACCTCTCTGTACCTGTGGGAGAACTTGGTAACGTCAGTGTCGTTCTTCACGAGCTCGGTGTCAAACCCCGCAGGAACAATGCCCAAAACTGCAACTTCGAGTGTGACCTTCCCTGAAAATGCTGCTCAGATTGTTCTTAATTAATATTTCTTCAAAGTGTGAGTTTGTCACTCTCTCGGTGAGCTGGTTGTGAGCTGAGGAACCCTAAACGCCACTGTCAAGAGCTGATTGATGTCCACTTTCCATGAGCTTGGATGCTGCCCGGAGGGGAAGAGCTTTGCCTTTGGTGCAGTTTTCCATTCCAATTCGGGCTCCTCGGTGGTCATTTCTTGCTTTCTCGTCTGCTTCTGTGCAGAGCTGCTGGAGCTGCACAGGTTAAACCCTCAGGAGCTTCTCCTCCCCTGGATCTTTCTAAACATTTTCTTTGTGCTGTGCATCCCTTGAGGTTTGATTTTTCTCCTTCTCAGGAGAAAAATAGCCACACTATTATGCAAAGTTGTGCAGCAGTAAAGAAATACGCTGCCAAGTGAAATGCAATCAGCTCCACGGATGGCCCAGAGAACATAGGGATCTTCAGTATGTCTTGGTGAAAAGCTGGGTGAGGATGGTAGAGGAAGTTAGAGACTGTTCTTTCTCAGGCTAGAAATCAGTTCAGCAGCATCCAGCTATATAGTCAAGCAAGAACAGGAGATTTCCTATGTGTGTGTGTGTGTGAACAAGTTGGATGCTGTGTAGGTTTTGCTTTAAAAATCTTCTGCAAAGACTTCAAAGGAAAGCTTAGATTCTTCACCCTGATTTCCAAAGGCTGTGTCCTTTTTTAAAAGGCCCAGAGGAGGCTTCTGTCACCAGAGGCAGTAAATTTACCAACTTTATTTGATTTTCACAGGAACAAAAAAGCACCAGAAAGCTCTAAATTCATAAATTTAGAGGATTCAGTGCACTGAGGGTGGAAGTGATCAGGTGACATCTGAATGCAGTATTCTGTTTCTCCTCCTTTAACTTGGCAAAGATACTCGATAGTCACCATTAGGGTAAAATTATGTGAAGCAGCTGCACTGACAGATAAGATTAATTATCCTTTACATTGCTGACATTAACCCTACTTGTCATCAGGGCTGTGGGAAGAGTTGCCCCCTCATCAGGTCATTTTGTGAACATGTTTACTACCCTATATGTTATTCGAAATTATCGTAAAATGTCATGTGTCAAAATGGAGACGGTCACCTGTGGTTTTCTATCAACACTTTAGGATGGCCCTATCTCCCAGACTTTAAATTAAAGAGGAGAAAATGTGAGTAGCCATCAGCTAGACTTGGGGGTTCTCCCAGGGCAAATACACCTTGGCTACGAGGTGACTTACCACAGTGAACTGGGGATGCTGTCATTAACAGTATCCCAAAAAAACCCAGAAAGCTGGTCTATGCTGAAACCACCAGTTCTGCTTCTAGGGGCTGGACCTGTTGTAATTATGTTGATACCAAGTCCCTGTTTGAATTCCCAGTGAGAAGTGGGAAAAGGGCAGCATTTAGTGTGGGGTTCAGACGTAGCTCTGCGTACAAACCCAGTGCTCATCTGCTGTCTCCTCTGCCATGCCGAGGCCAGTTGTAGCATGAGCTTGGGGCATTCTTTACTGAGAAATTGTCACGTGGGGTGTAAGAAAAGCCAAGTGCCTTAACAATTCTCCTAGGCAAGAAAAGAAAAATGTTGATGCTTATAGAGAAATACCAATTGGAATTTTGAGCAGTCTGGGGCAGCCCGTGCCCTCGTTTGCAGCAGTCAGATAATTAGAATTACGAAAGCCATGAAGAAATATAAAGGGTTAACGTGATTAAATCTGGCAGCGGGCTGCCCACCTGTTCTTCTAAATATAAGTGACTCTGCAACATGACCCGTTAGTGGTCAGAGGTGGGGAAGCCAGTGGGAGGTTGCACTGAGCCCTGGGCACTCTGTCCTGGGGAGGGGGGCGAGCCAGGGAAGGGAGAAGCCTGCAAGAATGTCTTGGCGCTGCTTCCCAGCTCCCGCTGTGACCTTAGATACGTATCACTTTGCGTCCTATTTGTTTCGAATGTGTGTAGTCAGCTCCAAGGGCTGGTTGATCCCAGCTAAGCTCTTTGGCTTGGCTCTGCTGTCAAGTGTTCTTGTTTGCCCGGCTCTAGCGCGTTATGTGGCTCGAAGCTCCAGGCGTTTCCTCACTGGATAGAAAGAAACTCAAAAGCTCCATTGTGATCGCTTGTTGAAACAACTCTGACTCACCACACCAAGGTTGCCTGATGCTGATGAGCTGAACAACTTCCACTTGTTGCAAAACCCTGCCAAGCAAACCTGCCTCTGGATCTTCTCCACGGTGTGAGGGAGACGTCTTGCAGAAACTCGTTTAAACTTCACACCATCCTTCTCCTTAGAACCCAGTCTGCAAAATCCTCCTGAATTTCTTGACTGAAGTATCAAATCTCAGTGCATCACTGCTTTGTGGGGGACAGTCACCATCCAAGTGCCGCTAATTAGCTTTTTATTTAAATGAGCCCAGGCACTAACCTTTTGTGAGCACGGCAGCCTTGCCAACTGCAACTCGGAGCAAAGCTTCCGAGTGCTCTGGGTAATTCCTCACCTTCCTCTTTCGCACGGTTTCTGTGTTGCTCTCGTGCAGAATCTTCCTCTACTCCGCTGCTCCTCCTCTCCTAACATACAGCCTTGTTATTTCTTCTGCGGGCCATATCCCTTTTCACAGGGGGCCTGGCAATCGAGTATTAAATATCTGTTTTGGTGAAGTCATGTTATGTTTCCGCTGAGGCTGTAACTCTGCCTCGCTGAGCTGACCCGTGCTGGTGGATCTCAAGCGCTTTAGGGTGCACTGGCTGGCAGCTGCCTTGTGGAATAGGTGGTGTTTTCTGTCCCAGGGCACTCAGGTGAAGCCGGAGCTCTCCTCCTGATGGTAATACAGGACTCGACTGTTCCTTGTAGTATAATGATGTTTTACCATTGAAATTCTTTCTTCACTCCAATAAATATGTTTTATTTATATACATCATATATTGCATTTGTTACTGGATTAAGAATCATTCTCTTAACAACTTCCATGGCAATAGCTGGGTATATTGCATAAATAATAAGCTTTTCGGCTGAGAAGCGATTTACATCTTCCCAAGCTGCATGATTTCTTTGTCAGGCTTATTAAAAAAATCTCGGAGGGTGCTTTATTTTCCCCTCCCCACCTTTTCCCTGCCGCTGTATCTGTAACTTGGTGATCTCGGCGGCCCTTGCAAGCAGGAGGCTCTGGGTCCTGCCCCGGTGCTTCTGCTGCAGTTGCCCCTCGACTCTATTCCACAGCAGCCCACTTGTTTGCTCCTCTACCTCTTCTCAGCAGGAATCGTGGGCATAAAAGTGAACTGTGCAAGACTCTTCTTTATGGTGATTTTAGCTTTTTGGTCCATGTAAACTTCTTTCAAATCTCTTCAGAGCTGGATGTGAGTTCTAGTTTGCTGAGGTAAATAAATACAACTTTCCAATCCTGTTCCATCCACCTGCCAAAACCAGCACCGTAAGGGCAGCCAAAATCTATTATTGGTTTACACTGGTGCAGATCTTCTGACGTTAAAGGTCAAATCTGTGTAACTGAGAGGAGAATTTGGCTTGTGGCCTTGGTATTTTCTATGGCGTGGGTGCCAGCCTGCGGTTCAGGCTGAGCTCTGTGACCAGATATAACAACAGCAGGCTGGGGGAGAAGTGGTGGAGAAAAGATACTTTAAAAAAAAAAAAACAAACAACCAAAAGGTCTGCCCGCATGCATGTGGGCATACGAGCGTGTGTAATGCTCATTTATATTAGATGTACCTGCAAATAAATTTATTTTGAGGTATCACTTCTCACCAGAAGAGTAGTGTTTTTTGAGAGTCTTTTAATATACGTGCCTGTCAATATTTTCCTCTAACGTGGAGAGTGTTTGGGTGTCAGCTTTGTTGGTTTGTGCATCATATGGTACCCAACTGCAGTGGTTAGAACTGGGGTTCTGTCCTTCTGTTGCTAAAACCAAGGAACGTTTTACCATCTCTTCTTCGGTGATAAAATTGTCTTGTCTTAAGCCTCTTTCTCTTCAGCTTTCTGGTAAGTTCTGTAAAGTCTTCACCAGAGGATGCAGCTGCAGAAACCCGCTCTCCTCAGCTTGTGAACTCCATTGTTTCCCTTTTAGGAAAGGGTTAGGACAATGGATGAGTTAAACTCCGCGTCACTGTGTTGCTGTAAGCAAGGCATCCGGCCACGCTGCTGGCTGGCACGCTGGGACGCTTGGCACCGTCCCTTTCTGCAGGCTTTGCCAGGCTCTTCCCTGGTTTTTCTGCCACAGCTTTCTTAGAAACAAATAGAAAACGGAAAAAGTAGTGAGCAAAGTTGTTTTAGCTGCCTTTGAGTGACTGAACCTCTAAGCAACCAAAAAGCCTTTTGCTGTAACCCCTTCTTTAAAATAATAATTGCAAAGATGAAAATCTGGTGTTTTGTCTTGTTTGGTTTAGGTTTAGGGGTGAGGGAAGGAGGGAGAGACAGCCAGCCATCTAAGCCCCTCAGCTGAAGGAGGTTGAGGAACCCTTTTTCTACTGGGCCTGGTGAGCAGAGTTACCTCCATTAAGTGTGACGTGGTTTTCTCTCTCTTTTGACAGGCCCTTTTCTACATTCGGGACACAGCCCAGATCTTCACAAGCAGTCTATTTACTGAGATGAGGGAAAAGAACCTTTCCCAGTGGGTCTTTCAGAGATTCCGCCACCAGAGGCTTTTCTGCAATCACACAGGCTTTGAGTTACTGTTGACTTCAGTAAAGGTAAGACTTTAGATTCATTGCTTTCTTTTTCTCGTGAGAACAAATTGGACACCTCCTTGTGTTCGTCACTGAGTACTCCTGGGGTTGGCGGCAGCAAGACAAGGTAAGAAATCAGCATGAGTGTTGAAATGCTTGTTGATGCAAGACATGAATGCTTCATGCACTCTGTGACAAGTCACGGAGGTCGTAGCCATGGCCAAGCTGAATTTCCCCTTGCGCGGACAGATGAGCTGTCAGAACGTGCCCTGGTATCGAAGTTTATCTACTTCCACCTTGTTGTAGCAGGAGAGAGTCTGTTTACTTTAGAGGACACGTGCTGTGTGTTGGTGGAGCAGGTCTGCAGAGCTCAAGCTGTGGTAATCCGTTGTTGTGAGGTCCGTTGTTGTCGAGGTCTCCGAAAGCTCCGTGTGTTTTGAAGGACAAAAGAGAGGTTGTAGAACATGTCGGCCTTTACTGCCTCAAAGTGTTGGACTTGACCGCCACGCTCACAATATTTCTTCTATTTAAGAAGAGGAAGGAATACTACTAATTCAGCAGTAAAGTTAATTAGCTCAGACTGTAAATATTTATTTGTTTTTTAATAGTAGCGAATGCATTATAAATGACTCCCCTGTTCAGCTATTGTAAAATCCTGCTGCTAGGGTAATTTGTAATGTAGCCTCTTCTTACGGTAGCTGTTGGATGGCAAAAGCAGAAATGTGAATTTGGTGTTCATTGAGGAATAACTGGCCACGTAAAGTGTAATAAACCTGCTGAATATTTAACTAGGACTTGGCATGTGAAGAAGATTAAAACTATTCCATGTATATTGATGGCTCTTGAACTAGGTTATGCATTCTTTATTTACTTTTAGAAACCTGCTTTTGTAGGCATCCCAAATCTGAAATAGGAAGTTTTTCATAAGTGTGGATTCACTATATCTAAGCTCCAAGTACATGATGATAATTCTTGGCTTTTGAAATAAGCATAGGAAATAGTACTCCAAATTTTATCTGTTCGATTGAATCGAACTTCACAGATGCTTATGAAAAATTGATAGCAAAATTTAATTAAATTCTGAGAAAGTTACAGACTTATTATGAAGTTTTGGGTGGCAAATACTGTTTTTATAGCACTGTAAATGTACCTCATAGTGTTCCAAAGTATTTGTCTGCATTTGAACTAAAAGAATGAAATCTGTTTTAATTTAGCCCTTCATTTTATGTAGTTCTATGTGGCCATTCTTACTTCAGATTAAGTGCATCCTAATTAGCAAGATCTCTTTTTAGTCAAATTATGGCTCACTTGCATAGAAATGAAACATAATTTTGTGCTGAGATAGTGAACAAAGAGCTGCTTTAGGGTCCTGTTTTGTGCAGGGGACACACAGTGTACTGAACAGATTCCCCTTTACCTCAAGGAGGAAAGCAGAACAGATTCAGCATTAAGCCAGAGACTTAATAAAAGAGGAGAATTAGCAAGGTGCAGTTTCGGCCGTGAGGTGATTTCCTTAGAGAAGTCCATTTTAGAGAAAGATGAAGAGAACTGACAGCAAGTTTGGATTTCTGGAGCGGGAAATTTCAGCAGTTGTGGAGGACAAAACAGTTTAGAAATGATAGAAAGTCAGTCTGCAGAGGGCCAGGTGGGGAGGTGGTCAGTGTTACGGACAGAGAAAAGTTACACCTACCTAACTCACTCTACCCTAGAAAAGGGAGACCTTGCCATCTCACCCTGTCTTTTTTGCCTTTAGTTTTACGTACGTTTTGCCCTTGGGTATTACGAGAGCAAAAGCTCCACTTTTAATACCTTAATCAATGCTGTCTTGTTTTCTGCAACTCCAGTCTTTTCCTGGGCTTTCCAGTCTTGACTGCTGGTCAAACTTTATTGAGCCACTTAAATTGATTAAAGGTTTTTTCCAATTTTGCAAAGTCATCTCTAATGCAATGAATTCAGTCACCTAACCAGCTTTTCAGTGTTATTTCTGTCTCAGGAAGAGGCGTTTGGAAGATTGTCCAGCTGTTGATGTGCTGGAGTCTATATGGGCAATATTTTCCTGCCGAAGCGGACGTGATATGAAAAGCACTGTGTTTTCTGAGAACAGATGTACTCAGATATACTGTTGGTGACACTGAAATGTCACCATAAAGGCTAAATGAGATTTGCTTGCGCAGCAAGAGCTCAACTTCTGGGAAGATTTATCTTTGGTGTGAAAATCAGAGCATCTCCCACACGTTTTTCAGGATTTTGTCTGCATGAAGCATGCATTTCCCGAGGATTTCTGAGTAAACACGTTACTTATTAAAATAAGTGCATTTCTGGTTTAAAGTTTCAGATGTATAGATTTAAAATGTTGAATTATTTATGATACAAGTTGGAAATACTCAGTTTTAAATAATAGCACAATGTCATTGCAGAGTGTGTTATTACCTGCATTTAGACTTAGAAAATCAGGGATTTGGCATAGATAGGAAGAATAATTACAAGCCTAATGTTATTAAAATGCATTAATGTATTTTCAGAGGGGATTTCCCATTCACGTGTAGATGTGGTTGTACTTTTCCAAGTTTGATAAAGGTGGCAACGAGAGCTGAAATATTTTTAACACGATTATAAAGGGGAAGTATATTAGGAAAACTTTGTGAGTGCATGTGCCAAATTCTTTTCCAGGGAACCTTCTAGTACCAGTGCTCACGAGCCTGCAAAAACACTCGTGGATTTACTGCCTTTGCAAAAAGGTGATGCTACTTCTGGTCTCCCCGAGTTTCTGTCCACTTCTGCAGGGTTTCTCGCTTGCTTGTGGCCGAGGGCTGTGAATTCTCAGATTCCCTGTGCAGATGGCACGGGGGTGTTTCTTTCCCAGCCCCTCTTGGCTCTCACACCACACTTGGAGCTTGGGTGTAGCCTGATTAGAGAGTCCTTCCTTGATCAAGGTTAAGATCAGTGCTGCTGTGAGTTAAAATGAGAGAGTAAGTAACGCACTGAAGAGTGCAGCTTGCCATTTCCACAGAATTGGAGACTTGAACCTATGCAGGGTTTTAATTTGTGTTTGATTTCTGTGTTTTCCTTTTAAATGAATAAAACTTAGAGTGTTCTAGAAAGAGTGACGCCCTGCTGAGCAGGTGATGGCTGAATCCCCTGGATAGCAAAGGAGAAGTAAAGTACTTTCTGCCTTGAGTAGTGAAAAGTTTTATCTCCCATTTGAAAACTCTATAGACACATCTATCAAGCAGTCTGACAGGGAAATTAAATTGGGTTACAGCGCTGCAAGAAGTCCAGATTATGTTCCTGCTGAGCAGTAACAAATTGTGGTGAACTTTATAAAAAGTTCCTTTCTGTTTTTCACAAAATAATTCAGTATAGAGCTAGGCAGTGCTCACAAGGGACACTGGGGAAACTTCTGGAAAAACTTGGTCTTCCTTAATAAGGAAAGGAAATGAAATGATAGCTGTGACTTTCCTTCCCTGCAGAACTGCTTGTGTCCTCTGCTCTCTTATACACACACCAAACTGACATGAGGTACAACTTGCTTTCTTTACTGCAAAAAGAAAAAAATGAAATTGCTTTCTTGATCCACAAGGTGATAGACTCGTGCCCTGGTTGTGGTAGGTCACCACCGACTGCCACTGAACATGGTAAGAGATGTAGCTAACCTGCCACAGGTCACAATGGAACCGTAATTTTGCCCCGAAGAATTTTACCCCAGTAATCAAATACAGAGTATTTTAGTGTTCTCACCTCATGTATGCATTTCAAGTAGCCTAGCATTTCAGTAACCTTTCTTAAATTTCATTTATTGAGAGAGGAGCTCTTGCACACAGCTCCGACCTCGGTGCTCTTGCCCTCAGCCATGTTCAGATCTAGAACTGCGGCCAGTCTTTGCTTTCCTCTCTTATCGCTCCATTCTGGCTCTGAACTCTCTCCATCTTGAGGCAACTTCAGACCCATCTCTGATGGCAATGAGAAGCTGTGAATGCTTGAGGACATGTCTGGAGTCTTTTTGAGCTGTATGAACTTCAGCTAGCCATTCCTTTCCTGAAACAGGGAAATGTTTCTGGTGTTGGGTTTCTTTGCATCCTTCTGAAAACCTCCGCGATCTTTTGATAACTTAACATTGTTCATCTATTTCTATGTGTCAGGGTATGGATGAATGAGTAAAACACTTAGTGCGTGAGATCCTAGGTGAGAATTAATTCCTTCTGTTCATTCTTTGTTGTGTCTTCCAGAACAGTTACATTTATCTATACAGCCCAGACTGTTTTTTAATAACACCCATCCTTTCTTAGACTCAAAAGAAAAATCAAGAAGGGAGTGAAATTCCCTTCCATCTGGATGTTTCTCTTACAGCATGAGCAAGCTATTGGTCTCCAAATACGTCGTTTAGATGAAAGTTAAACCTGCCTCTTAAAAATAGGTCCAAATGAACACAATTGAAAGATAAAGGAGAAAGTTTATTAGAGAAGGAAGGCTAATGGTGGGTAACAAAGCGTGGCACTCTGGTCTCTTTTAAAAGCCTCCTCCTTTCTCCATGCGGAAGAGAAGTGAAATGTTTCTCTCACAGGCTTCTGCTTTTACACATTGCGTGCTTGCCTCGAGGGGCTCCAAACCTAACAAAACCAGAACTCACAACAGATGCAAGCATGGGAAATCTTATCCCTTTTCTGGAATGGCTTTGGGGCTGATTGTTTATTTAACAAGTGAGTGCCCTGATTTTGCCACTGACACGCTCTGACAAAAATCCACTTGCAAGCATTTAAAGTTGCAAAAAGGAAGAAAATTGGAAAGAAAGAGGCCAGCCAACGTGAAGAGCCACAGAAGACTGCTGACCCTAGGTGTTTTCGAATATTTCATAACTGTATTTAAGGTTGCAGAGCTAGAATCATCTCCGAAAGTAGTCGGTAATGTTCTGATGTTTTCAACGCCGATGAGATCTTCCTGTGAGCTGTTGGTTGCTTATTATGTGCAGGAACTTAGTCTGGGGAAGCAGGAAATCACATCTATGGACTGACCTAGTGCTTGCAAAAGTCCTAGCAGCCTAAAGTGACATTTAAATAGTGCATAGGCCTTGTGCCAGCTCAGAAAAGGTGAATGTCTTTTATCCTGAGATGCGAAGATTGGTGAGTGGCTGAATTTGGGAATTGCCTCTTGTTCTCTTCACAGAAGCAGTCGGGAGCTGGGGTAGGAGGCTGGAGCAGGTGCTGACCTGCTCCAGTGTCCCCCTAATTAGCATTTCCCAGTGGAGAGTTACGTGCCAAATGCAACTGTGAGAGCCAGGGCAAAAGTAAGAACTTTGCCTATTTTTTTATTTTATTTTATTTTTTAGGAAGACTGTGAGAAACACCTCTGTTTTTCTAATTTCCTGTGGGGTTTGGGAGGGTGTCAAGCAGAACAGGGCAGAGCCACCTGTTTTAGTTAAAACTTTCCAACCAGTCTGGCTCTGTACATAGTCTTTTGTAGATTTGATTTTTTTTTTTTCCCCCCACTGAGTAAGGCATTCTGTCTCGTATCTACATTTGCAATTTCGTTGTGTTTGACCTATTAACTAATACATACAGCAAAGCTTCAATTTTCACTACTTGGTGGCTAAAGATGAAAATGGGTCTCATAGAGTGACTGCAAAAAGAGCTTTAAATTCTAATTAAAAGTCATCTTATCAACACTACACTACCCATTGTGTAGTTATGGGTCTGATATTTTCCGAATTGGTCACGCTAAACTTCTGTAGCGTACTTTGTGGATGGGAGGGAGCACAACTTTTTTTGAACAATTTATTTTGCATAACAGGGTGACTTAAATTAGTGTGACTGACATCCCCTTAATGGGCTTAAAAATCTTTGGAACAGTTGATCTGAAACTTGCGCGTTTTTATTTTGATTGGATGAGAGCACAGGGAAGCGGCTGGGTATGCTGGATACGGAAGCTGCTTCTCTTAAATCCTCACCCAAGGTGTCTCTAAGCTTGTCTGGAAACTTAGAGTATGAACACTGCTGAATCAAATGGAAAAATTCTGGCCTAGAAGAGACTGTGACATCTCACAGGAACAAAAAGGAGTCCAGGGCTTTACCCAGTGGGTAAATTACAAAATGCAGGTGCTTAAATATTTGAGAGAAATATATGTAAAAGTGATGAGGAGAAAAATATTGCCCTGGTTGATGTTCTCCCAGCTGAAGGATCTTGCATATGTAAAACCACAATGAATATCAAAGTTGCTTTCCCTGGACTTAAAAACTAAACCTAAAGCCTAAACTTTTCCCTGGACTAAACCCTAAAAAAGGGTTTTCCTTGGCATTGTTGCTGTCAATCTGCAGCACGTAATATGCTCTTTACTTGGGCAAGGAGTCTCTCGTGTGGAACACCATTGCCATCCCCAATCCCAGCCACTAATTTGACTTCCTTAATGTATTTTGTATAAAAATGGTGCTTATAGATCTCCACGCACCTGTCTGTAGTATTTGGCCAGTAGAGCAGCACTAGCATTATGAAAGAATAACTGGAAATTAGTAGCCAGTGATCAAAACATCAGTCTAACAAATGAGATAATATTCTTTTCAAACAGTCGTGTCCTTCATGCTGTCGAGTGTTCAGCGCCGTCACAAGTCAGCGCATCCCCAGGGCGCTGCAGAACAAACTGCCTGCGAGAATTTCATGTTTGTGTAAATGATTGTGTCCTGAACTCCAACAATCTGAACTATCCTTCAGCTGCATGGCAGTATTTAGAGTATAGGGCTCTTTAAAGATGCTGTCACAAGGTAATAGACACAGTGGATTTTGAGTGGAGACATCCATGTGTGTCCTTTGAAAGTCACCCTGACATGGTCAGGCTCAGGTGAAGGCACTGGGTTTATCTGCCTGAGTGGTGAGAGGGTCAGGCTTCTGGCCTGAGGTTAGTTGGTAAAGTTGTCAAATTTACTTTTAGACAGCTGTTGGACTTACTCAGCAGCATTCCTTTAAGAGCTTGCATCCTAATACTTCAAGATGCGAAATTTTAGAGCTCCACAGGAGTATACAAGCTCCTCTCTGTTACTTTCTGGGTCTACTTGCTTTGCCTTCGAGATGTCGTTAGAGCTTTTTAGTTTAGGAATAGATCATCACTGTGGAGAGACACTTCCTAGACACTCAGAACTAACACAGTTGTGTGTGGAATGCTTCAAGGAAGATAACACTATTGCAGCTGAAGCATTTTCTGGTGACGTTGCGTGTTACAAAAGCTTCTACACTGATCCTCCTGATATCAATACGACAGCACTACAGAAACGTACCGTCTTTTCCGCTTTATCCACCTGTCTTGTCCGTTTCTTCCATAAAACAGATCCTATCTCACTGGAAGTCATGCAGATGGAAGGGAAAGTCGTGTCAGCAAAGGTTTGCGAGTGAAGCTAGCATCTGCATGTCCTTTGGTACCCCCACAGTGTGTTGTGGGGTTGCTAAGCCAGCTGAGAACTGAGGAACGCTGGAGTTCCGTTGGTATTTAGCACAAATGATGTCATTGTGGCCCCAGGGTACACCCACCCGGGCTTGAGCTGGTGCTGACCCTGTGTCGATGTGTAGTTTGTTGTGCCTGGAGTTAAGTTTGTGCACTGTCGCTGGTTGTGTCACTAAGGATGGATTTTACATCAGTAACTGGATTGCATTTTGGTTTAAAACATTTAGCCAATGTGTACAGTGATGCGTTTCCTAAAGATCCGGAGATAGGTCCATCAGCGCAGTTTTTGTGACTTTCTCCAGTGAGATTCTCACCTGGTAGTTCTCCATTTGTACCCAGAAACTAGAGACTAGCTCTTTTTTTCATCTGCATATGATGAGTAGTTGTGTCTTTACCTCCACTACTTCTCAGCTTATTGGGGATCGCTTTTTTCTTTTCTTTTGAGCTTTAAGTGGTAAAAATTCCTGTTTGTTAACATTTGTTTTTTTTCAGAGAGTGAGGTCTCTCGGGCTAGTTCCTATAAAGAGCACAGACACTGGACTGCTGGATTAGACATGTAAGTCCACTATACTGACCCTTAAAAGTCCTGCCCAGTTTTCATCTGGTCCTAGAGCCGCAGCTTTTCATAGCACCTGCATTTTCACAAGCAAAGTCACATTGCTTGTGTGCACAATCTGGGATTCCAGGGGTGGGTTTAGCCTCTCTCACCTCCAGAGCCTGACCCAGGAGCTCTCTCTGCAGCACACCTTGGAGGTGCTGGGTGGCCTAACAGTGACCTCTCTGTCAGGCAGCCTGCTGTTCAGTGCAAGTCCTATTTCACAACAGATAGAGCAGCTTAGGTGGCCAATAGAGAAAAAACAATCCAACCCTTCCACAGTTTTACAAAATCATCTCTCAATGTGTGTAAAATTTGACATGGAATGAAGCGATGCTGAATCATGTGAATACATCGCAGCCTGTGATGGATTGGAACTGGAATGCTGACAGCTTTGAGGCATTTTTAAGAAGTTGGGAGCAGTTCAAATCTCATCAGCTTCCGAGACTTCATCTGTTTCTTTGGGAGGGTGGGATAAACGTCTCTGGACACAATGCCAGGATTGAATCTTTAAGAAGACTTGGATGAAAGTTCCTTTCTTCTCCTGACCCTGTCCCTTCTGACTCATTGTGATATTATACAAATTGAATTTCAGGGCTCGTGAGCTGGAGTTTCTGCAGTGGTCGGCAGAAGTGTCTTTCTATCTGATTACCCTTGAGGTTAGAAGCACGTAATATATTCAGGGGTGTTTCTAATCGAAGGAAGCTCAGGGTATGCGAGGGTTGTAGACAGCAGCTGGCCCCAGCAGAGACTAACAGATTTGCTGAGAATCTGCAAAGAGCTTGGCAGGATGTCAACAAAGATTCTGCAGGGTTGCTAGATGCCGGGAAAACGAGATCTCTGGTTTTGCGGCAAGGAAAATGGTATTTAGGGAGGGTGGGATGTAATAAATAATAATAGCACTGTGAACAAGCCTCATCCAAAAATATTAGAGGCTGTGGCTGTAGTGGGAATGTTGTGTACTCATTTCTGTGGATGAAAAAGCTGAAGTAGAAGCAGGTGAAAAAAAAAAGTGCTTGCTTATAGTGGTGCAGTATTATCAGAGGCAGGAAAAGGAGTAACTTGGTTCTGTGTAAGAAATGGTTTTTGAAAGAAGTGAAGGGAACAAAAGCAATGATGGAGGAAGGGTTTGGTTGGCTTAAAACAATAGAGAAGAGAAGAACAGAGGCTGAGTGGATCAAATAGAGATGTTTGTGGAGAACAAAACCACAGAAGACTTTACCAGGGCCTTACTGTCCTTCTGGGGTAGCAAGGAATGGAGTCTATGGCATCAGGAGTTTCTCGAGTGCTGTAGCCAGCTGTAAATTCAGGTTTACTTTGGTCATACAATGGCTGGTGATTTACTCTGGCAAAGTATGTGTGTATTTCTCCGAAAGCTCCGGGTGCTGGGAACGGTAGCTGGCCGTTTACCTGGTCAAGTGTAATGGTGCGTGCCTCAGTCATGCCCGACCCTTAGGTGCTTTCAGAAGATTTCAGGTCAGTCCGCAGGAAACGGTGTGATCTGTGATGCTGAGGTGTTCTCCTCCCTCACGAGAGCTTTAGTGAAAAAGGCACTCTCCAAAGAGCCTGTACAGAATTAGCATGTTAGTGAAGTGAAAACTGTGGCATCTAAAGAGCCAGCTTCATGAGGAGAGAAAAGAAACCAGATTCGACTCGAATCGTCACACTGACCACGAGGCAGGGAATAACTGTGCGGGGATCAGTGTTCCAGCAATTTGATTTGTTGTTTCCGGGTGATTTCATCTTCATTTACCTGCTATAGCAATCTCAATTGCTTACCACTGTTACTAGGACTTGATCTGATGGTACCCTCCCCGATGACTGTATCAGGTTGAGGTCCGTGGGTTATTGACAGTCCAGCATTATTAACCAGGCGGCTTTGGGATTCTGGCGGGATGCCGGCAGAGGGGGAAAGCAGCTGTTCCTGGGGATGGGAAGAATACAGAATTGCGGCTGATGAAATCTTTCCGACTTTTGCAGAACTGAAAAATGCCATTAGCAACTCTTGGAATTCCTCAGTTTCTGGTATCCTAGCATTCCGAGAGAAATAATGTGGCATGCTGGATACCATTGAAAATGTAATGCAGTGGGTACTGATGCAGAAGCCAGATGCGGAGGGATCCAAAATGCAGGCTGTTAGTAAAATACATGGATGACAAGCAGTTCCTTACTGATATGTGGGTCTGCTTAAACACAGGAGACAGTGTGGGCTGGTTCTAGAGCCATGGAATGAGCCAAATCCCAACTTCCTTCCATGCTGTCAGCCTGCTCAGAGAATAATGGCTTCAAGTAGCAGTTTAAACCTCTCTGGTTTTGCAATACACAAGCCTACACAGAAACTTTGAACTATCTGTGCTCTGTTCCTTTCTCCCTCAGCTCTACTTCCCCCAGGTGACACGTAGTTGTCAGCTCACCTTTAGCACAGGTATTAAATAAGTAACAGAGCAGAGGCGTTGGGAGTGACGTGAAGTGTGAGTCGTGGATGCACAGAGGTGTTTCTGGTGACAATCTCCATGTCTACACCAGTTTCTACGTCAGACCAATCGGATGGAGAAAAGAGGAGGCCCTGGAAGTCTCTGAACCCTTGGGCATAAATTTCTCTTTTTCAAGATCCTGTTAAAATAGAGAGCCAGTGGTAGCAGAGACTGGTCAATGCAGCTTCAAAAGCCATGGGGAGCTTTTGACAGCAGCGGTTGTGTGTCAGAGCTCTATAAATTGACTTCCTGCCACGGGAGGCCTCCAGCTAGTTCAGCAGGAGAGTTACTGGAGGGAGATCCTCGCCCTCCATCCCACCGGCAGAACAAATCCATCCAGGGCTGTGCCCGGGACTAGGGAGGGGTTTGAGCTTGTGGATTCCTTGTGTCAGCCAACAAGACCTTGATTAATAAAACTGGTGTGGGTGGAGAGCTCGGTGTTCTGCCGAGGGAGAGCAGGCGCTCTCCAGCCAGTGGTATATGCACACGTCCGTCATGTTCTTCGTTTTCAAAACCTCCCAGGTGAGAGCACACTTCTTTCGTCATGTCTCCGATAACATCAAACAAGAGCTTTGCTGTTTGTGTTGTTTTTTTTTCTCTCTGTCTTTGTCTTCCAGGCAGCTATGTGCTCTCCCCTCTGTTCAAGGTGGATGCCTGTTCGCTTTCCAATGTTCTATTCCCTTTACAATCATCATTATCTACCAGTTTTGGAACTGTCCTTCTCCAGGAGGATTTAATTTCCTTTGAAAATTGCACTCTCACTGAATCAATAACCTAACAGGAATCTCTGGCAAAGGACTGGGTTTTGGTGTGGTAGGTGTCTCAAGATTTAGTAGCCTCTATCATCATCTTTGTTGGACCTCATTATTTAGTTAAAGTTTAACTCCTGAGCTGCCAAATTCAAGCCTCTTGCATTTGCTTTCTGCCCCTGATGAATCCTGTCTTCTGCCAAGAGAGGTGTGTAATGATCTCCGAAATGTGTGAACTTCTTCTCACTTCCCCGTCTTGCTGGCATTTTCCTCTTCTCATTCAGCACATTGGACCTCTCTGCCCTTCAGCCCAAAACTTAGCACCAGGTTTGAACTCCTTTAGGTTAAAACCTGAACCTGAATATGCTGTTTCATACCAAGAAGAGTCATTCTTTGGCATATCTGTGGTTTTCAAACACAGTCATGAATTCTGAAACGAGGAGGAAAACCCCACAATAAGATATTTTGAAAGTTTATCCTGGCCTGTATCCATCCTTGATTCCTTTGCTGTGCAGGATAAGGCTATGTTTAGAGTGAAATGGGAAATCTGACAGAAAGCTGAATGTTCACAATTCTGGAGATGTTTTGAGCAATGTGGAAATTGGTAAAGTGGAGGAAATGTAAACTTGATGTAGAAAAACAAAATGCAATGCCTGGCTTCTCCAGAGTGTTTTAGGTTTAGAGTGTCTGCCTATTGTAAATTCTGGAAGTTGCATTTAAACGCGGTTTAGATACCTTCTCAATAAGGATTCCTGACCTTGGTGACTTCTGGGATTGGGGAGGTGAGGCATAAATAATAGTGGGGAGGGAGGGGAAGGAAGTCAGAGGTTGTAGTCATTTTTAAACCATGCTTATTAGAACTGGGATCCAATTTGAGCACCTCCAGCTCTAGCTACTTGTCGGAACCTTCTCTAGAGCACTACTGACTGCTTTCCTACTGCTAGTTCATGACCCCAGTTTCAAATACCTAGTCATAGCCCCCAGATAAGAATCTTACAGATTTTTGCCATGTCCGTCCCGTGGAGCTGTGCCGTGGGTGGCTCTGTGACCGGGTTCCAGCCTACCAAGGCAATTCACGTGTTGGTACCTGAGGTTTGTTGTTCTTCTGCCTTTTCCCGCTTCAGGCAGCGGGTTCAAGCACAGTCTGCATCGCTTGTCAGCGCGCCCGTCAGTGGTGGTGTCCAAATAATACTGCTCAGGGAAAAAAAAACATGTGATTCCCACCCCTCATCAATTGGTTTGGTATCAGAGGGGGAGCAGAAGATAGGGACAGCTTAATTACAAAACTCCAGTGATGTGCTGTGGCAATTTTTTCTGCGAGGAGACTTAATAGTGTGTCTTGGAGGGGTGATGTTGGAATGGTCTGTGCATATGTAACTGCAGAACACTCTCCTGCAAAGTGTATGGAGGGAACTGAGAAAGCACTGCTGAATTTTTTGGCTTCTATAGGCACGTTCTGTGGCCTGACAGGATTACTCCCATTGGAGTAATAACTAGAAGTTTTGCTTATTTAGGGCCTGTTCCTACTCCCTTTGAAGCCAATGGCATAATTCCCAGTAATGTTTAGTGGTGCAGGGTCAAGTCTTTAAGGATGATAGAATTTGATGTTGGAGGCCTCAGTCAGTGCTCACAGGGGTTTCCCCAGATATTTCAGTGAGCAGATTGCCATTATTTCATGAGAATAATTACTTTAAAAACAACTTAGGTAGAGATAGTGTTAGTGTTAAAATTCAACAAGAAGAGAGTAAATCAAGAGACTCTTTATTCTGGCTGATACCACACACTTTTTATAACACTGAAACATTTAGTTCAAGTAAGATCCCAGAAATTTGGAACAGTCCCATCCAAAAGCAATGAACTTTTTAAATTGAAAAGGACGTTTTGTGTTGCTGCCACATCTCTTGTGACTTCTGAATGCAGTTCACTTCTACTGTTGCAAGAACAGCCATTCTCGTGGTATCTCAGCCTTTGTGCTTCTGGTCTCAGCTGGTCTGACCCCAGAGCATCTGCATGGAAAGGGAGATGATGAAGAGAAATGTTGCAGCTGCTTTAGAAAAATGCTGGCTCTTGCTAATCTCAAAGGCCAGTATCACTCGGAACCACTGCAGGTATATAAATAAAAATCCCCTCTTCTTTCAGTATGCTGCCTGCACCCAAGGTGTTCCCTTTACTTCTGAAATTGCCTTTACCTGCGTTTTCTTGTGTGATACTGGAAGCTTGCCAAAGCCTGGTTATTTTTACACTTAGACTTGCTAAACTAGATTTTTTTTTTTTAAAGGGATAAAGTGAAAAGACAGCAGACTGAGGAGAAGCACAGAAGGCTACTAGAGGGCATTTGTTGATATTTTCCCTTTCTTTAGTTCAACAAATCCATTGACCCCAGAGGGCATGCAGGAGAGCCCATCTGTTTTCCCATGGTTCTGGAAGGAAAACAGAGAAGGATGTGAAATTTATGGAGTGTGCATTAATATGCTGTTTGAGTAATGCTAATCTACTGGGTTGCTTTAACTGAAGGACAGAAAACAATTTTCCTATCTTGCTTTCTTCGGTTTAGAGCTGCTCGTGTGCACTTACAATGGACCTAAGTATACAGAGAATAAAATAATGTTCCTGGCCAGATTGCCACAGCCCTCGGCTGGATGCTCTTTGGTGTCTGTCCTTATCGTGTCAGTCATCTCATCTGTCTGATTTCAGATTCTTTAGGTCTGTGTGTCTACAACAGTTTTTATCACCTGCTATATCTGCCAGTCCTTTCACAGGACCGATGACTTGAGCGTCCTTCCCCTTTCAGGGGCAGCATTAACACTTCAGGTCTTCCTGTACCTTAAATGCATATCCTAGAGTTCCAGCTTCTAGTGTATTGTCACCTTGCTTAGGGTGGCACCAGATCCCACTTGAGATATGAAAAATACTGAGCTCTGGAAGCTGAGAAGCACAGCAGATATTTCACTCTCTCTGTATTACTCCGAAGAGTCCTCCAGGCCTAGGACCTTAGGATGCCTACCTTCTAGGCATCCAGCATGTTAAAGAAAACACAGCTGTATGAAACTGGAATGGTTTTAGGTGGTGGTGGTGGAAATGGAGATTCTGGCAATTAGTGTTATGCTACGGACCCGTGTTTAAGATTTAAGATACTTCCTGTCTTTGGTCTCTCATGCAATGGTAAATTTTACAGCTGTTTGAACGATTGTCTGGTCTACTACGGAAGATGGCCATAAATTTTAACAAGTAACTCTGCACCAATTCAACAAGACACAGTTGAACTAGAGGAGGACTTTTTTTATGTGGCTCTTGTACTCGAGCTCAATAGCCCTAAGGTCATGGTGGACCACTTGGTGTTCATGGACACACCCAGGGAGTTCTGGGTGATCCAGATGCTTAGCTGTGGGAAGGTGTGAACCAGCTAAGGTGGTTGAGATCCATGTTGCTGGGTCATTCCAGGACATGAATCGCATGTTTTTGATTGCTCTCTGTAATTTATATTGCTTCAAATGAAATATATGAAACAAAACCCCCCAGGGCCAGGAAAATTAGGAAAGACACTTAAACTGTACAACAGCATCACTTAACTGCTCTAGTTGAATTATAATACAAATGAGCTATCACAGAAGCCACTGGGGAGCTTCTGGTGGAACACTTCAGTGTGAGGAAAAAGTGGCTTTTCTTGTTTTTTCGGTTGTGGCTTTTTTAAAAATTATTTTCGTATTTGTACCAAAGGAGAGAGGAAGCGAAAGAGGCTGAAGTCACCATGTTAGTGACTGAAATCTGCTCCAGTCTCACAGTAACATCTTTATCTGCACCAGTGATGAGTGTTGAATTGTGGGATAGTAGTGAAAAGCTGTCAGTCTCCCTTGGAACTGGCGGAGCTGATTTTCTTTGTGTGCTTTCGTTTGTTTGCTTTTTGCCTCCTTATACCTGTAAAATGTGCAGATGACTGTAAATTTTGCTTTAGCGAAGCTTCATACTCTCACTTTGCACCCGGTAGAGTTTCTGTCAAGGGAAAGAAATAGCAAATCAAACCCAACTGGAGTCGTAAGGTGTCCCCGTTCTTAAGGCAACGAGGCCAGTTGCCTTAAGGCAACAATTCCCAGCTACTGACTTGGAATCCAAGGTTAAAAATTCAGAAGGAGCCGAGGACTGTTCGACTGGTATCTTTCATTTGGGGAGTACACCTATTTGTCTTCTCTGTGTGTATTTATGTCTTCTAATAACAAAACACAGACACAGGCACTTTCCCATGGTATGAAAATCTATTTGCTGGAGTTCCAACCTTTAGAGTGAAAACTGTCATTTTCATCTTTGAGATTTCCTGAATAATATTTTGTCAGGTTTTGTGACTGATGTGCATGAGTCCTATAGATTCATTTATTACAAAGTGGGTAGCGAGTTTCAATTTGCCAAGAAAAAAACGAAAACTTAACCGATGCAAATTGGTTGCAGAAGTCAGTTGTTGCATTTGTGTTATAATTAATGCTGCATTTTAGTTTTTCCTCAGTATTTATTGACAGATATATAGCAGGAAAGTGAAAAGCATTGTAACTCAAGAAAGAAAACGGCCCCCTGTATGAAAGCAGCCCGTGGCTGTAGCTCTGCAGACGTGCCCAGACACTGCACAAGTGAAGTGCCGAGGCATCTGAATGCTTAGTCATTGCTCGTTTGGAGACAATTTATATTCATAAACAGAAACTTGATTATAGGAGTCTGCTGGAAAAAGTAGTTTGTTCTTTCCCTTCTGATTTCCTTGTCTAAGGCTGGAGACACCCCTGGAGAGTGTAAATTTAGTCATCTAATATTGCTTTATTTGGGTTTTTTTCCCCAAACGTGTTTTTTTTTTCCCTATTAACATCAGTTTTAATAACTGATGCCGTTCACAAGACCTCACCCTCATGTTCTCCTTGCTCTTAGTGGTAGTAGAAAAAAATGAGCAGACCTCAGGATTTGGCTCCCTTTCGTACGCCACTGGTGCAAATCAGCCGCAGACAGGATTGTGTAAACCTCTACAGTGACATTGCTTCAGAGGCTTCTTATGTGAGCAGAATTCAGAAATTTAATTGGTTATGCAACGTATTACTATGGCACTTCACGTTGAGTGGCACTAAGTAATTACACTGTAACTGCTGCACAACTGTTGTAATTTTTCATGCAGCTATGTTACACGATAACACGATAACGCCGATGCTAATACTAATGTTGGGTTAGGCAGCTAAAGAGGGGATTACAATAGAGAAGTGCTAATAGTATGTTGTTAGGAAACCAGATGCCAAGAAGCCATTAGAAATGAGAGTATGAGAATAAAATGAAAACTACGGTGGAGAAACTGGAAGAGATTTAAGGCGAACTACAGGCAAGAGAGTGTTGTGCTGTTTTTAGCGTCTTTAAATCCTCACCGAAAGGGTATAGACTGAAAGGTCAAAAAATCATGATGATGTGAAAAGAAGTGGGAAGTGATGGGCTTGAGAGCAGTCTCCTCATTTAATGTCTGCAAGGTGTCGTCACATAATGCATCTGCTGGGTTCGTGGAATATTCCTGTGGCATACTCTCATAGATATTTTTCTGAGAAGAGTAAATTGATATTCCTAAAAATACCAGAAGGTCTCCTGAGTAACATGTAAGGAAGAGAATGGCTCCAGATGGTGATGGCAGGGATGAGATAGCAGGCTCTGTTGCAATTCTGTAGCATCTGAACTGAGGCAGGTCAAGAAGGGATGTAGTTCCGTGTGACCCAGAGGCCTCTGTACCTAGAACACTGTGACCTCCCCTTGATAATCAAACCGCTTCCTTCAAAATGGATAAATGCCAGCCTGCAGAGATTGGGATGTTCACGTCACAAGTACATTCAGAACGGGATACGTTTCCTGCCACACCGTCACCGTGGTGACACGCACACAGAAGCGTCAGTGAGCTTGTTTTATTCCCCACCTGTATGTTGCACGGGGAGCAGCCCCGGGCTCTCGAATGGAAGAGGACAGGCGTGTGGTGAGTGCTGTGCCGGTCCCTCCGGAGCCCCTGTCTGAGCTGGACGGACCCCGGGCAGATGAGGACGTGAAAAGGCTTGAGGGTCTTTGTGAGATGGGAATCCCTTCGGAGAACAGCGCTCGTGCGCCCAGCTCCTTGTGGCCAGGGGTTCTGCGGGCAAGGTGCAGTGGATGGTGGAGCCCCTGTGCTTCCAGTCCTGCCCTCCTCTCCTTCTCTGCTGACTGAGCTGTTGCTGCCGCTTTTGCGCGTCCCCCGTCCTTTCAGAACACGAACTATTTCTGTATGAAATCCGTAGGCCTCCGTGGTTAACTTGCGAGTGTACTGGCTGTGTTTGCTGGCTGCGTTCTTACACCCACCGCTTGCCTACGCTGGAGGAGTGAAAAGGAGGATTTTAATCTTAGCCCCGCGTGCGTATGCAAAGGGGTTGGGTGCACACCAGTGTACGGACCGTATGCTGCCTGGGCCTTACTAGGTTAAGCTGTTTTAAAAATCAAACTGACTATTTGAGAATCTTTTTTCTCACTAATGATGATGTCCAGGTGGAAGACGGGAAGCTTAAGTACATTTTGGACTAACTATTGCACTGGAGATGCAAGATGTTTTAAATCCAGGGGCATGAATAGCTTTCTTCAGAGCAAGCAAGCTAAAAAATCTGATCAGAAAATAATTTTTCAAACATCAACAGTGTACTCAACTTTCAGTTATTTTCCTTACTGGAGAGAGGAAAATGCCATCTGGTGCCCATTTGTTTTGTCTGAAGAACATCAGGAGTATTAAACCTGCTCTTGGCTAGTGAGAGGTTAGGTCATGTAACAGTGAGGGGTTAGGCCTGTTGTGATTTCTTATGCCTCAGCTCAATCTTTAATTGAGAGCGTTTTCTACCTGAAATACTGATTAATTGTTTCAAATAAGTCAGATGTTAATGTAAGCATATTGGATTTCTGCTCAGCTTTTTCGTGGTCATGCCTCTGGGGTTTTCACCATTCTGCTAATTCTTACAAGGTCCCACAGGTTTCAGAATCGCTGACATTCGAGCACAGTCTCTGTATCCAGGAACCGCTCAGGCATTTGTCAGACGTAGAAGCAGTGGACGAACCCACTGGTTTTCTTGTGAACCTGGACTGGAAAAGTTACTGAGGCTGTAGGACCTGCTGCTTAATGCTGAAGTCTGCAATGAAGAATTAGTTATTGGGACTGAGGCTCAATAAACCCTCAGAGGTGTTTTTCCTGCTGATCGGTATGTCTGTGTCTTGACATCTTGTTCGTTCAGGATACGCTTTATCCGTGCCACGGTATTACCACATCCCTGGCAGCACTGGCTGGGATCGGAGACTGGGACCTGTTCAGAAACTATCAGCAATTCCACACAGGATCTCTTTCCTCACTCTTGTATTTGCGATTTTCTCTTCTGCGTCTTGGGCAGACCCGATGGCAACAGTGACATTTAAGATTGATTAACACTCTCATCATAATTCTTCCTTCAGGTGGCTTATTACATAGTCTGTGAGGGTAAACATTGACATGTGGAGTGCTTGCTGTAGGTTGAATGTCCTGGAAGGACAGCACTGGTGGCGTGGGTCGTTTTCCAGGTCAGAGTGCTCTGCCCTCCAGCAGCAAAGGGCTCTTTAGCTTGAGGCCTCGATGAGATTCCTGGGTTAGGCTAATCCCAACTGGATTGGATTGGACCTGTGCTGTTAAATCTTCCTGACGTGACAGATTGTGTCATGTCAGGTGGGTTCAGTAGTGGGAGTCTACAGAAGATCCAGCCGCTTGGCACCGCGCTCTCTTTCTGTATATTAACATGCATTTAGCGTTTAAGGAAGCAGCCCAAATTCTGCTTTTAATTGAAGGCAGCTCAGCTCTGCGGAAGTTAACTGAGTAAATAAGGGTAGCAGTTGTTGTAACTGTCTTAGAATTTGGCTTCATGTCGCTAACTCTGTTTTTCTCTAATGTACTTATTATTTTAGAAAACACTTCAAGTGTGTCAGCTAGCCCAAAGGCTCCAGCTGCAGTCTGATCATAAATACACGCTAATGAACAGAATTTCACTATCTGGAGCACATTTCTTTATTCTGATAGAACATAAACACACATTAAATAGGGCATAGGATCTCATTTTCTACACTAAGCGCTGCAATTTAGCGGCTTCCTGAGGAACTAACAAAAATGCTCCAAGTCCGCATGGAACTTCTCTGCTCTTAGAAGCACCTTAGAGAACGCTAATGTGAGTAGTAAAATACCACAAAAAAAATTGATAGAATTGCTGTGTAAGTGAATAAGTAGCAGCACAGCGTCCTTTAGGAAAAGTGGTTTTAGGATTCAATGCTGAAAAAGCCGTCAGTGTTTTTTGGGAAGTTGCCCTCCGTGGCAGTGGAGAAGAAAGAACACCTTCTGTGTCTCCTAATAGGACACTTCTGAAAATAAAAGCACCTCTAATACCTGTCTGAAAGCCACTTGTCAGGAAGCAGGAAGTAAATAAATGTAGTTGCCAACAGCTGGGCTTAGTGACCTTTAACATTCCAGTTCTTAGGATAATTAGATTTATGATAATTGTTTTGGTCTTGACTAATATTATAGTGATGATTCAAAAACACTTGCACAACAACATTTCAAAAGGTAATTCTTTCAGCAATAAAAGAATAAATATAGCGCAGTGAAATTATTAAATCTGTCAAACTTGCTGAAGAATATTTAAATATATTGCAATATATGCAAATATCTTTTGTGGAATTCCACCAGGCCTGATTATCACCTGGATTTTGAGTTTGCAGTTTGGTACTGTGTTTGTTGGTTTTGCAGCTACAGATACATGCCTGGCTTGATAACATGTTGACAATCTGAGGCTTAAACTGTGAATTCCCAAGGGACTAGAGCCACTCTTCAGGGCATAAAATGCTCAGCAGCAAAAAGACTTCCTATGCTCCATTCTGTACTTCCTGTAGGATCTTCGTAATCACGGCTGCTTAAAAGCCAGCGCTGACTCTTGGGAAAGCCTCTGTGGAAGTTGTGCTCTCCCCGCTCATCCCCAACCTGCCTTGCTGTGCTGTGATGCCCTGTCTGAGGGTGTCTGTCCCACCAGGCTGAGCCCTCATCGGTTCCAGAAGTGGCTTCTGGTGAGCCCCGGCTGAGCTCAAAGCTCTCCTGACTCCTCGTGTGGGACGGGTGAGCCCAGAGCGGACCAAAAAGCCCCCCAGCTTCCTGGAGCCTGCTCTGTCCCGCTAAACCCCAGGACTAAATACCCTGCGATGCAGCTGAACCAGTTGAAAAGCCACAGTTGGAAAGTTTCCAAGGCTCAACAGAAACACGCTATTTCTGCTTCCCCTTTGCTTTCCCTGGAGACCTCTCAGGTGTTATTTGAGGCAGACGAGCTTGTTGTCTCTTTGCCTGCTTTTTGCCTCTTGCAGGTTCTTCTCTCTTTCCATCTTTCCAGTCCAAGGGGATCCCTGTGGTGTCTCCTACTGAAAATGAAGGGGGAAAAATTATTAAAAGGACTTGGATAGCAAACTAATGGCTGGCGAGTCTTGTATTCGATAGGGTGTAATCCTGTGAGCATCTCCCCACCCCTTAATCTGTCAGTAAAAGGCAGCAGACTCTCCAGGTTGTTCAGCAGTACTGAGGGATGCAGTGCCACAAATACCCAGTGCCTCTGGCAAGGGACGTCCCCACGAAGGGAAGCAGAGTGCACAGAGGTGTCTCTTACCCACCGCCTTCAGGGGGTGATGCTTGCAAAGGGGACACTGCCCCTTGCCTGATCTCTGTCCCCATTGTAGCCTCCACAATGCCATTGCCCAGAAAGCGAACGGCAGACCTCAGTTCATTGCAAAAGAAATACTAGAAGGAGAACCACTTGGAGCAGCTCGCAGGGAAGAAGCCGTGGCCGCTGCATTCCTCATCCATATCTCTGGTCTTAATGAAATCCAGGCTCTTGGTGCATACCAAGAAGACTTTGAGTCTCATTCATCACTTCCTATTTGTCTTAAAGCGATTGCTGTAGCTGGGATCCGATTACTGTGGCACAAAACCCTTTTTGTGTTGTTTTGCAGTGACATGATTTTGCACCAAGATTGTATGGATCCTGTTTTCCCAAGAGCTGCCCGTGGCAGCTGGGATTTCAAAAACCTTCGGATACTTTCCAGCACAAATGGCATGTTCCCGAGCAGCCCCTCAGCTCCCACGGTCCGAGGAGCGGTGGGAGAGAGGAGGCAGCTGTGGAGAAGCCAAGGCAGCAGGGCAGGCCCCGGGAGCGGGGAGAGGCGGCAGAGCTCCCTCCTCACTGCCCCACGCTCATCTTACTGGAGCGGGTGGTAGTGCTGGTAGTAGCGTGGGTTTTTTAGCTGGTTCCTGTGAGTAACTTTATTGTTTTGCGAGTGTTTACAGATCAGTTTGGGGAAATAAGTTCCCAAATTGTGACTTAGATCGGCCGCGTGCTCCATTCACTGCTTTCTGTGTACTCGACTTGGTCACAGAAATCCCAGACTGTTACTTGCTTGATAAACAAAATTGGTTTACAAGAAGAATAACGAACACAGAATCACAGAATATTAGGGGCTGGAAGGGACCTCGGAAGATCGAGTCCAACCCCCCTGCCAGAGCAGGACCCTAGAGTAGATCACGCAGGAACTCGTCCAGACGGGTTTTGGATGTCTCCAGAGAAGGAGACTCCACAACCTCCCTGGGCAGCCTGTTCCAGGCTCTGTCACCCTCCCTGTGAAAAAGTGTTCTCTTATGTTTAAACAGAACTTCCTATGCTCCAGCTTGCACCCATTGCCCCTTGTCCTGTCATTGGGTGCCACTGAGAAGGTGTCACCTGTCAGGTGCCCCTGACACTTGTCCTTTATGTATTTATAAACATTAATGAGATCACCCCTCGGTCTTCTCTTTTCCAACCTGAAGAGACCCAGCTCCCTCAGCCTCTCCTCAGAAGGGAGCTGCTCCACTCCCTTCACAAGCTCAGGGGCTCTGCGCTGGACTCTCTCCAGTAGTTCCCTGTCCTTCTGGAACTGGAGTGCCTAGAACTGGATCCAGTACTCCCAGGGGGGCTTCACCAGTGCAGAGTAGAGGGGGAGGAGAACCTCCCTTGACCTACTGGCCACGCTCCTTCTAATGCCCCCCAGGAGGCCATTGGCCTTCCTGGCCACGAGGGCGCCTTGTCAGCTCCTGGGCATCCTCTTGTCCACCAGGACTCTTAGGTCTTTTTCCCCAGAGCTGGTCTCCAACAGCTCAGCTGTACTGATCCAGGGGGTTCTTCCCCAGATGCAGAACTTTACACTTGCCCTTATTGAATTGCATTAAATTTCTCCCCACCCAGCTCTCCAGCCTGTTTAGGTCACACTGGATGACAGCACAACCCCCTAGTGTGTCAGCCGCTCCTCCCGGTTTTGTATTGTCGGTGAACTTGCTGAGGGTCCCCTCCATCCCCTCATCTAGGTCATTGTGTGTCATAGGGAACCAGCTTGCCCATTGGACAATGGAATAAAAGGTAGAAACCCAGGCTCTTGTATTTGAAGAGGAAAAAAGTCTCCCTTGCAGCAAAGTGGGGGAGGCAGGTGAGGGTTAAGCTGAAGAATGCACCAGCGCAGGTCGGCTGAAAGAGTCCAGGAAAATTAAACATATAGGCAAAGCGACTGCTAACGTTTATTTGTTTCTTTCAAGCATTTTACCTTGAAAACTGGAGCTATTTTTCATCTTTATTTTCTCATAAAATCAGCCAAACCTTCAGAAGAGAAGGAGAGTCGGTGGACTTGTTTTAATACCGAACATATGCCTGCATGTGTGCGACTTCTTTTTTTTTATTCTTTATAATTGGCATAAACTCCTCATGTGACAAATCTTCAACTTTAACTACTGAACTTGTGCCGACATCAAAAGTCGTTATGGAATTTCAGACCTTTGATGTTTGGTTTAACAGAAGAGCTGATGGCTGCTCAGGAGTAGCTACCAGGAACAAACAGATTTTTCTAGGGCTCGTCACACAGAACTTATTTTCTACTCATTTCTGACATTTTTCAAAGTTGCACAAGTGTTCTTCATGGTGCCAAGTTGTACGTACTTTTGCTGTTTCTGATGTTCACGTGGAGAATTTGGCCTAGAAAGAAATATTTATAATGCTAGAAAAATTAAATTAGGGTATTAAAACCAGCTAACCCCCTGGCCCCCAAGATTTCACAATATTTTGTAGTGACTTTATAGATATTTAGTCTTTTTTTCAGTCCTGAATGCCGTATTTTCCCTAAATTGTATCTCTTTGACCCTGTAAGTGCTCATGTATATGTATTCAGTTGCTTTTCCTAATAGTAACCTATTACAGCTACAGAGACGAGTTTTAAAAAAAAAACCAACCCAAAACCCCTTCCGCCCCTCAAAAATAACAACCAACCCTGCAACCCAACAAACCCCAATCCCTCAACAATCCATATCCAACAAGAAAACTGTATTTACCGTTTGAAGTCATGCACCTTGGTCTTTTTGGTTGGTCTCTTTTTTTCCTCCCGTTATATCCCAGTAATCCAGCTTGCTGTTTTGGTGCAAGTCAGAGCAGAAACGAGGAAAATATACAATAGGCAAAGAATGAGGATGAAAGCTAAAAGGAGAATGAAAGGGGCGGGGGGGGAAGAGTGAGAGAGAAGACAAGGAAACAGATATATTGAATGGTGCTTTCATCCTCGCTTAGGCTGCTGTTGAAGTTGCTCTGGAAAACCGTGATGTGTTGGATGGATCCAGCTGCTTTTGTGTAGCAGAGTTTGCAAGCAGAAATTCTGCCGGGTTCAGATGACCTTTTTCATAAACAAAAAGTGATGAAAAAGCAAAACAAAAGAACAAAAGCAAGTTTACTGATAGTCTGGAATCTGCTGTGCAGGCTGGTGTCCCTCCACGCTGCAGCTCTGGAGCTGGAGGTGCCGGGGAAGGCCAGCTTAGCACTGCCCGTGAGGCCCCGGTGCCTCGTGAGCTCTGCTCCCAGCCCGCACCGGAGCCTCCTGAGCCTCCTCCGCCTCCTCCAGCCGTGCCATTGGGAAGCAGGTGGGACGCCCATCACCTTGCTGACCCTGTCCGTGCACTGACTCTGCTCACCAAGGTCTGCCTGGTTCCTGCTCCCTCGGTACCTTCGGACAGGCGCAGACCGTTCCTGTCAGACACGGCGCTAAGCACCTTAGGAGATTTCTGGCCTTGTGCTTATTTAAGTAAGAGGATTAAAAACAATAGTTCAATGTCTGGGACACTCCCAGAACAGTGTCCTTATTTAGCTTCTTGCTGAGGCGTGAATACTTTTTTCATGATGGAAAGTCATTTTCCTCTAAGAGGTTTTCAGGCCTAGACATGATTGTCTGGACTTTTCCAAGTAAGGAACGTGAGGACATGTTCCTGCAGCTCAACGTGAGCCACACGGTGCGCACACCGGTTTATTTCTTGAGCACGTAGCTGTCACTGCATAGAATCTTGAAAGCTTAATTCTCCAAGGAGCATCTACAATCTGCTTGATTCTCTTGACTGCTAGTATTTGTGTTTGGCTTTAACAGATCTATAAGTGCATGAACTGTCCCGTGTCTCCAGCAACAACTGCTGATGATCAGCCTATCTGCAGAGACTACCAAGCCGCAGTTAATTGAGCTGATGGAAATTTTCTGCTTGACAGAGCTCTGACTTTCACAGCCGTTGAGGTCATAGTGTCTGTATCAGCAGTGGGATGGTACGAAGGCGTTCCCCCGCAGCCTGCCCAAGACATTTCATGAAGAATTTGTAAATACAGATATGTCACCAGTATTGGGAGACACGGCAACATGTGAACAGGCTTCGCTTCATCAATGTCAGATAAAACAGTTTATTCTTTGCTTATCTCCGCTCATCCCTCTGGGTATCATAGACCCATGAAGCCTACAGTCTGAATCCGAGTCATCCTCTGGAACAACAGGCAGTATTTTCAATTGACTGTGCAATGACCTCAGCAATACAGATGTTTCAGACAGAATGTGGCTCCCTAAGGACACAACTCCCTGGAAGGATTTAAGAAGGTCTGTAACCACCATGCAGGGATTAGGAGCAGCAGCACATGAGGTTTTCCAGAGGTCAAAAAGGAATGATGTGGGGTCAGCTGTACTAACCAGCTTCTTATTGACAGCTGAATTGACTGGGGTGAGCTTTTCACGTGAAGCTCTATTTGAGTGTGTACGAGCAAATCAAGACCGAGGAGATAAGATGCACATCTTTAGTTCTTGCCTTAATGATCAGGGAATGATGGGACTTGTAAATTACATTCAGCAGAGCATGTAACTGTATTGCTCTTCCAGTAGCTAGAAACTAATTTGTGCTGCTAAAAAAAGATGTATCTTAAGTATGACAGCCTTCATATTTGTCACTGTCTCTCCATCCCTCTTTCTTCCTACATGCAAGTAAAGAAAGCTGATCTGCCATTGATATTCTTGATGAGGCTTTTCTTTACTAGGCAAACAAAGACTTAAAGTTGCCATGGAAATACCCAAATCTCTCAGTTCATGTATTTATCAAAGAAGGATCATCGTTACCCAATAGTATTGATAGAGCACACGCCGTCTCTCTCTAGCTTCTGGTCACAGGACTCTTAATGTCAAAAGAAAGAAGAGGAAAAATGAGGTGCGCTCTTTCATTAATGTCATGTCCATTGATCAGTGTCTAAATGACCCATTTCTCGTTTTAATGGTGTTTGAAGGGAAAAATCACACTGCTCCTAACCTAAACATGCAGGTATTACTTCAGTGTGCCTTCATTTGAGAAGTCTGCTGATTCTGAACTCAGCTTTCTAGAAAGCCAGCTCAGGACAGAATCTAATCCCTCAGCTTTTTATCTTTTTGCCTGTTTGCTCTTATTAATGGACATTTCTTTGATTGATTTTGTTCCCCATCCTCCTCCCTCTGTAAACGCATAGAAGGGGACTAATGAGCATAGGAAACAAATTATTAGAGATGCAGCAGCTCTTTGCACCAGCCCTTCTAAAACTGCTGTATAATCTCCTCATGTCTTTAAGTCGTCCTCCCTGTTTTCTAGGTTTGGATCCCTTTTGATCCATAGAGGCTGCTGGAGCAAATGAGTGAGATTAAGCTATAAATGAGCTCCCACGCTTTGTACTGGTGAGTGCTGGTGGACTAACGGCCACCAACACTTTCTGTGTTTCTGTAAAGTAGGCATAGATGTATCGTCCCTTGCGGTGGTGCCAAATTTATTTCTGAGTGGCTTTTGCATGAGGTTTTTTGCTGCATATTTCAATTTCACAGGTTACCGGCACCGTTGGAGCAAATCATCTGAGAGCTAAATGTGTAAGCAAAACTGAGATATCCAACATTTGTATAAAGGCAGGTAATTTTTTTTTAAAAAAAGCGAGCATCAAAATGAGCAAATCCCCAAGAGAAACTATTGAGTTGGTAGCCCTGAAGAAAAGAAAAAAAAAAAAAAGGACAAAAAACTGAAATAGTTGTGAATTTGCAACATTAGGAATGGTACCAATCCAAAGATATACTGGGATATTTTTGTAGTGGAGCTTTTAGTGCCAGCATTTCAAATGTTTCACTCTGGAGTTTGTGGTGTCCCCAGAACCCCTGCCTCCCTGATTTTCAGGGGAATATTCCAGTTGCCAGGATGTCTGTACCCTTTTTAGCCAAAGCGCGCTACCTCTTCCTTTTTTTTGCAGTGTAGCCATTGCCCTGGACAGTGCTTGGGCAGACTGGTGAGGATTCGATTTCTTTTAATTATAAGACAAGATTTAATTTCATTGTACAACTCGGTTACTTGTTGTCACAATTGTATTTCCTTAATTGTATTTCAGGGTAGACCCATTATAAACAAATCAGTCTATTGTCAGATGCTTGTTAATTTTGTAAATAATCATCACGGATAGAGCTGAGTGAATAATTTCTAAAAAATAACTTCTCCGGTGACTTTTGCCTCTCTTCTGTTCATTAATCCTGTGCATCATGATTTTTCTGAAACTGGCCTGTTATTTCTCTGCTCTTATTTCTCTGTTACTCACTGAGCCGTTCTTGGTTGGTAAATACCCAACACACTGTTCGTTACAACCTTTTCAAACCTGAAGGAAGATGCGTTTTGACCAGATCCAAATGTTCACTTGGCCACATGTTGCTTATCAACCTCCTTTTATAACACTGTGTTTCTTGGAGTTGATTTTTTTTTTTTTTTTTTAAAAAAAAGTACTATAATCACTAATCTGACATTTACTTTGTATCAGCATTCTTTCACTGTTTAATGATTGCTTTTTTTTTTTTTTTTTTATTGGGACCTTTCTTGCTTGCTGAGCGGTTTGGTGGAACATCAAAAGGTAAGGCAGGTGCAGCAGGAGGCTGGAGGGGTTTCTGTGCAAGGCTGCGAGGTGTGCAGCTTTGCTGCTGGGCGACGAACCCAGTTAATTAGTCTGTGGAAGCAGCCGATGCAAATTGAGCTGTGCTGTATTCTGATAGGAATTAAACAGCGGTGCCCAACCGTTGGCTTCATGATTTGAGGTATATTTATAGGCTCTCTTAGCTCTGCCTCTGTTGTGGCAGTAGTGGTGTGCTGTAGACGTGTCCGTTTGGTTCGCAGTGCTTTGCTGCTGCCGCTTCATTTGCTGTATTTGCTGCTCTACTTTCTTGGCAGAGCGAAAAATAACTGGTAAGTCAGGCACCGCTCGGGTCGGGTTTGTGGCTCAGTGTTTGGCTTGGGCTTGATTCAGTGTTTCTGTTGCCGTTTACCAACCTTCCATGCTGTTAAATCAACAGTGGCGCTGCCCTCAGCCTGCTCAGTGACACTGGGGTTTCTCTCCTGAGAAGCGAAGATCCAGCCTGGACCTGAGGTGTGCTCTGACGCTTTGGTGCGATGTCAAGGCAGAAAACTGTGTTAGGAGCAGAGAGCGGCAGCTGAGAGGTGCCACAGCCCAGCTCCTCAGTGCCTGTCGGCTCTGCCTGATGGAAGCAAAGCTCTCCCTGCCCTGCTGTGGGCCGTAGAGGTCTGGGGTTTAACCCCATGGAGCTGAGGAGCACTTGAGTGGTGGGTCAGCGGATCGGCCAAGCCCCTGAGCTCAGACTTCAGGCCAGGAGTGCAGCGTAGACTTGCCTGAAGAGCCGGAGTGAGGCTCTAAGCCTGCAGAGTGCCTCCAGCCCCCGGAACGCACCAAATCATTTTGGATGGAGCTGCTTCGCCGTTGGCCCATGTGATGCGTCCTCACAGTGTCACCTTCCCGGTGAGCACCTGGCTCACCCGCCCCGGGCTCCGTTGCCATAGCTCTGTTGTGCTGCTGCTTGGCATTCCTAGCTCCATAACCTTCTGAGCTTCCCATTACTTCACACTCTCCGTGGGTGCCCAGAATTCAGTTCAATTGTTTCCCAACCTTCTCGGTACGTGTTTACAGCCCCCGAGCTCTCCTGCTGCCCCGTCAGATGACACTCCACCTCAGCAGCTCCCTGCAGGCTCTTCAGTTTCCTGGCTACCTATGGTATTTGTTTTTGTTGCTCTCCTCATTCCCAGGCAGGCAGAGATTTTATGGGTTTGACTTGTCTCACAGCAAGACCAAAACAATTGAATTTTGCTTTTCTTATCTCTAGTGAGCTGTTCAGGGGTGATGTCAGATTGGTCTGGTAGGGCACAGGGTTTCTTACAAACATCTTTAGCAACCACCTAGCGGTACCAGACGTGGCGGTGGGAGCATGGCAGTATTTTGCAGGATAGTGTTTACTTTTCAGAGGGGTGTTTGTTTTCTGCCAGTATGGCTGTGGAGCCAGTAGAACTGCGCTGGATGTGGCTAGGGAAGACACGAAAGGGCTCCTGAAGCCCATGGTGAAATGAAGTATTGGACCAGTTCCGCATGAGCATCAGGGTAGGTTTGGATAAATGAGACACGGATCTAAAAGTGTTGTGGATGGAAGGACTGCAGGTGAAGCCCATGCCCTCCTTACCCCACTGTACGTGGGGACAAACTGGAGCGGCGGTGATCCCACCCTATGCTGTCAGGGAAGGGTCCAGGCTCTCCTTGGGGAGACCTGGGTGGTGGGCTTGGGAACAGCCAGGCAGGATTTCACCCTCACCGAGCAATTTTGTAGTGGTGCTGAGGTGAAATTGTATTCACTGATCCCTGTCTTTTGAGTCTGCATTTCCTCCTGTGCTGTACGATACCCTTGAGATATGCCCACAGCATCTCTTTACAGTTCTTATATTTAAAGGGGTTCCTTTCCGGTCCTTTTAAAAGCAATCATTGCTGTGTGGGTCTGGAGTTCTAACACCAACTTCCCACTCGTGCATCACAGCTGGTTACAGCGGAGCCCAGACAGCTCTTCCCCAGATGATCCACTTGTTCCCTAACAGCATTTTCTTTGCATTGAGCTCCTTCTTTTTACCATATGCCACCCTGATGGTAACTTACTTCTCTTTTGCCATCAATACCCGCATACAAAGGGATGTCTGTGCGGTAACTGTGACTTAGCTGCATGTTCCTGAAGTAGGACCCTTCTGTATATTCCATTCTTGCTCCGTAGGGGCAGGAGCTTGCTGCTTCAGTACTGTGAAATGAAGTGTCCCTTCTCAGAGGCACAAGGAGACACGTTTCCTCCTGTGTTTGCACTCCCAGCTCTCTGCTGTGCCTTGTGCCTCTACTTGCTCCGTGTCTTGCTCCAGGCTCTCCCAGCCACTGTTGACACCTTGGCGCTTTCCTCCAAGATTCTCAGGATTTGTCACCTCCTCCCTGTGCTGCAGAGCAGCAGCGGCAGGCAGATGCTGAGTGGATCTGATGCTATTTCGTACCCTTCCTTCCAGGGTTACAGCTTTAGTGGGGGCAGTGATAGCTCCCAGGGCTGAACAGGAGGTGTGTTGTGCTTCATGGCTAGCTGGTGATGGTACATTCCTCGCTGGCAGTCAAGAGCAAGGCCCTAGGAAGCAGTCAGAGGGTCAGGCAGAAGTGTCTCTTAGGCCATCAGAAACCAATAGTCTGATTTTGCTCTAAAAATTATTTTCCAAAGCCCAGGCTTGGCTCTTTCCTTTCCATGTTACGCTACAATCAGCTCTTTAAACTCTTCAACAGAAAGTGGCATTAGACCTGAGCCAGGCTAGACCTGGGTAGAGCACCAACGCAGGTTTGCAATTTGTAAATCAAGATAATGGGCTGCGAATGGCATGGGGGCGCATTTTGCAAACATATTCATATTTATAACCTGTACCTATTTTGGTATTATTCATGAGTGTTATGGGAATACGGGATATTTCTGTTTGGTTTCTGGCTTGGAAATGTTTTGAGTTGACTCGAAACATCTAATTTGTCGTGAAACTAAATATTTCATTCCATCTTCTTATTGCTTTACCCTTTTAAAGCTTTAAGAAAGGTCATTTGAAACAAAAAGCCCAAATGGTTTACTTTGTATTCTTTTTTTACAGTTGGAAAAATTTGCTAAATCGAACTTGCTTTTAAAAGCTGTTTTTTGCAGTATACTATTTGCCAAAATAATCACACCAGTCCCCTTGGGTTAATCCTTTACTTACACTGGTATCTATGCAAATTTTATGATTGCATTTGCACATGGCAGATTTGCCATATGCCCTTTACAATTAAAAGAAGTGATACAGGCTCTTAAAAAACCCCACCAAACTTCAATATGCTATTTAACATTGCATATATTCACGGACTATTATTGATGCATTTTTAATAATGTCTTCTCTGCGGTAGATGGCCGTGACACTCCAAAACCTGATGGTGACACGCTGACAAGCGAAACCCAGAGCAGCTTTGCATCACTTTGGGTAAAATTTGCCCCATAAATAATGAACAAGCAGAAGTTGCTGCGCTAAGCCCAGAGCAGCTGCTGTGGACTGGGGCAGCAATCAAAACTTCCCCTTGCTGGGGAAGCAGCAAGAAAAGAAAGTGATTAAATGCAAACAAAAAAGCTCTGATAGAACTGTTAGGGCTGATGAAAATGAACGGAACGTGGTGGCAGGACCGTTAGCGTGCTGCGAGCAGGCTCCCGGGCAGAACGCCGCTGTCACCGCACGGCCCGCGCCGTTGGCAATGCCCGCCATGCCTTCCGTGAGCCGTGCCGGAGCTGCCCCGCCTTTCATCATAGTCATCTTTGGTGTTTAGATTCGTGCTAATTTAGGTTTAGATACCTCATTTCAGGTTTTTGGTTTTTTTAGGATTTCGTGTGGTCACCCTTGGCAAAGTGATCACCTGCAGCTTGTGGGGATCGGTCATTTCTCCCAATTAACAACTGATAGGAACAAGAGTTAATAGCCTCAAGTTGCCCCAGGGGACGTTTAGGTTGGAGCTGAGGTTTCTTCGCCAAAAGATTTGTCCCGGCCTGGCTCAGGCTGCCCAGAGCAGGGCTGGAGTCCCCATGATCCCTGGAGGGGTTTCCAAGCCCTGGAGATGTGATGGTGAGGGACAGGGGTCAGTGGTGCCCTGGCAGGGATGGCAGAACGGTTGAACTCGATGATCTGAGAGGTCTTTTCGAACCAAAACAATTCTGTGATTCTATGTTTTTGTACTCCTGACCCATGACATGCACGCACATGCTTCTCCTTCTCTGGAGATATTCAAACCCCACCTGGAAGCGTTCCTTTGTGACCTAATCTAGGTGATTCTGCTCTGGCAGGTGAATTGGACTAGATGATCTTTCGAGGTCCCTTCCAATCCCTAACATTCTATGATTCTGTGATAATCAGAAAATGCTGGAGCACTGTAATAAGTTTTTATTTAAGAAATGTGCCGAGTTACCACCTATACCAAAAGCAGTTGTTGAAATCTGGTGAGAAAATCACCACCGCACAGGTTCTTCCTTGAAGGCAAAGGGTTAGATCCAGGTTTGCTTTAGTCCACAGGAGCTTTTCAGTTGCTACCAGCCGGGCGGTTGCGCCCTGTGGCTGACCGTCAACCCCTCTGCCGGCCCCAGCGGTGCGAGGACCACTGCCCACATCGAAGGCACAGGGAGATAGGGTAGGGAGCGAACGGTTGGATTGATGGACACCGGGGAATTCCTCTGGATGCTTACATGTGGTAGCATCAGCTCGGTGCTGGTTGCAGCTGGCTGGCAACGTGCGTGGCTAAACCAGATGGTACAGCTGAGCTCGTACAGCCTCACGACGGGAGCCAGGATTTGTTATCGAGCCTTAGCCCCGTGTCTGTCATATTGTACCTGTCACCCCTCAAAGGTGCCCACTGAAATGGAGTTGCTTTGGGTTTTGGAAGCATGTGGAACATGTTTGCTTAGATGGTATCAGGTGCTCTGATCTTCACCGAAGGCAAATCACGGGCACCCTTAGACACACACTTGCACACGCATCTGTTTACGTAGTACAGGCAGCAGACCCAATATTTCTGTAGCAGTTTGAGTGTTTACTCGCTACCTTTTCACAGCTGAGATTCAGGAAAGGAATACAAAGCACCTGTAAGAACAGGCACTGGCTTAGAACTCTATGTTTTAACTGAAGATGAAAATACTTCTGTGCTAATGTTCACACGTTCCCTCTTACCTTGGGCTAGGGAGGTGAACCTGTGTGCTTTGTGCTGATCAATGACCGATTGAAAAGAACACCTTCCAGATGATTTCAGTGCTTTTACTGCAGTCTAGAGAGAAAGCTTTGTTTCACGCCATGAAAAAGGATCTCATGCCGTTTATTGAACTCGTGTAACTTAACAAATTGCCTTTTGATTTTTCCCAAGGATTCACAGCTAAAGCTGTGACCTCCTTGGTGCACACTGTGAACGTACAGCACCCAGCACAGCAAGGTCCCCTGCACGTGGGGACATCACTGGCACCGTGGCATCTCTGTCAGGACTGCACAGCCCTCTCCACTTTTAGTATCTCTTTTCTACAAGTGGCTTTTTTTAGCTTGAAAGTTATACTTGTTTTTTGTGACATTTAAAAATAGCTGTAATTTCTTTGGAATCTGACTGCTACGTAATTAAGCTACCACTGGGGCAGCATCACACTGGTTTGGAAAAGATGCTGCGTGTAAATATATCATTCCATGGTTGCTACCAGAAAGGCTTCCCTCCAGTTTTGTAGACATAATGGGTAGTCGGAATTATGTTCATTCTGGTGGTATTATCTTAACAGTTCATGTGCGTACGTTCATGTTCACATAGAAGTGTCTTTATTAGTGTATATATGTATATTCATGTACATATATTAATATATGCATATATTCATAGATGGACACAACACACATACTTAGGAGCACAAATCTATTTTTGAATGTCACTCTTGGGGCTGTGGAGAAGTGAATGTAGAAAGGAAATACGGACGTTTCAGATGTGAAGAGAGGAGAGGGATCCTATAAATTCCAAACTGGGATCTGATTTGTACAAGAGATGACACAGATTTTCAGACAGGCCAGCAGACACGGGCTTCACAATGTTCTCGATGCTTTTGTCGTTTCACCAACCGTATCACTGTTTTGCATCAGATGCACAGTCAAACCTTTGTAAGAATCAGTTTCAGTGTCAGGTAGTTTTCCCCTTAAATGTTCCCCTATGAATTTGTATGATGCTTGTACCTGTTTCTGAACTGGATCAAGCCTTTGGAGGTTTAGCAAGCTGAGTATCAAGGACCAACAAGAGCTGCAGAGCCCCACTCTGCAGCCTGTGATAGTGTTCCTTGTTTGTGTAAGAGGTTTCTGTATCAAATAACAGGATTAGAAAGATCTAGTACATCAGCAGTGGTTGAGGATCACAGAGTTAATTGATTCTGAGCCATTTATCATGAAACTCAGTGGGAATAAAACTGAACCTGATGAGAAGCCTGATGAGCAAAACTTGGAAATCTGCACAGCTAATTTGGAAGGTGTGTGCCTAACCAAAGAATCTGATTTTTCAGGGGGAAGCAGCACCAGTTCACAGTAAGTGTAACGGGATGAACTGGTACTCAACAGATCTTTTACTTCAGTGACCAAACACAGAGGCAACCCTGAGGTCTGAGAATGATCAAGTCACATCTCATGTGTAGGTAATACAAATGAGACCAGCCGATGCAAAATGTTAGTGAGATGTAATTAATTTGAAACATTGACTGGTGCGTAAACTCCTTCTTAGCAAGATTCTTTTAGCTTTTAGAACTTTCTCAAGGTGACATTCGTAGGAATAATCTGTAGTCATCACGAGCACCAGAAAATGCCTTTGTGATGCTGATGGAAGGTGAATTGTGCTCAGTAGAAAACTCAACCTGCACGGGTGTGGTGTTTGGGCTCAGAGAGACCCCTGTTACAAATGCCCTGGCTTTGCACTTCAAGCCACTTTTTACTGGCTTGGGACTGCAGTCACTGCATGTGCCACTGCAGGCTGAAGGGATGGGGTCTGGAGAGGAATGGTAACACAGGTCAGAGGAAATTCATCAACATTAGTCAGCACTTGTCTCTCATGTACTTGGGGTCACCGCCTGTTCTAAAAGAACTTCTTTTTTTCCCTATTCAGTGATGCAGGAAGGAAGATTTAAACCCAGCAATAGGGTGGTAATAGTGTGACAGGAAGAAAAAGGTCACTGGGAACAATATGAAAGCTGATTAATAGGATCATCCTCGTAGGTGAATTAGAATTCTGCAAATGACTTTTCTGTTCCTCATTCTTTCCCTATTGCAGCGGAGTTTTATTCTGGAACAATGCGTCTGAGCAGCTGCACCTGAAAAATAAGCCTGAAAGGCTATGAGAATTTTTTTCCTTTGAATTTCTGTTGTATTTTGCTTTGAGCATTAGTGTGCAAAGAGACTTCCAAGCTGTGTATGATTTTTGAGGCAGAAGCCACCGAAAAACCCCAACAAAACCCCTCAACCAACCAAAACAGCCCAAAACCCTCATAGCCAACAACATGTGGGATCCAATACTTATTAATAAAAACTATTCCTGCTGTTCACAGGCAATGAAAAATGAATCTCATCATTAAGCAACAGCATTTCCTAAGCCGTGCTGTTCATGATATGCTTGATCTCAATTAACTAAGGTTTAGGATTCTCAGGTTTTGTCATAGCCAGTATGTTTGGGGGATAATGTAGTGTAATAAGTAAATGGATATAAGGCACAAACGTGTGCTGCAGTGCTGCTGCAGATAAGCTCTTCAGAAGGTTCTGAAGGTAGGATTGGTCTTTGCTACCTTTAGCTTGCTCATACAAGATGAATTTCTGTTCTTGTTATGAGAAGACTCTTAAGATGTGGTGACAGTAATAGAGGACAGTCGAAGACGTTGGTTCTGGGGAGGTTTGCAGGTCACCTTTGGGGAAGAGGATGCCTGAAAACAAACCCACCTGCACACGGTTCCTCTCTCTTAGGAGCACTGGGTGGAGCTCAGCTTTGGGTGCACACACAATGCAATGTTTCCCTCAACTGCGATGCCATTTTGTGCTTCCATCTGGTGGTGTGCACACTGGCCCTCAATGGGACATCTGTAGTTACAAGCTGACTATTGAGACCTTAAATTTGAGCCCAGCTTTGCAGAAAACAGCTAAGTAAACTCAGTATGAATTTTACTTTGCAAATATACTGGGGGGGTGGGGGAGGGAGACTCTCAGGGATAACTGTGATGCGAAGGCAGGCGTAGGGAGAAAGCATTTGAGGAAATGAGACGTGGAAAGGTCTCTGGGCAAGTAGGAAGAAGCGTTCTGAGAGTTGGCTGTTTGAGTAAGAAGGAGCAGCAAGGACTGAACACCCTGAACTAGGTCTGATACCCTGAGTTTTTGGAGTCCTGATCCCCATGGCAAAGCAGCAGCACAGCTAAACTCTTCAGGGATAACTGGGAAATCTCGGAGAGTTCCAAATCAATTCCTAGCTAACAGCTTGTCCATGACACTCATTCTGGAGAAGACTGGAAAGTTGCACATCAGACTAGATGCCCGTTTACTGACGTTAGCTCTGGAACCATGCTCTGGTTCGAGAACCTGGATTTTATTTTTTTTAAGTTTAGTTTTCAGTCCATCAGCACATCTCCACCTAGCCTATTCTCATGGCTCCCGCTCTCGTTGGGTCAAGTTGGCGCACGGCAGCGTGCGTATGTTTGGCCAGCTGGCAATATCGTGCACATCCCACCCTTCCCTGGTGCTTGAGCTGCTTTAGAGGATGAAATTCCATTGCCCTGGGGCTCTACGCTCAGAGCTGCCCATGGCAGAGCTCTCATTTCTAAAAAGGGACTGTGCGACCGCTTTGCGAAGATTGACACTGGTGTCCTGCCCAAGTGCTGGTGCGAGCTGGGGAGGGAAACCTGTTGGGTTTGAGGTTGGTTGGTTGTTTTCTAATTGTTGTTTCCTACTCGTCAATATCTATGTTTAGTTATCTTGCCATAGACATAAATATTTTCACAAATGTTACTGTATCTGACTGGATGTTGATACCCGTGTGAGAAAACAATCCCTATGATACAGAAGACAAAATGGGGAAAGAGAGAATGTAAATAACTGGGTAAAAACTATGCAGGACATGAGGGCTGAAAAAACAGGCGGTTCTGACCTCTCATTTTGTCTGATACCGCCAACATCTTCATTCCCTAGCATCCTTCCTAAGAATAAACATAGAATCATTCACNCCCTACTCCTGCTGGTCACACTATTTCTAACCCAAGCCAGGATGCCGTTGGCTTTCTTAGCCACCTGCGCACACCACTGGTTCATAGTCAGCCGCTTGTTGAATAGAACCTCCGGGTCCCACTCTGTCGGGCAGGCCCGTAGCGTTGCCTGGGGTTGTTGTGACTCAAGTGCAGGACCTGGCACTTGGCCTTGTTGAAGCTCGTACCGTTAACATTATCCCATCGATCCAATCTATCCAAGTCTCTCCGTAGAGCCTCCCTACCCTCGTGCAGATCAACACTCCCACCTAACTTGGTGTCGTCTGCGAACTTACTGATGATCCACTCTATGTCCTTATCGATAAGTTACCTTGTAAATATTTAAAAGCTGTCTGGGCTGTTTTCAGCTGCTTGCTTTTTAATGTAACAATTTAATATTATATGCAGTTTTCACTCTTTGCTCCGGGTGCTGTTGTGTAAAGATTTTATAGTTCTCTTTTATTCATTTGCATGATTTATTTAGGCCGTCTACTACTGGTGTGAAATCTTTTCAGATATGCTAACTATTCTTTCTTATCCTTCCCAGACTTGTGTACTGTGTCGCTTGTCTCCGAGCTTTCCCAAGGGTTTTTCATTTAACCCTGGTGTCCGGTTTGAAGACTTTTCAAAGTGGAGTGTATTCTTGTTTTGATGTGAGCACACAGCAGTTACTAAGGCTCATAGAAATTAGGTGTATGCAGAGGCTAGAAAAGGCCTGGTAGAGACTGGTATGAAGTACTAAGAGAAAAAAAGATCTTTTATTTTGGTGGAGGAAAGCTGAAGATACACATACAGCTTCTCTTCTTTGTGATATTTCTTCCCCTTTCTTTACTGTTTTTCTTTTCCCTATAAAGGAACCTTTCTTTCTCCTGATTGAAATAAAAAAATTCTGGAAACGGGAGCAGTAAGAGAAAAAAGAGAAAAGGACAAAGAACCTGAGTTTCATTTATTTTCTTTTTTAATGTTTTATATCTGTATTATTCCAATAACAATATAAGAAATCTAGTATTTTCTTTTTTTGGTGTGAGTTTCTATTGTGTTCCTTGAAGAATAACAGAAGGGGATAGCAACTTGCTCCAGGATTTCTCCAGTTGTTTGCTTTGGTTGCTTTTTGTGTGTGCAATGATTTCTAGGGTAAATAGTAATAGATTACTTAATAAATATGGAAATTATTAGTTTTTTACGGTTCACTAGAGACCGGTTTGACTCCCAAGATTGCGTGTCTCATTTTCCAACAGCAACAAATCCTTGGTTTGCTCTCCAGTGTCTGGCATTGTGCTTTAGTAGGCTGAGCATGTAGAAGTTGTTTTGTTTTGTTTCCTTTCCACGGGAATAGTTACACTCAGATTTACTGGCGAATTTGCTTAGTGCCGTGTTATCTGCTGTATTTTGAAACACAGAATTTGTGTAATCAGTTTTGGTGACAGTTTTTTTTTTACGTTTATCGACGCTTTTGAATGCCATGAGTGTCTTATGTGCTTTGTTTACGCCAAGCTTTAATAAATGCTCAGTGAAGGGAGGGAAACGGGAGGAAGAGCTGCAGTAAATGAAGCCCGGATATTGCGTTTAGATAAATCGATGCCGTGTTTTAGGGCAGATATTGACCGCATTCATTATGGTTCACTGATCTCGTTCCTCGAGCCTATAATCTGGGCTAATTGACGAAAATATATTTCCTGCGAGTTAGCTCAGCCAGCGTTTGTCATGGCCAAGTTCTCGGGAACGTACGCAAGAGCCGGTAGGAATAACAGCTTAATGGCTTCCGCTTTGATAACGCTGTTATTTTGCAGAGATATTTAATAACAGCACTTTGGTTCCTTTCAAAAGGCAATTGAGCAGATTTATTAGTTTGAAGAAGGATGTTAAATAATTATGTAAAATTGTTCAGTACAAATCACTTGGAGGCCGCGTAGAATTCTCTCCCAGTGCTGAGTGCAACATGAAGAATCACACATTGTTTCGAACAAGTGTTAAAATTCCCAGAAAAATTCTGTGAATCTTTGGGTGAAGCAGTAAAAATATCTCGTATCTGTTAATCTTGTTCCCTCACTTAGCCTGCTGGAGCAAACTGTCGGGGGTTATGTAAGAACAGGGAAACTTTCCTTAAAAAAACCCAGAACTTTGAGTGAACATACTGAAGATCAGAGCCTGACTGCTGAGTCGGCTCTTCTGTTCAGGTTTGACACTCTGAGCTTTTTCTTCTTGTTATTTATTGACTCCAGGGGGAAAAAAAACCAAACCAAACTGATGAAAAGGCAGCATCACCTCCTCTTAGTGCTGCGTCGCTGCACAAATTGCGAGATCCGGCCTGTTTCTGGGAGCTTTGGTTTATTTTCTGGGTGCTCCTGCAGCAGCTTTGCAAATGAAGGGCTTGTGATAAAACCGCTGGCGTGAAGCGCGAGGGCAAAGAGCCAAGCTGCAGATAGGCTGCGACGCTTGGATGGACCAAAGGTTTCTAATCACAACACAACTGTGTTTTTTTTTCTGGTTTATTAGCACAACTCTGCACAGCCTACCAGTGGAGTCAGTCAGGAAGGGAAAACTGGATTTCTTTGTACTCTTGCACTTGTAGAAAGTCCAGTGGATGAGAAACCACCTCTGTGTTTCCACTGACCCGAGCTGCGCGATTCCAGAAAAGAGCCAAAGACAAAGGGACTTGTGTGTGTGTGTGTAAAATGTGGCAGGTTACGGACACGTTTTCCTTGTGGGCATTTGGAGCTAAGATGAGCTGAGATTATCCCCAAATGTCATTTCCCCTCATCTTTCTAAAAGGATTACAGGGACTTTGGTCTGTCTCCAGTGCCGAGTCCCGACCGTATGGCAGTGCCACAGTAAAATCTTCACCCAGCAAAGGCTACGGCAGCTCGTGGGGCCTTATACTTTGCGTGCTGTGCTTTTATGTCCAAACACAACTTTTAGCACCTTAACAATTTTGAGCCATTTTCTAGAAGTTAGCTCAAGATTTATCACAGAGAAAATGTGGCGCTAAATGGACAGGCTGGGCTGCCGCATGTACGAGGAATGCATTGAAATCCGATATATTTTAAAAGTTCCAAATACTGCAGTCTTACGCTTCTACCTCGCTGCATTTCTTGAGGAGTTCAGCATGTACACTAGCCTTGAGGAATAGGAAGAGTTAGTATTTCTGCTGGAGGAACATTTTATTAGGCTTCCCTCATCGTGCCATTAGCAGATTAATAGCTATGTATTTTAAGACCAGTAAAATACACGTCTCTGTACAGTGCAAGATAATGTGAGAAATTAACAGTGAATTCTCTGTCTTCCTTCCTAGCTCTAGGTAGCCATAGCTTGTGACCTCATTTTTTTGGTCCATGGCTATAAAAATACCCCATCCTTTAAACACAGAGGTTACCTTGAATAACCCACCCCTACACAGAGTTGAGTTATATTGCTCGCTTTCCAAATCATACAAATTACTCTGAAGTGAAAACCGCAATGGAAACAGTCCAAAATCACATTCTTGGCTGAGCTCATCGTACCCTACGTTATTTGCCAGTTCCCTTTTCCTTGAGCTTTTGGGATAGCTTATAAAAATATTTCTGAGTATCACATAGAACACTCAAGCCCATGTTGTTTTCTTCATGTTTGTTACTTGGCTGCTATCAAGGCAGTATCAAGAAGGAACAAATTAATGTAAACCAAATAACACATCTATAGCTCAAGCTTATTTATTACATTAAACAGGTGACTGGGTTTATTGTGTTTCTGTGCTCCTTGTAGTTAATGTTATAATTCAACACTTGGAAAATAAACATGGGAATCAAAAGATGGAAAAACCTTTGTGGTGTGCCGCAAGGTGTCTTGCGATTGCTCAGAGCTTCCACCGATCACTCACAAATTTCTGGATCATTATAGTGCTTTTGAGGGCCCTATGGAAAGGGATTTCAATGCAAGACAACTGATAAATAGTTGGAATATTTATCTGATCAGAATATAAGTATCTGATCTGCATTAGGTGTGTGTCAGGAGAAGGAATTTCAGGGAAAAAAGAAAGGTAGGTAGTCCAGAATTCCTGCATACGCATAGCCCTGGTAGGTGGGAATTCTGCAGCGCACGTACTGGAGTTTACATTGGTTTGTAGAGTGACCCTTTAAAGAAAAGCTACTGCTCGATGACAGTTTGGTTATGAACATCTAGTCTTAAGGCCCACTATTTAATGGATGATGGCCAAGGTGGAGAAAAATTACTCTATAAACGGGAGAGGTAGGGAATATTTTTTTAAAAAAATGCCCGAATATCAAGGAGAAATTTTCTAGTGTGGTGTCATGAAAGGGGCAAGTAGGATCCACACCGCTTAAGACGTTTCGAAGCAGCTAAGGATCAGATTATGATATCCTCTGTAGCTGGCATGTCCCACGAGTCCTCACACAAATCTATTGAAAGCCAGTTGGATTAGGAAAAGAGGATGTTATTCTGTAAAGGTAAATGTATCATAATCTCACTATTAAATGGTAAATCCTCTGAAGGATTTCTCCCAGAGTACTTTGGAACAGATCTGTTATTACTATTGTTAACCAGAGTAGACTCTAGTAGGGCTGGATTCTACAGACAGCTACTTCCCCCTGCAGAGGCAGGCGATATAAATCCAGATCCTGAAAAATGAAGCCCAGTGTTTGTTGTTTAATACCAGTGTTTGATTTCCTCTCTATTCCTGGGAAGCACAGATTAATTGGTGATTTGGAAGGACAGATTAATTGATGATTTCAGCGCTGGGTGTTACCGGCTTCCTGTGCAGCCTATTCTCAGCCTACCCCTGCTTTAGACTCAGCATCCTTGCTCTGGCTTCTGGAACGGACTGAACCTGCCCTGGCAAATACTGCCTTATGTTCTGAACATCTCAGACTTACTGCAGCCTTCTGGTGTCAACCACTTGTGGGTGTTTGTACTGCTGTAAACAGTGGCTGTTCTTCACAGTGTCTTAGTCTCCTGTGAATATGGTTATTCATTCATGTGTAAAAATTATTTGCTATTAAACTATTCATTAAAATGTTTCATATATTTAGTTTGGAGGCAAGGAAAAAGAAAATAATGTTTGTATGATGTGAATGTCCAGTTGCACAGCTCAAATCAGAAGCGGGAAAGAATCCAAGGGAATATTTCAAAAATTCTTTGGGTAAAATTTGTTCATTTCCAGTCCTTTCCCAGAGCCCAGGGAAGTTGATGAGAGTTTGGGGCTTTGGCTCAAGCACTTCAATTGTCTCTTCTACAACTACAATAACAAACACAACAGTAGCCTGTGTGCACACAGCTGGTAATTGGGAAAAGGGCTGAAGTTGTCAGCAGATGTGTTTGTCAGCACTGATTTGACCAGTTGTACACATTACCTTAAATGACATTTCTTCTTTTCCAAGAGAAATTGTAGGGTCTGCATCCAACTAGCTTCCTCGGTGGCTGTCAGGCAGTGGGCACAGCGCTCTGTAGCACGTCTCCATTGCATGCTAAATACCCTCCGGCACTTGCTGTTTATTATCCAGTATAAATAGGCCATTTTCCAATTACTTTATCAAAAAACATTTCTGGTAGCGCAGTAGACATTTGTGACAAGTAGAGTTTGGCAGCTCTGCCCAGCCGAAGGTTTGCCTGTCGATGATAGGAGATGCTAAGTATTCTCTCTTGGCAGGAGAATGCTGACACTTTGAGAAGCAAAAGATATCTTCATCCAGGCTATGGCTGGTTGTTTTTTTTTCATTTAGGTTGAGCACTGTTTGTTTGAGGCACCCTAGTGCACAGTTCCTTAAGACAGACCACGCTCGTGCAAAGCTCGCAGAGGAGCTGATCGAATTCCCGTGGCCGATCAGATCCAAAGATCTCTCTGCCTGAAAACTGTGCTGAGCCCTTGCTCTCTCTCGCTCCCTCGCTCTCTCAAACACCCTGGCTCACAGCCGTTCTCCTGCTTCCCATGCCCCGTGGAGGCCTGTACACCGTCCTCTTGTTTTGAGAAAGTGGATGGAAACCACAAACTGGAGTAGTCCGTCACCTCTGTAAGCTGAGCAGTGACACTGTCAAGACAGGATTCTTTTTGCGGTCTGAAGTGGCACATTCTTTCTTCTTTTCGTTCTGGGGTCAACAGGCTCTGATAGCAAGTGCTCCTGGATGAGCTGTTAGTCACCTCTTGGGTTTTGCGGTTTGTTTTTTCTCTTCACCATCTCCCTCCTGTCCCTCCCATGTAGTTTTCTGTTCTTTCTCTTCCACTTGCTGTGTTCACCCCCAAGCAGGTGCCTCGACTGCCTGGACATCTTGTGGTAAAAATACACGTTCTCATCCTGTTCCTTCTAAAATTACCTGTTCCTTTATGTGGCTTACGGGGAGAAGGGAAGTGCTGGTGGGTATATCTCAGCCCTGGCAAAGAGTATCAGTGGATAGGCAAAGGGTCTTTGACACTACTGTCCTTTCAAGCATCAATTTTACAGTCCTCGGGTTAAGCAGCAGTTGCTGGAATAATGCTGAAGTGCTAAATTGTCAGCACTTCACTATGATGCTTAACAATTAGAAAAAGTCCCGGTGTGGTGCACATTTGATGAGTTGTGACGGTGGCACTGTTGGTGACACGGTAGCTGTCTGGTGAAGTGAATGTCTATTCTCTTTCTTAGGTGTCTTTTTCTGTACCCTGACATTGCACTTGTCTTTTTGTGCTCTTTCTCCTCTTGCTTCCCTTTGGGCTGTTAAAGGTGATGTTTCACATTGGCAAACTTTTCAGCATCTTCAGTCAACAACCTGTGGTCTTGAGGCTGGACTGGAATCCTGAAAAGGTGAAGCCTGGAGTGGGTAGTGGAAAACCTGAAGGCCAAGTGATCTCATCTGCTATGTGCCCCGTTATCACAGATGGGAGCTGGCTGAATGTTTTTTGCCCATCACAGTTTTTCTACCCGTAATTATCGTGTCAAGACTGCAAATATTCTGTCCACAGGGATCTAGTGGCTACTATGCTTTCAAAAATATTCTCTGTGCATGGTAAGACTTCCCTCTTCGTGAGCTTACTTATCATTCTGAGTATTTCTTTTGAAGTAAGAAACAGATGGCAGTGTTCACGGTAATAAGTGCAGAAAAACATGTCAGCCAATTAGGGAGGTTTCAACTGACTGCAAACCTGGATCCTTTTCCAATATTTTGGTGATTTCCCTCCCACTCCGTGTGTCTAGAGGAAATTTTTATTTATCATTTGTTTAATAGAATCATAAAATTAGAGATTAAAGGAATCTTAGGTCATAAAATCTCCGGCAATGAACCTGAAAAAAAATAGAGCTGAAATACAGTTTATGGATTAAGTTTTTTCCGAAGAATCATTATCGTCTGCCATAAAACAGCAAACCCCAAAAAGCAAATAGCCTTGTTAATTTGAACCCCATCCCTCCCTTGAATGTGCCGGTATAAACTGTATCTGTATGTGATCTTCAAATAGTTACTAATTCTTCAAACTCTAGTGCTCAAAGTCTACTTCATCCTTTCAAATACTGCAGGATTTAAATAACTCTTTCTTAAACCCTTTATATCTTGTCAGGTTCCTGAAATTCTGAAATTGTGTTTCCTACAGTTCACTTCTCAGCAGTGTTTTGAGGGTGGTATGTCCCCCACTCACTGCCTCACCTGGGAGGGTTACTGTCCTCTCGTTTCCTACCAAATCAGGGAGAGTTTTGGGTGCTTTAGATCTCTCAGAAAATAATACTTGTCTTTGTTTCACCCTATGGAACCAAAATTAGAGGTGACTGCTGAAAATGCAGGTCACTGCCGCTCCGCTCCTTCTGCACCTGGACATCCCCAGATCCCTTCCCAGCAGACGGCGTTATTGAGACTATGGCAAAAAGGGCATTTTGGCTTCTGATAAATTATTTTCTTCCCTGGTTGTGTAGTGCTTTGATCATACTCTGCAATCCCGTCCTCGCTGTTCCACTGTTTCATTTCAGAGGTAGGTAGAGCTATGCAGATTTCACTGCCTTAGGATTTTCAGCTCAACTTTTATTTTGTTTTTATTGCATTCTGCTGCTTTCTGCCACAACCCTCCTTTGCTGTTCTTAAGGTGATATTCTCTAAGTGTCTACTGAAATAACATTGTGTATATTTCTCTACTACCCTTTTGGTATCACTCCTCTTCAATGACTTCTCAATTGCAGTCAATGAGCTTCTGAGGATGTAACCTAAAGCAAAGCTGGTGCCGCTTACAAGGGTAAATTTAGTCTACAAAAGATCAAATTCTGCTTCAGGCACTAAAGCAATTTTCAGAGTAGCGTATCAGGCTCAGTCGGTTCTTCCGAAATGAAGATATTTGGTCTGTTTGTGGGTGACTGTGGTCACTCTGGGAAGCATTTGGTGGTGGTTAGGGGTAAAATAGTGACAGCCCTTCACAATTAGAAACAACTGGTAGCTCTGCAGTGATGATATAAATTTCTTTTAAAAATCCTTTCAAGCGACGAAGCTCTGTGTTGTTCAGTGATTGAATGCATTTGGACTTACGGAACTTTTCGTTTAATGCTGTTCTCCGTTGTTTTTGGCTGGATCCCAAGCCTCACATCTTCTGGGTGCAGGAGTCCTTTCTGCGACCTCCATCCTCTGCTGAAGGCTCCGTGTAACACGAGACCATCCCAGTTTCCCGGCAGGCAGCACATTAAAGGTCTGCCTGTGGACCAGCTGCAGAGACAGGTGTTATTCTCCTTTCCTTTTTTCTTCTCCCTCTACTTGGTCTTCTAACTTCCTTAACAGACTGTCAGGTCCTGAATGAAGCGAACAAATCACCCTTGTGAGTTTGGAAAAAGCTCCAACCCAGACGGTGTAGAGCTGGGGATTTTGATCTAAAGTTGAACGCTCTTAACCACTTGTTTGCAGCGTTTTCACTGGGCCTCTGAGAGGCTGAGCTGGAGGAAAAATCCAGCTCGTAAGATCAGTGCAGAGATCGCAGGCACCGAGTGCTCATCTTCCCAGGCCCCTTTGCTCTGGCAGCCCCAGGGTTTGGGTGTCCATGCTCGTACTCTGCTCCGCTCCCAGGAGCGATGGCGCGTGAAGACGCTCCTCAGCTGTGGGTGAGCCTCTGCCTGGATCTGTTCCGTGGGCGTGTGTTGGGTCTAACCCCCTGCAGTCGCGGGGCTGAAGGATCACAGCAGCTGTTTCTGTTGGTGTGTTCATGGATCTGTAAGGAGAATTAAGTAAGGCTGGCCTGGGAAGGATGTACAGAGAGACACAGCCTAGTTTTTTGACCTGATATTGATGAAATAATCAGCTCTTCCTGCTTGCATCACTATTGCAAGCTTTCGGTGTTCTGTTCAATGCCTTATTTAAACCAGAACCTTCTCTGCCACCATCTCTTTCTCACGGGTGCCTGGACAATACTGTGCACGCCTGCGGGGTTCTACAGGTAACATGGAATAACACATTTTAGGAGCAGATTATTTCTCAGAGGAAGGCAACTTCTCTAATAAAAAAAGAAATCGCAACTGGAACCTAAACCAACCCAGAGCTTTAACTTCCTTCCTAGCCAGGGATAACAACTCAATCTAATAATGGTCTGTCCATCAGTTAGTATAATTTTGAGGAGGATTTACCATTTTACATCAGCTTTTTATGCCTGTCTCAACCACTCAGCCCATACCTGATACTACAGCCTGTGCGTCTCACTCTGTTACCTTCAAAGCATCACGAGGAAAACTACTACTGAGGCCCAGGGAAAACTATTTTGTTAATTTTTGCAGTGGTTATGGCAGTGCAGCCTGGCCTTGTTCTGTGCTGCAATGGCTTGCGTAGTTGTCTGGTAGTAGTTAGTGATGGTGGTGAGTGCTGGGTGGGAAAGCTATGCAGGGATTTTGAAAACTTTTCTTGGATTCATGCTTTTTAAAAATGCCTTAATCAGAGAGCTCATTTTCTGTAGCTTCAGTTACATTACGGTTTGATGGTCAATTTAATCTATTATTAATTTGTTTAACACCTTATACTGGATATCTGGATATTTTGATGTACTAATTTTGAGTGAAACAAATTGTGACAGCATTTCTTTAAGAAAATGATTTATTGCAAAGAAGAAATTGTCATTCATATATTCTGAGGTGTCAGTGACCTCACTCAAATAATTACAGGTACTGAAGACACAAGCATTAGCCAACCATAAAACTTTAACCACATCCACTTCTCTGCTTTTCATCGCATAGTCAAAAAGCATTAAGTGAGCTACAAAATATGTGAAAAATTAACTTGGCCAGTCCATCAACTAGTACAGCTATCCGATCCGTACTAACCCTGCTCTGTCCTAGCAGAGTTTAGACAGCTTTCTGACTAGCAATTTTTATTAAGTTGAAAAAATGAAATCGAATTAGAACGTGTAGAAGCGCTGACGGTGCTGGGCTTCATTCCCTTCTCCTTTGTATGTCTTAGGTGAAACTCCTGTGATGCTCCCTGGGATCTTCCTTAAGGACTGAGTAGATTTGAGTAAGTGAGACCTTAGGCTATTTGCTCACCAAACTGGATCAGGATCCTTCATTTGCTGGGCATGAATAGTGATAACGTTGTTGTGGCCGCTGATATTTCTGCTGTCTCTGACCAGAATAGGCAGAAATGATGCATAGTATTTTTCTAAAATTGTCTCAAACTATAGATTTTAGTTAAAGGCAGAACTCGTGTTAGTATCAGTGGAAGAAAGTGCAATAGTTATTGTTGACAGTTGCTTTAGATTCTTCATATTATTGGCTTTTAAAACAGAATTGCATCTGGAGCCTGTGTTGCTTAAAGCAGAATATATTGCTTGGAGATCACTCTTACTGAAGTCTGTGATGGCAAACTTACGTTTTTTGAGTACGTACATCGCTGGACAAAGCTATTCCTTTAAATCTTTCAAGATTACTTACCTCCGGTAACCTGTGAAATAGTATAGCCTCACAGATCCCATTCACTGGAAGTGATCTTCACAGGGGAACGGTGACCTTGTCACAAAACCAAGTTTTGTACCCAGGTTGCCTGGGTAAAATGAGCGAAGCCAGGGAAGAAGCAGCAGACCCTAAGTTTCAGTTGTGAGAAAGTGGGTGCGTGATAGTGGTTGTGTTGGGAGGGAATGTTATTAAAATGAGCAGGTTTGTTAGTATTTTGGAGCAGGTTCCCAGGCATTACGGACAGCTATATTTAGCTTGCGTGACAGCTAATAAACTCGTGTGTGCTGACAGGGAACACTGTGCTGACACTTGCTGTTGGAATAGGACTCTTCAGCCAAGAGTCCTGCACCTTTACCGGTGCTATCTCACAGCATCTTTCAATACCTCAAGCCTTTCTCATCACTTTCTCATAGCGGTTTGTTTATTTTTTGTAGATGTGTGTATATATTGCAAGTTACTGTTCAGCTGCATTAGTTTTGTTTAAGCAGGGGGTTAAATGCAAGAACGGTTTACATACAAGACATGATTCTCCTTTAAAAAGCTACTTCACTTGATCTAGAAACACAACAAATATCCAGAGGGGACAATGCATAGCAGGTAATGGTTGGCCCAAGTCACTCATTTGGTTCTAAAGCCACTTTTTTTCCAAAGCTTTGGTTGATATTGCTTTTTGGATAGTTCGTTTGCACTGTTCTTAGGTGCTTTATAAAGTTTGAAGGCAGGTTCAAATGAGTTCCGGGCTTGGGGGGCTGTGATTAAATCTTTTGAGTGTAACAAATACTGTAGTTGGCCCTGAGAACAACGCAGTGCAGGACTGGGCAGAAAGTTTTCCATCACATCTTGTTTGCTGAGCCTGCAAGGCTGAAATGCCTTGCAAATGCAGTCTGGGTTGTTTGGTTGGGGGTTTTGTGTTGATTTTTTTTTTTTTCTTGTATTTCTCTTTGAAATAACTTACTCAGAATTCCTACGTGTCCTTATTTTTCCAAGTGTCATCACAAAACCCTTTGGAAGATAGCGATGGGTGTGCCGACAGCTGTGGGGTTGATTCTCCACGGCCGCTGATTCTAGCGTGGCCGAGTTCTGCAGTAGTGCATCACACAAAATATGTGTCTTATCAGGACAAGCCTGATACATGGAGAGGAGTAATTATTTTCTCCCCTGCTTATACTGGTCTGCAGATACCAGGGAGAAAGCAAACCTAGGGAGGGTAAATGACCGTGAGGAACTCTGTTGATTGATCCAAAAAACACAAGCTTCTCAAAAATCCCGTTCTCACCACGGTACGACGACTGTAATCCCAGCGTCGGATTTATCGTGTTTTTCTTTGACCGGATACATCGGTCATTTAGAGGGTTCTGTGCTAATAAATTGCTTTAGGTTAATGTGAGGTACCTTCATATCACTGGAGATTTCGTTGTGGAAAATACTTTACAGAGCTGCATATCCTAAATGGCAGCACTCCAAAGCCTGGAATTCCAGTCTCACTTACTGTAAATGACTGGCAACCAGGAGATGTAGAAAGGGTTTTTTTAACGTACTCAATAGAATACAGGGGAGAAGGGGGCTGATTTTTCAATTCCCATATAATGAACATGGGCTTATGCAGTAAATTAACCAGAAATAAAGGAAAATCTTCTCAGATAGTAATTAGGATAATATATGTTATGTTTGACGGTGATGCTGTCAGATTTGATGCATCCTCAAGTAGCAGGTGTCAGGATCTTCTCGTTGGTTCTGCGTCACTGAGCGATCTGGGTTCAGGTGATTGCAGAAGGGCAGAGCGCTGGGCGTGTCCCACTTGAGCTACAGGCGCCTGATGGCAGGAGAGGAAGGGTTGAGTGGGCGGCGAGCGCTTTTCAGAGCCCCCCACGCTGAACCCTAACGCGAGCAATAGGGATGTGAGCAGGCTCTCAATCTGTGCTTGTGATCCATGGGCCTCCCTACCCTGACACCTGGGAACCAAGCAACTGCCTGAAAAAGACATTTCAGATCTAAATGTGGGCTCTTATTTTCAAAAGTATGCATTGACTTAATATAAAATCTCATGTTTGTGTGGTCTTCTACTCTTCATATTGCTATGAGGAACAGGCTTTGGTTGGTTCTAGGTGTTTTAGTATCCAATTAAAAAATACAATAGCTCCATCCTAATTTTGATAACTGACCATTATGAACATTGAGAGGGGGGTAATACTTTGCATAAAACTCAGTTATTTTTTTAATTGATTTTTAATTTGGAGGAATTACTTATTCATCTGCTTCATTTCATAGCAGTCACCACCTCCCCCACTCACATGAGGGAGCTCCTTCCAGTTTCCTTCACAGAAAACGTTTCCATTCTTGGAAGAAAGGTGTCCAGCAAATTAGAGCAGGGTAGAAACAATGTCCCTAAATATTAGTGAAGGACTTTCAGCAGGTCTTGCTAGAGACTGTGGACTAATCAGGCTCTTGGTGGGCCACATAGTTCTCGTTGCCACATCTAGTAGACTAAGAAACTTGGATCCTATTTTTGGCTTTGCCATTGACTGGCTGGTGTAACCCTTGGCCAGACATTTAATTCCTTTGTGGTTTTGTTTTCCCTATTTACCCCCCTCCTGCCTTGTCTGTTGAGCTTGTCAGCATGCCTGGATGGGGATTGTCCCGTGTGGTGGTTGTACAATGCCGGGCTAGCAGGGCTTTGGTGTTGGCTGGAGCTCTGAGGTGCTACCTGGGTATGAAATGATTTTCCTGTTGATGCAGCAGTCAGTTATCCCAGCTCAAGTGACTCTGTCCGTGTCCTTTGTGGACTTGTAGCCATGTGGATGAAACCGAAAGAGGTCCTCGTGTATTCCCACAGCGGGCATTGTTGAGCTGCAGAAGTGAAAATAATCTTAACAAAGAAGCGTGTTGGAGCATTCTGCGCCATCCTGGCACCCTTTGGTTTGTTGTAACAACTCGTTGGTTCTTTGGGCTGAATCGGTTTCAGGATAGAGGTTGTAGTGCTTTGAACGGCAGCCACAGTCTCTGCAAGACTCCGCGTGAGCTGGAGCAGATTGAATACAGCTTTTCCCGGCGCTGCGCTTGCTGGCGCGTTTCACAGGGACATCACGGGCTCTGTGTGCTCTGGCTGAGGGACCCGGCATCCTGCCCAGTTCCCCTCGGAGCAGGATGAGACCCTTTTCCTTTGGGTGGGAACGTAAAGGGCACGGAGATGAACGAGACACCTGCCGCTGATCGAGCAACCTGATGAGGTGAAAACCACTCCAGACAACTTTCTGAATACAAATAAAGTCAGAGGGATATTCCTGGAAAGCCTGTTGTTCTAATGTGCCAAACGGCGTTCTAAATAACTTTTCCAACGTGCCACTCAACTTCCCAAAGGTTGCTGTACGCGTGATTGCCGTCATGTGGAATCAGCCCATGAAGCCAGCCCCACTGGAAGGCGCCGGCAGGTTCTGCTACTCCCCAGGGTGGCACAGAGCACGCGGCCGTCTCTCGGGGCTGTGGTCAGGGGCCGTTGCTCTGCTGGAAGCACAGTGCTCTATGTGCTTCAGGAGAAGTCACCGAAACGAGCAGAGGAAACAAACCGCAGGTTCAAATGTGCCTCCGTGTCCCGCTACAACGGGTGCAATATCTTCTGCACAAGACTTGTCTTGACTGGGACGAGTTTGGTGAGAATACCTGTGCCTTGAAGGTCCTGGTCCTTATAAAGCTGTTGAGCAAAGCTGCTCTGTGCGGCCCGTTCTGGGACCTGTACCGTGCAGGGTGCTGAGCACATCTGGGATCTGCAGAGCCTGCTCAGTACCAAAGGTGAGTTCTTCCCTCTTCATGAAACTGCTGCACTTTCAATGCTGGCACCTTGGCCTTCTCCAAAACAGCAAAAGCTCTGGGAGAGACGTTCCTGTTGGCTTTTGCAACAGTCAGCTCTTTGGAAACATTCCCCCTTGAATAATGCTACAGGAGGTTCCAGTTTTTGTGATTCAACTCGTCACCATCATCAGCACCAGTGAACGAAACCTCTGCAGATTCCAGGCTCCCCAGGACCTTGCCAAGAGTGGGCATTATACTGAGAGCCAAGTAACTTCTTGTAAACAGCGAGTATCGAGCTCGACACGTGTGCACGTTCTCGCCGGGAATGGCTGTGTGTGTGCCTGGCTGGCGCCAGCGATGAAAGGCTTTGGATCCCACCGGATCTCAATTGTATCTGTCACAATTGCCACCGAAGCTGCACTGGCAGATAAAATCATACCGTGGCTCAGAGGTTACCCTGGCGCGATGCGATATTATTTCAGATTTTAGCTTAAGAGCTGTGAAAGTAGCAGGAAGCTCGTGGTTCTTGCATCTCCAGGTTCCCTTCCACTCAGCTTGTGCCAGGGGAGGCTGCTGCGGGGAGCAACACAAAAGCAGCCCCTTCTGTCCTTTCAGCCTCGCGTCAAGCGATGGCGTTTCAGAGGTACGTAGCCTCGACGCACGTTGTTAGTAGCACAGCGTTGGGGGTAACAGATCCCGTTGGCTTTTTTGCTTTCAGACACAGATACTCAGAAACCTTTGGCTTTTCCCATTTTTGTGAAACCAGGTTTCTTCACTCCCCACTTCAGTGCGGCTCCCACAGGAGAGTGACAAAACTTCCAGCTGTGCCCGAGACCTTGTCTCTGCAGTTTTCCAAAGGCCAGGAGCCTGCTGGCTCGCTGAGCAGGACAAATGTGGAGAAGCACTTGGTGTCTCGGATCTGCTTGCTTTGGATAATGGAAGATAATCTTTTATTACTTCTTTATTTAATCCCTTGGTCTATATATATATTTTTTCTTTTGGTCTCTTTTCCCTCTCATGATCCATTAAAGATCTTTTTTGTTGGTTCTTCTCTCACCGTAATTTCCAGAGGAATAAACTAGAGCAGCCACTGCTTTGGTTTGGGCTCTTTCAACTCATCCTTGTACTCTGGCTAAACTCCCATGCTCCTGTGGCAGACTTCTGATGTCTGTTTTCAATCCCCTTGCAATTCCAAAACGTGTTTCACCTTCATCACGCAGGGGCGTGAGCTGCCTTTAGCCTCCTTTTCTTGATGGAGGATACACCTGAGACACACTTTGTAAAAATACTGTGTTTTACTTATTTACTCCTAGTGCTTTTTCATTCCCGTCATTGAAACCTGCTGCTTTTGCACCAGTGTCCGACTTAAAGGTAATAAATGTGCCATCTGCTTTCAGGCTGATAGCACATCCATCTTCTGCAGCAGAGCTGCCACCGACCCCGTGCCTGTGCCCACGTGGATGGCGAGTGCAAACTCTTAAGTGACACCGTTCCACTCTTCACGGCTTTGGCCCTGGCTGGGGGACGCGTCTGTCACATCGTGACAGAGTATCAAGGGTTAATTTTGGGTCCTTTTGTTCTTTCTCGCTAAGTGTCTCTTCCTAGAGCCCAGTCACCAGCTCATCTCTCACTGGGTGCTGAGACTCAGGGTTCGGGTTTGCCTGAGGATGGCTCTTCTGCTTCCTCCTCCTCGTGGCTTAGAACGGGAGCTGCTTTACGTTTCGTTTTTGTGCCGCACGTGATGCTCAGATGTCTGTAATCCTGCTGCCTAATTAACGGCAAATTACCAGGAATGTTGGAGTGCTTCCAAAGCTCTAGTCTCCAGTTTGAAAACAACCAATATAGATTTTACTCTGGGTACAGTGAGCTGCATTCAGTGATGGTGTGCGGTGTCCAAAACTTCTTGCAAGAGATCTGTCTTCTTCTGTGCCCTATTCCACTTGATTGTGCGTTAAAAAAACCTTCCCTGAACCCTGAGGAGACCTTTAGAGGTGGGGAAACGTGTTCCCTAAAAGACACAGCCCTCTCCTCTACAGCAGTGGAGGAGAAGAAAGGTGTAACAGCCTTGTAATACCCGTGTAAGAATTCACCCTGCCCCAGAAAGGGGTAAAAACACCGAAGGGAGGGCAGAGGGGCTGCTTCTGGGCTTTTAAGTGGCTATTTGCCCTTTTTGCACATTTGCAGGATGGCCATCTGCGTAATTGACTTGGCAAAGGCATAAAGCTGCTGTCGAAGCCTTTGTTTTATATTGCACAAGGAGCTATTGTAGTTCCTTTCTCCCCTAAGATACTTCATACTTTTCCAGAGCATCTCAGCCAGCTTTTTGCTCTAAGCAATTGCTTTTAATAACTGAGACTGCCCAAAAGGACGTTGTCTTCTTCAGGAGCTGAGGCGTGAGGTAAGATGGATCACTTTGTTACTGTCAAAGAATGGATTTTTTCACTCTGTTGGCAATGTGTTTAATCCTGGATCTTGTTACTCTGCTGCCATTCACTGGGACAGAAAGAGGAGAGGGAAGAGGAATTTTGCCTTTTTGTGTTCCGATGAAGTCACTCAGTTCTCTTTAGATGCAAAAAAAACAACAACCCCCTTTGGTCCCATTTAGAAATTAGCTCTGCAAATTGACTGACACGTTGCTGGAAGAACAAATAGTATAACACGGTGTTGCTTGTCTGTGTCTGACAACGTGGATTTCTCGTGAAAAATTGTTTGAAGTGCTGGATAGCACCCAAATGTAAAATCTTGTGCTGGCTGAAAACTGAATTGTTCTTAAAATTGGCTTCATCTGATGTGTTACAAGTCGAGTTTTCAGCTGTAGGCTGAAAGGGCTAAAAATTCAGTCTCATTCAGACAGTAATTTGGTGAGATTGCAGCCCCTCACCTTTCTGGTGAAATCATCCACCTTGATTAGGCCTTGATTATCTTTTTGAAGCAGTTTTATGTGAGGGTAATACTGCTGGTTTCAGGTGGTGATTTACACCAGGGAGAGGTCTTGATTCTCCTCTCTCTGCTGCTCCTGCAGGCAAGTTTTGTGTGAGAAGCTTTTAGAAGGGCCCGTGCTGGGAGTCCCCACAGTGTGTCTGTCATTCTCAGGGCTGGAGGGGCTTTAGTACTAGCTCCAGCTTTCCCTGAATTCCTATCACATGGTTCTGGGAGCAGCAGGTTGATGGGATGGTCCAGCTCCTCGCTCTTTACCTTTTGCTGCCGTTGTGGGGATGCTGCTTCCTCCCGTGGGTTTGGTTGGGTTGGGTTGGGTTTGATTGGGTTGGATTTGGTTTCACTCTGGCACAATATCTTTGGGAACACAGAGCTCGAGATGCCCACAGGTTTTTACGTGAATGAAAGAGGCCTGTTTATTTTTCAAGGTCTGTCTCTGGCCAAACAAAGGTGCGATGGCAGCCGTGGGGATGGAGCAGGGATGCATTAAACTGTCTGGTGTGGGTATGACAGGGGCGTATTTGATCAGCAAATCAAATACCTTAGGGCTCTGTGAGGCCCTCAGCTGCGTCCCTCGGCTGGCACAACGGATCTGTGCCAGTGTTATCTGGGTGTGCTCTGTCCCTGTGAGACCTGCAGCTCCTCAGGCCATCAGAGCTCCCTCCTGGAGGTGTGGGCTCGCCAGGCAGCACCGCGTAGCTGTGGTTGGGCTGTTGATTACTGACGTTCCCTCTGTCAAGAAGACTGAATTGGATTTTATGCCAGGTTAGATCCAACGCATTTTATTTTGGAGTCACGCAAAGCTGCGTTTTGGTAACGATAGCCGGTTTCACGTGACTGGGAAGGGTGGACTTATCCTGATGGCAGATGTCTCCAGTTCCAGGAGCGCTTGGACTCCAAAGCCAGGCTTGGTCACATCTGTCCAGCTGCTGAAAAAGTCTCAGGTTCAAACATACTCTGCAAAGGCAGCACTTGAAGACCAAGATGTGAGTTTTTCTGTTCTGGTCTCTCGCTACCAAATTTTGTCAAAAATCCAAAACAGAAGTTGCTGGGGTTTTTGTGGGTTGTTTTTGGGGTTTTTTTTAGATTTTTTTTCAGGCTGTGTGCTTAGACTACGGAGTGTCTCACTTTTCTAAATGCTAAGTCTACAATCCTGCAATTTTTGGCTGCCTAAGCCTCCTCCCACTCTGTGCAACAGGAGGGTGGGCTCTTCTGGGTGTGTTGATACGCACATATGGCACGGAGACAGTTGGTGAATTCTAAAGGAATGACCTTCAGGACTGACATTCTTCTATATTTTCATGTTTTTGTCATGCTGTGGTGGGTTTGTTCATTCCTCTTTCATCTCCTCGGAGTGAAAAACTCTGCAGTCTTCCAGACAGCGTCTCCCTCTCTCTCTTTCTCTCACTCAGCCAGTCAGACCATCTGTTCCCAGATTACAGATTTCTCTGCATGAGTACCAGGTAACAGACGTGACTTCTCCCAATAACTACAGCAAAAAACACTTTCACACACTCGCTGCAATCGGTGAACATATGATCAGTCTAGGATAACACGTCGTGCCAAGCGCACACCACAGAAATTTACATGCAGCAACAGAACAAACCCTGAAATCAGGTACTTGGCATCCCCAAACCTGGCATTTCCTCTGCGTGGGTCGAAAAGAGGCTTCTGCGCCTGCCAGGGAGCCGGTGCTGCTGCCCTGGGGCCTTTTTCTCAGGGGACAGAAGCATGAAATGCTCCTCTCGGGGTTTGCTTGCAGGGAGGCTGGTGGTGGCCCTGCCCCACGGCAGCCCTCGAGGCCGGTGTGGGGACGAGGTCTCTGGTCTCTGCTGGCAGCCCCATAATGAGCCTTTGCCAAGTGATGGGGGACCCCAGAAAGGGCAGGTTTTTTCCAGCTTTTATCATCTTCCCTGGCTTCTGCCCATTTTCTCCCATTTTATATACACAAGTGCGTGTATATAATACATCTATGAATACATATCTAAGCTCTTTTATCCCCTTGCCCGTTGTCACATCAGTCCTCGAAGGATCATAATTAGACTGAATATGAAAGCAGTTTTTTTTCTGACTGGCAGGTCCCGAGCCCGTGCTGCTCTTTTCTTCTGCAGTGGTTGGAAAGTCAGGAAGCCGGCTTGAAGCTGAGGGACCGTGCGTGGGTACCACGGACAGATAAGGGACAAAGCAACAGTTTGTTGAGCTATCCTGTGTTCTGCTGGCCAAGATCAGGCTTTATCTCTGCTGCACGGGACATACTGCAACATAGTCCAACAAACGGGCCATGTATTTGTTTTTTGATAAGTGGACGTGCGTGTTAAATGCCTCATGTTGGTCTTGTGTTCCCCAGGGGCTTACGGAGAAATAAGAAGAAAAAGATCTTGCACAGATCAATACCTGAGTGAAGCTATTACAGAGATTGGAAGGGAATTTACTGATAATGTTACCTTTGGATGTGTTTTACAGTATTATTTCCTATCCCTTGAATTTCTGATGGGAAAAGAAGTTGGTCATTTGCTCTGTAGCACTACATGAAAAATACTTTGAGCAACTCAAAGAGATGTTTCACAAAGGTGAGAGAACTTCAGTGCGCTACCTCTGTGTGCACACTGCTTACTACAGAAATCAAAATAATGTTCAGAGAGTCAGGATGCATTTATGTATTCATCTATTATTAACCTGCCGTATATGGCCCGGCCTGGTCTTGTTTCCCAAGAGCCAACCTCCATCATCACGGTTACAGCGTGAAAAACACAAGCAGAACGATATTTTCAGAAGTCTGCGTCTTGGGAAAAGGCTTCTTCCTCGTAAACATATACTCATTTAAACAGGCATGGCCACTCACCGTGCTTTTTGTGTCTCAGATGCACAAATCTACGAAGGCATTGCTGGTGTAAAGGCTTTTCTTTGTTTGGTAGCACAGACAACTTTTATCGCCACGCCGTTTGCAGCAGCAAGCTCACAGTCAAGCTGTGACCTTGGTCCGATGGTTGGGAGAACTCGCCACACTGAAACTGTTCCTTCGGTGGCGGTCTCCTGCTCATGGAGCGGCCGGTTCCCGTGCTGATTAACAGCTCCTACGGGATCCTCCAGAGGGGATCGCACGTAGGCAGGAGGGCAGCAGGAGATGCGGGAGGGTAACGCGTGGATGGGTTGGTCGGCCTTGCATTTCCTCCTTATGCTGTTAGAACATTTCAGCCTGTCGGCACCGATCCGGCTTCACGGAGAACGTGGAGAAGGGTTTTCTCAGTGATGGAGCAGTGTTTTTGAACCGTGCGCGTGGGACTGGGTGCTCCAGGTGTGCGGCTGCGTGGGGCTGAGCTCCGGACACAGGGATGCCCTCGGTCTCCTTGGGGAACACCAAAGGAGGTGCTTCCTCCACCTCCACCTCTTCCAAACTAGGATCGTTCTTCCTGGGAGTCTGGAATTCTTTCTCGAGCCCAGGGGGCGAACTGCAAGATGCGAGATGTTTTTGGTACATGGGGTAGGAAAACGTGTTTCCTGTGGCTGGCAGCGGCAGCCGGTCCCTTATGTGGTCGGAGCCGCAGGCAGCTGCCGAGCACCGGCAGCTCCAATGGTGGAGGGTGAAATGTGGTTATAGGCTGAAACAAATGAGGAGACTCTGACTGTAAACAATTTATTCATTGCTATTCTTTCCTGAAAGATTAGCTCCCAACTTGGAACAAATCTCCCTTTATCTGAGGCCCCCTCCTCTCTCTGCTTTTGGGGAAAACAGGAAAAACAATCGTTTAGGCTATGGAATGGTAATATTTCTGTCAGAAGAACTGCTTTGTTCTGAGAATCAAAATGATCTGGGTGCACAGCCCCTGTGTAGAGATTTACGTTTTCCACATTAGGCAGAAGGTGTTAAATAATTGTCGACTAAGGCTTCTGCATTTTCTCTCTAATTTCCCACATCTTAATTCTTTACTTCGTGCAACTGCTTCTGAAACTTGGAACTAAATCTTCATGTTAATGTTCTTTTTCGTGTTTCTTTGACTGCTTCATCCATGTCTTTCTGCTTTAATGCTACAATAGTGTGTGGGAGGATTAGTTACACTGATTAAAAAAAAAAAAAAAGTGGAGCAAGAATGAATTAATCTAAAAGCCAGACACCTTCATTAACCAAAGTAGAGAAAATAATATATATAATTAGCAGGACTTCTGCTTACTGTATGCTCTAATGTAATATATTAGCCATCTAATTATTTTTAAATATTATTAATTGCCTTCAAATTGTTAGCTACTGTTGTTAATAGCCAATTAGAGCTAGCCTTAAAAGGGAGCTATTTGCTGAGAATAATAACATTTTAGAAAATCAGAGTACTTAGCTGCATTTACTTTCCTACTTCTTTTTGTTTATTCCTTTTCATAGCCGGTAACTCATTTTTCGCCTGGTAAAACAGAAGGGCAAAGAGAGACAAACCCCCGTTCTAGAAAAGGTATTTGCACTGGTAAAAACAGAGCTAAAGACCTTTTTTCTCCTTTTTGGTAAGATGGGTTACGTTATTAGAGGAGGAGTTCTTTAGGAAGAGACCCGGGGGGACCTCCGTTCGGTTCTGACTCTCACTGAGGTGTTAGGAAAATCACAGGCTACTGAGATATTTCATTAAAAAGATTTCCACCACTTGAAATCTGATTTCCTGGCTCACGTAGGGTTATTTAGCTTTTAAGATCAGAAGAGATGACTATAATCATCTACTCTGCCCCTGTGAACGAACCGGGCCGTAGCCATTCACAAAATTATTCAAGCCCCAAGCTGGAGCGTGGCTGTTGGAAAAATGCCCAGTCTTGAAAATGAAGAGTGTCGCAAAACACCGTCAAAATAAAACGTCTGGACAATATCTGACACTTTTTTTCGAAGCGTCGAGGAGAGGCTACAAGATCTTTAAAAGGCCCGATCCATTGTGGGTTTTTTTGTTTAAAATGGTGACGTCATTTGGCTGCAGTTGATGCCAGTAAAGTGTTCCCGTAAAGGAAAAGTGCAGGGAATTTGCTAACCGCCTTCCCCAGGATTTTTTAAATCCCCGGTATAGTATTACCTGAAATAGTCGCCTTGGCCCTGACTTTTACCCCTTCTCTGAAATGCGCTCATTTCCTTTTCTCCCGCCCAGGGACTCGCTGGAGAATTAACTTCAGACACGGCATCCCGGGCTTGAAATGACTTGGTGTGAAAGTTGAGGCTCCAGCACCTCACAGCTTTGATTCAGAAGGTAAGAATGGATTTATTCCACTTGGTAAACATTTTGTTAAAGAAACCTGAATAGCACAGAGCTCTTACGAAACTCTTAAACAAAGGTTCACAAACGTTCTCCGTGGGGGTACGACCGAGGCTGGCACCAAGATCTTAGGGGAGTTTGTTTATGAAATGCCTAAAGGGGTGAAGCAAAGCGTGTTACCAAAAATGATATTCTACATGGCTTTCAATCCTGATACCACGCTTAAAAATAGCCAATGATCTTCTTGGCATCTAGTGCATTATTACGATGGTTTTTTTGGTGAACAAAGCAAGTCGTTTTCAAGTTGGCACCAAAGATGCGTGACTTTGAAATACCAAAGAGTTTTCTCATGGTCGTGCTGATCACATTTAACCCGTGGAGAGATTAATGTAGATATCCTGGGCCATCTTCTCTCTGGCTCTTTGGCCACCGCTGGAGCACAGCACTTCGTCGTGTTCCCCTACACCCATTTGTCAGCTGTACCTAATTGATTAGGCTACTGTAGCATTTTTATTCCGCACATGAAGTTCCCTCCTCAGCGATCTCTCCCTCCCAAAATGTACATTCATCATTAATTACAAAATCAATGGGAGAGATGGTCTGGACACGTACAATTGATGGCCTCCCTCTTCAGATTAGCATAACCTGCCCATTCGTTATGCAGAGTGAATAATACGGTTGCTGCCGCTGTGAAAAGGGGCAGGTCACTTGCTGTAAATTCCGGGACAAAATCTGGTGTCGTGTGGCTTTTCATTCACCGAGTGTTTGTTTACTGTGCGTTTGGAGGGATCCGTCTTCCTCCCGAGCCCAGATTTGTCTACCATCTCTTGGCAAAGCAACAATCATAAATTTAGACAACTAAATGCTCGCACATTGAAAGACAGAGAGGTTCCTCCCGCAAGCTGCAGTGATTAAACTGAGAGCTGCGTAGTGCTGAGGCTGCAACTATGAATAAGATATTAAAAAAAAAAAAGATGAAAGGATCAAAAAATCTGGTCCCTTTAAACCCCATGATGTTTTTTGCATGAGAAAGGTGATTGGAATTTAGGCCCCAGTGTGCCTACTTTCCTGTGTTTTAGCATACGGAAACTGTGACATCTCCCAGATACTTCTCTCACTCCGTATGTATGAGGATTAGAGTCTTTCGTTTTTCTTTTCCCAAAGAAATGAGCTTTCAGTCCTATTTTCCTAAATGCAGATCCTGTGGTCTTCCAGTAGCTGCCCATTTGCAACTTTACAAGCCAGGTCAATTATGAAAAAGATGAAAAGATAAAAAATTTCCTCTAAGTGTCAGGAATGCAGCTGGCATTAAATAATTATTCCTTTAATAGACAGGTATAAGAATAACACCCCTCCCTTTTTTTTTTTTATTTTTTTTTTTTTTTTTTTTTTAAGCGACAGTCGAGGATCAGATCCTGACATTGTTGTCTGTGTGCCACCTTGCTCCAGGAGTTTCATTGACCCTGGGGAACGAGGAGGTGGACAACAGGACTGATGTTTAGACTTTTCCTGTCAGTGCCAAAACACTGGAATCTTTTTGCTGAATAAAACTTATGACAAACAGGAATCTTTATCTTAAATGATAAGAGTTGAAAGACGATTTAGGCATTTAAGTGAAGGGAAGGCATGCTTGTTATTCCCATCAACATTAATGGAGATTTTATTGGAGTAAAAAATCATCCCGATTAATTAAACTGCAAGAGAGCCCTTCACCTCAGCAGCGTTTGGACCAGCTTTCAAGTGATTCTTGGGAAACTTAATGGACTTTGTTCCAGGGATTATAAAAACACATCCTGTAATGTTTAAATTGGTGTTACAAAACTAAAAGTATGAACTGAAGCGAAGCTACGGTCGCATCATTAGAAAATCATCATCCATAATAAATAAATTAGGGAGAATACCTAAAGCAGGGCTAATAGTAGTATTTACAACAAAATTCGGGCCAGGCTATGAAAAAGAGTGATGATGATTGCCTCCCTTGTTATCAAATTGTAGTACAATTATCTGTGTGTCAGGGCTCAACAGAACGCACAAACACGCCTTCAACCAAAGACGTCTCCATCTAGTTTGGTGTAAGAGAAACTTTATCCAATTTTATTGGCGCTTCTGGATTGCCCCTTGAGCTAATTTTGCAATACTCCCAACGTGCCTCCCATTCACAGTTTGTATTTTGACCCCAGTGAAGGAAATCACTGCGATCTTTTGTTCCTCGTACGCACATTCTGAGTCAGATATTCCTCGCCAGAAGACTTTCCAAAAGGATTCACTGGTGACGATCCAGTTGCCAAAGGAAAGCCTTAATCTGCTGAAAGGATGGTGTCTTTCAGCTCAGAAATAAGCGCAAAGTCTGTGTCAGTATTAAATCCGTACTGCTCGTGGTACTTCCCTGTCAAATATCTTTTTCTATTATTTGCTTCAGTATTATTTCTCACGTTCCCAACCATGGGCTTTTCCCGTGTTCGTCAGCTCCTCAGTCATCTGGCTGGATTTCTCGGTTTCTATTTTCCAGTAGTCATCATTTTATGCTATTGCTGCAATCCCTGCCAGAACCCCTTTGTCTCGCTTTAAATAAATAACCCTTCCAGAGTCTCGTAGCGTGCTCTTCGAACCCCGGCAGCCATCTACCAGATCTTTCCTGTCTCAGCCAAACTGCAGATACAGCTCCTTCGTTACCACCGCATGCGGGAAAGGGGAAGACTGGTGAACCCCATCTGATTATTTCTGCGCGAATCAGGTTGTCTTAGCTGAACAGAGACCCTTTTCATGTGAACAAAGCTTAAAGGTTACTGGCCTGTGTAACTACACATAGGAAGTTTTCTAAAGGCACATTATTGATTTATTTATCTGTGATGCAGCGTTGTTACATTTTATCATCTAAATATGTACTTAGGAGCCTTTAGGAAATGCAGATTTTTCCCCCAGCCCCCTAAGTATTTACTCACTGCTTTAAAACGCAAACAGTTTGACCTGTTTGTATAACTACTCATTCTTAAACAAGAAAATGCCACTGTAGTATATCTGCATTTGGAATTAAGAGAAACCAACCTTTAGAATTATCCCAATAAGCTCTTAGGTACTTCTGGAGTAATTTTGAACTCTACATGTTGTCCATTTCTCTTTCATCCTAATAGCTTGCAAAATTTTGTTTTTAAAATATAATTATTTTTTTTTTGCGTCATAGGAAGGAAAGAAATCAAATAAATTTCAGTTCTATAACTTGTTTGCCAAACTTCAGCCCAGAGCAGAATTTTTATGGTTGAGTTACAAACCTCTGAAAATAGGGATTTCTATTGGAAAGAGTGACACCACAGCAGCTACAGCGGCGCTAGCAGGGCAGTGTAACAGACGCTGGAAATAGAAAACCAGATTAGAGATGACATTTAGGACATGAGGCCTTCTCCAGGCTGCAGGAAAAAGAACTGTATTCTATTTTTTTCCACGGCCTGAAAAAGGCCTCCTGGTCTGTGTCACCTCTAGTATCACTTCCTGTTCGTACCGTGTGTTTAATTAACCTGGTTTTTAATTATTGTTGACAGCATTTTGCTGCAGTTTGAAGTACCACCTCATACCCAAACTGGTGAAGGTGAACATTTCCATGTCCACGAATTGCAGTCCCGCTGCTGGTTGGGTCCCGTCACTGTCCCGCCTGCCCTGCACCAGGGAACCGCGGGGCCGTGCAGAGACACAAGTAACGCGAGAGTGTTGCCGAACACTAGGAAATACTTGGGGATGTGTGACTCTGGGCTGGGTGCAGGAAGATTTCTCTGTTGCTGTAGCCCACCCTCGACAGAGGGAGTTGGTCTTATCTCAGAAAGGTAGCCAAGCTCCAGAGGCATGTTTGAGATTTCTTCATGTTGAACTCTTTTTCCATTCCTTAACCGTCTTCCACCTCGTAGCTACTTCACCTCATTGCAGAACAAGTGCAATTGCGACGTCTTCTTGCCCCCACCATCCTGATACCAGGAGGAGATCACATCCTTAGGGGGACCAGGCAGGCAGAGCACGTCTGTCCTGTTGGAATGATCGAGGCTGAAACTTGTACTCCATTAGAATTGCGTTTTCCAGACTCGTCCGATCAATTCTTTTCATTGCTGCGCTCACAGGAGACAAAGGTACTGGGAGCCGCCGTCCATTCTCCAAGAAACATATCCTACAAAGTCAGTAACACTGAAGCAATTTCCTAGTGAAGATGCTTTGCTCTGACACCACGAAAGCCGATATCCATATTAATGTAGGGATAAACATGACCTGTTGTGCGCCGTGTGTGTAAGTAGTGTATTATATTGTACATTCTGTTTGTATGCAGAGTGTTGTCTTGGCAGGTAAGTCTGCAGCTAGCGATTGCCAGCTGCTAAACGTTCAAGGAAACAGGATTGGAACCGCTCTCTGCGCGGTGGGAGAGCGGCCAGGAAAACAATTCACATTTAATAGAATCAATGGATTCAGTTCCTGTAGTAAAGAGACGAGAAAACTTGTTTACCTGTATACATCTTCTGGATTTGAATTTTCAGAAAGAGAAGTGAATAGCAATTATTCTCTCTTGTCCAAATGATACATCTTAAAGCCTCGGCTGGCTCCCACAGAAAATCTGGAACACAAATGCTTTGATAAAATCGAGCTTTTGCATTCATTTTTCAACAAGATTTTGACATCGTTATTGGCACAGTACCCTACTCGAATTCATGTTGTTTATAGATAGAGGAAAATGTCGTATACTTTCTTTAATCCTTAGGAAATATAAGCATGCTTTTACAAATGTTCTTCCCAGTGGTTACATCTCTCACTGAACAGTACTCTTTGTACAAGCCAAGTGCGTGATCTAGTCATTTGACAAAAAGTAGCCCCAGCGTGATCCAACACAACCCTGTTTTAAACGATTACGTGGGTTTCCACACAAAAAAACACCCTAATTTAACTAAACAGCCAGCCTTGCACCTTCTATGACCCTGACACAGCTCTGCAAACGGATGAGTCTGTCTCACCCAACCCCACGATGCCCGTGCCCTGCACTTTGGTAGATGGGAGGAGTATGTTTCCTAAGCAAAGTTTGTGGCTGGTGGGCATCAATCTGCAGCGTTCAAGATCCCACCTGCCACACAAGCCCTTCCTCCCGAAAAAGTCTCGTATTATCTCTCTAGGCAGAGATAAACGACCTTGGAAGCGCTGTGGCAGTAGGTCATATTAAGTCAGCTCTAAGTCTTTTTCCTTGTTTGCTCTTGAAACATTTTGTGTGATAATTCACAGCATATATGATACTGGTGTGCCCTGCACTGACAGAGGCAGCAGGAGATGAACTGTGTGCTGATAACGTGCAAGGGAAAAGAGGACGTGGCAGAACGTGCCTAGGTTCAGCACTAACTCCCACAAATCTGAAATGCATTGGTGGGAAATCAAGCAGAGCAAACCAACCTACTGGCGAAATTTGCCGAAGCGTAGGTAAGATAAAGCGGTGAGCTTCGCGCAGATCTCGGGCCAGTTTATCCGATACTAGCAAAACTTCACGGCTGCATTTCTTCCTGCTGCATTTCTTCCTCTGAAAGCCAACGTTCCTATTTCCCGGTGGTTTGTTTCCTTCTGGTGTGCCACAGGGCCATGACGGCGAAAGCTCCATCCCAGTGTGCACGTCTGAGTTATCTCATTCCAGCAGTGGGCCCCGCTCGCCGTCGCATCCTTCAGAGGAGGCAGTGGGAAGAACATTACGGTACTGAATTGTAAAGATGTATGGCAGCAGTTTTCAGCGATAACCTTATATTTATGCTAATCAGAAGCTCCTCGAGGTGTCCTGCTGATACTGTAGTGCCACTACACATAATCCAGAAGCTATTCACCACATTTCTCCCCACCTTCATCTTACAACTTGTTAGGCACGTTAGCTTGAGTTGAATGAAGGGTTTTGCGCTGGGTGCTGAAGTCTTTTTCCTCTAAACTTCCCTCAGTTGCTTCCCCTCCTTGATGGACCTTTTCCTTCAAGTCACTCTGGGAAGCAGCAGGAACCCTCCCACAAGAGATGAGGGTTCATGTCAGCACGGCACTGCTGAGGATGCACAGGACCTCTGCGCAGAGAACTCTGTCTTCTCCTTGTGGTCCTTTTGGATTAGGCTTTAAAGCTTTAACTCTGAGAAGAACCTGCTGGTTATTCTGAAATCCTCTCCTACTGTATCACGTGTGCGGCTCCGTGAGGAAGTTCCCATCTGAGAAGCCCCTGGGGAAAGAACTGTGGAGGTGCCGAAGCCCAACTCCACCCCTTGGCATCTCCCACCTCAGCTATTACCTTGGTACCCTTTTCTAGAAATCGGGTTCTTTGCGCAGGTTCTTGGGGAAACCTGTTCTCAGCAAAAAGTCAGTAACAGCCAGATTCTACGATGCTGGCCCTAAATATGTTTCTGCAAATGTTGCTCATGAGCTTCCTTATCTTTTTTCTGTGCTGCTCACTGCAAAAGTGAGGGGTTTTCTCTTTGGTTTTCAGGAAACGCCTCTCTGATTTGCAAGTTAATCTATTAAAAAATAATAGCAAAACTTGACACATTGTGTCTGACAAAAATCCTGAGCTGCATCATGATTTTGCCCTACTTTGATCAGAAACCAGTTATAAATTCTTGCGGAGAAACTGCTCCTGTATGGACAGAATCTTGCCTAAAAAAAGGCACTGTTACTCATAGCTGCCGGGAAACGCTAAATCCTGCAGTCTGGTCGTAGTCTCCCTTTGAAAGTTTGATAGAGAAAAATCTGTAAAATGGATTAATTTTTGAGGTATAATAATAGCAGTAGTACTCTACAGTAGTGACGGTTATTTTGCCTAACTGAAATACTTGCAGCAGGTTCAGGATTTGGCGTCTCCTCCTTAAGGACGTACGGCGGGGCCCTGCGGAAGGCACACGTGGAGGACACCACCTTGGCCGGGGTCAGTCTCGGGGTGCTGGTCAGGTAGTTCTGGGCTCGGCTGCAACGGTCTCTGCGCTGACGTGTCCGCAGGAGTTTGCAGCGGGGAAGCGGGGCGCTGGGGGGAGGAGCAGAATAAATCAAGGTGTGAAAGCAGCGGCAGTCGAACGTCAGCCCCAGGCGGCTGGTGGCTTGGCCTGCTGGTTGGAAATGGGTTACCTGTCAACCGAGGCAGTTGCTTTCTGTTGCTAGAGAATAATGTTATCTGAGGATAAAACCAAAGGAGCACAGATGGTTGTTTCACAGACTCGATCCTCGAAACCCTTATCGTAGCAAATTACTCCGCTGACGTAAATGGGACCGCTCCTATGAACAAGATCTCTATTCTATTATCTAATTCTTTTATTCTTGAAGTGATCTATGAAGTACAGTGGGTTGCTTTGTGTGAGTGTGTACCTATATCTATGCATCTTTAACAAAATGTTATTTGGGGGCAAACTCTGTCAGAGCCAAAGAGTCACTGGGGTCACAGTCATTGTTTAGGACTGTAGGATATGAATCTAAATTCTCGCTTGGAAACATTATCTCTGTGTTTTCCAAACGAAGGGATGCAGACTCTGATTGGACTTTGGTGTTTTCCTGTGTCTGTTTTGCTGCCAGTTTAGAACTGAAGCCAAACTCTTGGGACTCCATCTTATTGAAGCAAGGATTGAGAGAAAATACTGAATCCCTGCCCTGCTTCAGTTTTGAGGGGAAAAAATAAAAAAGACTATTCTTACAATTCTTTGCATATAAGCCACGTAGCTCAGCTGTGAGCCTGGACTTCCCTCAGATGTCAGCGTTTGTAGTATTCCGGGCAATTCTTTAGACCTTCTCATTTACAATCTGCTAAACAACTTTTATTTTGAGGATTTCTTCTTTTCCCCAGGAGAAGCTGCAGTATTGGCATTGAAGCCTCCCCTGCTTGGGGTTGAGGCCCTGGGACACAGCCCACCTTTAATGTTTAGCTCCTGCTGGCACCAGTGGACCAGGCAGCAGCAGACTGGTTACACAAAAATGTCCCAAGATTTTTGAAAACTGGATTCCCTCTGATTAAAAACACATTATGAATTCTCTGAAAGGAAAAAAACCAATCATAGCATTGCTGATTTTTATTATAGCTGTCACCATCACACCATGGACTCAGCCAGCTGAACCATTTGTTAGGAATAACATTTACTTTGAATTTTGGCATTTTTAATTGAGGAACTGTGAGTATTCAGTCATTATGTTACCAGAGATGGATTGCAAGGAATCTGTCTGCAATGTTTCTGGCCCATGTGTTCTTTAAAAACAGAACCAATGTGATGACCTGCAAATATTTTGCTTACTTTGGTGCTGTTTACTCCAGCATTTGCTTTTGGTAGGAAAATATTTCTTCATTAAAGGCTGGAAAGAATAATGGTATTAGTCCTCAATTCTCGAATGCAAAAGCCGTAAGGAAAAAAGACGGAACCGTTTTCACAAGTAACAGACCAGCTCAGAGCTCTTCTTGCTCTTGAAAAACCCCTTGTGGAGACTCCACGCGTCTCTCTGTGCAGAAAATGGAGCATCCATTTGGCTTTGTAGCTTTTTCACAAAACCATCTTTGCCCCTGGTATAACGGAGCGTTCACCACTGCCCTTGAGCTAAGGAAGCCAATCCACAGGAACTGTTTGGAGCCAGTTTTCTGGAGTTCCATCTGAATCTCAGTACGTGCCCATGTATCTCGGCCAACGGAGGGGATGTCTGTCCGAGGGGACAGACCTGACCCCCCCTGCATTTTACCGTACCACTGACAATGGAGTGCAGCTAATTCTGACATTTCCTTTCGGAGGCTGTAATTTAATTCAGTCGCAAAGGAGCTTGGTGCAAGCATTAATTTGAAGTGGTTTTTATTTCTCATCTGCTGGCTAAAGCTTGCAAACAATAGGGTAAAGGTCTTGCTATACTGCTATAAATAAGTAAACAGTCTTTTCTGCTAAGAAGCCTACAGTGTAAACACAGAATCAAGGAATCATTTTTGACTAATTCATCCTGCATATGGATACTTGGAAACTACAGATGCTGCACAATGATCTCTAGCCACAAATATTTCCCAAAGGAGAAGAGAACTTAAGCTGCACTTTGTGTCTAATAGACTGTTGTATATTTGATTTTGATCTCCAAAACCTCTATTTTGTATCAAATGTTCCTAAAGAGAACACTTAAAAACAATTAATACTGACACATCAAAATAGTAAAAACCAGGGCTGAAGTAAAGTATTACTTGAATTGACTTTCAGATAATCCTGAAATGTGTAAGAGTGTCAAGCCAGATCTGGAAAGCATTTATAGAAAGAAGGGAGCAGATACTAAAAAAAAAAAAAAAAAATTATCAAATTTTCCTTATTTGTCTTTTAAAAATAATCTTTTGAGTTAGATTTCCTACAGTTTTAATCAAATAACCAGAGGAAAAAGGGTCAAAGACACTTTCAAAGCCATTCCTTGGAAGAGCAAAAGCTTTCTGTTGGGTTTTACTTTCACAGAGGAAAACTAAATTCAATTCAGCCAAGCACTGTGTTTTCAAAAATTTTGTGGTTCTGGCTTAATTCCACCAAAGAAAAAAACTTCTAAATTAAGGATCAAGCCTCCAATCTTCGGTCCCAGTATGACACAGCTGGGTAACATGAAGGCTGGAAACCAGCCGTGAGAGGCAGTGAGGAGGGGGGGTCTCAGACCCCAGGTTTCCTTGCTTTTTCTGATTGATTCATAACAAATCCAGGCGCCTTTAGATGAATTTCTTTTTCTATGATCATAAAATCATAGAATCACTATGGTTGGAAAGGACCTCTAGGATCGTCTGGTCCAACCTTCATCCCAGCATCCCTAACCCCTAGACCAGAGCCTCAAGTGCTGTATCTACTTGTTTTTTAAACACCTCCAGGGATGGTGACTCCACCCCCTCCCTGGGCAGCCTGTTCCAGTGCCTCACCACTCTCTCAGTGAATAATTTCTTCCTAATATCCAATCTAAACCTCCCCTGGCACAACTTGGGGCCATTTCCTCTTGTCCTATTATCAGTAATTTGGGAAAAGAGACCAGCACCAGACTCGCTACAACCTCCTTTTAGGTAGTTGTGGAGAGCAAGGAGGTCTCCTCTCAGCCTCCTCTTCTCTAGACTAAACAACCCCAGTTCCCTCAGCCTCTCTCCATAAGGCATGTTTTNGATCCCCTCATCCAGGTCATTGATAGAGATATGAAATAAGACTGGTCCTAAAACTGAGCCCCGAGGGACACCGCTTGTGACTGGCTGTAAACTGGATTTAACCCCATTCACCACAACTCTCTGGGCTCGCTCAGCCAGCCAGTTTCTAACCCACCAAAGAGTCCACCTGTGTAAGCCCTGAGCCGCCAGCTTCTCCAGCAGAATGCTGTGGGAAATGGTGTCCAATGCCAATGCCCAGGTAGACAACATCCACTGCTTTTCCCTCATCCACTGGGCGGGTCACCCGATCACAGAAGGAGATCAGGTTGGTTAAACAGGACTTGCCCTTCATGAACCCGTGTTGGCTGGGCCTGATCCCCCTGTTGTCCTGCACTTGCCACGTGATCACCCCCAAGATGAACTGTTCCATAATCTTCCCCGGTACCGAGGTCAGGCTGACTGGCCTGTAGTTCCCTGGATCCTCCTTTCTGCCCTTTTTGTAGATGGGCATCATGTTGGCAAGTTTCCAGCGATCCGGGACCTCTCCCATTAACCAGGACTGCTGATCAATGATAGAGAGCTTTTCTTCTTTGCTTTTTTATTTTAGAAGTGAGTAAATTCTAGGTGGTCTGCCTGTGTGTATTGGTAAAACACACCTCTAAGGTAACCGCAGAGCCCGACTGCCCTGTTTCCCGGTGCTCTGCTCCAGGTGCTTTGTGTCCACAGGTCCTTCCAAGCACTGTTTTTTCCCATTGGCCAACGGGAACAAGATCATAATATCCAGTGACAGGTGAAGCAGTAGCGTGTTGTTCTACCTCTACCAGGATCAGTATGTGAGAAAAAGCAAGGTCCACACATGGAAACTTCCTTCATAAATCCACGGATAGAGCTCAGGAGAGCGGGCGATGTTTTGGGCTCAGAGCAAGTGACATTTAATGCAATTTTCTGTCAATGGATATGCAGAAAAGACTGTTGGGGGGGTGGGTGTAGAAATTACACATGTTGCTACATCTTTATAGGTTAAATTTTTTCCATCACCATCTGTTCCTTAAAGGGAAAATTAGATTTTGTGAGAATATTTTTCCTCACAAAAAAAAACCCCCAAAAACTCTCTGCTTTCTGTAGAAAATTAGAGCTATTCATCAGAAAACCAAACACCTGCAAGCCAAATATTTCTGGCTGCAATTATCGATTTGGAGAGTGAGCGCCACACCTCTCGGGAGGATGGCACTTTGGTGCTTCGCTTCCATGCTCTTGGCAAGGGGGCTCGAGCCGACGCATCCTCAGAGCCTTACAGGGCCCAGCTCAAGAGGGACGGGAGCTCACGCAGCTCTTCTTCCTCTCATCCCTGAGTGAGAGCGAGCCGGGGAGCGGGGATGCCGAGAACCAGCAGCAGGGCCGGGCCACGCAGGACTCCGGGTCGGACACAGTGCCGTGGAGAACAGCGAAGCCATCCAGCACCTGAAGCTACCTTTTGCGTGGCTGGAGAAGTCTTTCCGATTGGGAGCTTTTGGATGGAACCGTTGTTATTTCACCATTAAAAAAAAAAGAAATCTCTTCAGCTTTTCCAATTAATCAGTCAGCTCCAAGAGGTTTTAGAAAGTAATGGCCCTGAGTCTGCTCCATTAAACTCCAAGAGGCATTAATTAGACAGAGGATTACCTAGAACTGAAGCTTGGTAACACATGAATTCTTAGTCAATGGTTCCATCGAACGACTTGCTGGTTTCTTCAGAATTGCATTTTAATTTTGGTCTGTTCAATCTTAAAAAAAAATAAAAATAGAAAAATAAGAAACGATCGGGAAAAGTATCATTTTTGTTCAACCCAAAGTATTTAGTCCAACTTCAAAGGAATGGCTTCATTTTTGATCTTGGGCTGTTTTACACATTTTAATGCCTTCATTTTTTTTTTCTTTTTAAATTTAGGCCAATTTTAAAAATGGACAGCAAAAAACCCACTTTGTTTTGAAAGTTTTTGGAAGTGTTTTGACAGTTCTAGAATGAAACACTCCATTTCAAAAATACAAAAATGAAGTGCTCTGACGTTTTAATTTTTTTTCTCTGCGTTGTTTCATCTGGATTATTTGCTAAATTCCATTCAAATGCAGGAAGAGTCTCGCTCCCTCTGAAATGCATTTGTGTGGCATACTTATTATTTGTCAGACAGCAGTGATTCATTCAGCGCTGCTTCGGTTCAACCTTAAATAACGGGGAGAATGCGCGAGAGGGGAATCGATCGCACAGAAGAATCTTTGCTGTTCGTGGTTCTATGTGTGGTCCTTGTCCTGCTTATGTTTTATTGCCTTCCTGCAATTTTTCTTTCCCTCTTCCCTCTTAGCCAAGATTGGGTTGAGCAGACCCCATCTGATTTACATCTTTCTGAAAGCCCTTCACCTGCACGAGCAGCGAGCAGCTGCCCTACCAACGCGTTTGACTCTTCTGGCTGCTCAGCTTCTCCGGTGCTATTTGCAGCTTGCGCCTCACCGAGGTCATTGGTGTCGCCCTTATGCGTTTCCTGTATTACAGAAGGATCGGATTCCTGGAGTTAACAAGTCAAAAAATATTCCCGGGGCTGGGAGGGGAACTAGGTAGATAAGTGCGTTCCACATGTCTGGAATTTCTGCCTTCATCCGTGTGAGAAATAGCTGTGATCAAACGTGGGACCCCACATCACGCCGTGCTCTGAACATTCCAGTCCACCTAGGCCAGAGTGTGATGGGACTTCAACTGCTGGCCACTGCTCTGTGCCCGGACTCTAAATAGTCTCCGTGACAAAATTTACACTACTGTAATTGGGAATAGCTCCAATAAAATCAATATCTCCACATTTATTCTCATGAAATTCAAAGCCAGAGTTGGCCTACTATGTGGACAGAGTCCAACTGAAAGCTTGGGCCAGGTTCTGCTCTGACTTACGGGAGAGTAGATGAGAATTTACTCTGCTGCAGTTAATTGGGCTCAATCCTCACGTGTCTCATACTGATATAACTGTTCTGACCTCAGTGGAATTGATCCTAATTTATGCCCCTGTAACTGAGATTGCTGCGCGCATTGTTCAAATTCCGCTGGGTGCGCCTTCCTCCGGGATGGAAACTATTCGCGAACTATAGCAGCCTCTTTCCTGAGGCTGAGGCCTGCCATAGCTGACATTTTTGGTGGGGCAGGGGTGTGGAGAAAAGGATATAAAGCCAGCTTTGTGCTTAGTGCTACCTTGTATACTTGGAGTCCTGCTGTGCTCTGTGAAATGATCAGTGCCTAGTTAGGGGAGGAGAAGCCTCCCGTCCTCTCATCCCCATGTAGAGAGTGTGTTCTAAGATTACCCAAAAGGAGGGAGGAGGTAACTTGAGGAATGCAAAATGGCAGCGTGGTGCCTCTGCACAGGTCTTTTTTCTTATGTGGGCTTTCCTGCTAATTGATTTTTCTTGCCTCTGCAGCTTCCCTTTCCCCAGCTTTACGCCGCGGGTTTCCGAAGCGCAGGCTGGACGAGGTGCTGGGTAGCTCGCCCCAGACTGATGGGCTGAGAAGGGGAGTGCTGCTTTTCTTCCAGCAGAACACTGTAAGTCTTCAATGCAACACAAAGAAGCCTTCACCTGACAAGATACTACACGCACACATATATACGTGAGGGTATCTCTATCTATATACGCACATATATGCATGTTTAGATCTATCTGAAGTAAAAAGCCCAGCGTGAGTCTTTCTTGTTGCCAGTTACGTTGTTCTCACTTTTGTCCTTACCTGCCAAGCACATCTCTTCATGTTTATAGCAGCCCTTTCTGTGTGTGCAGACTGGTATCCAGCCATCTCTTCTGCACACTAATAATCTTCAGTTATTCACTCTTAGCTTTTAGGTTGGATTTTCTAGATTTGGGGCTCTTCCTGGAGCTCTTTGTCTAATAGCACTCTCTCCTGTTACTTAACAACCTTCTGGAAGTTGTGTGCTCAAGTCACTGCACCCAGTACTGGAACTGAAGCCTTCCCAGTGCTCAGCAGCGTGTGCGTGGCTGATTCCTGATTCTCTCAGTCCCCCTGGTCGGACTGCTTCCACCAGGGATGCCAGCATCTGCTTGCCACGTTTAATTCAAAGCCAAGACAATGTACAGGTGCTAAGAGAAGCCAGACATTCCGGTGCCAGAAACTGAGGCAGCGTCTTAACATCCGTCAGCAGCCCTGCCTCTTGTGATCGTGGTGAGCCCACCAGGTTCACCCGGAACCATCCCAGCCACCCAACCTGCTGCACACTCCAAGTGCTGCATTATATTCGGTGTCACCAGCTCTGACGAGCTCTAAAATAAAGAAAAAAAACACATTTCACTGATTTGAGGCATCATGAAATGATCGTAAAATTATTCCAATTAATAATGTGATTAAAATTTACGGGTTGCATAATTTATTTCACATGTATAACAACTGAAATTTAACTAATGAAACGTGAGTAAAAAGTGCCAATTAGCAGCATTTTCAGGATCAAAAATGTTTCAACAATCAAATTTGGATAGTATCTTATCTTTTTGTTTTCTTACCTTTCTTTGCTAGATTGTCGTTGGGCTCCCACATTTTCAGATCTCCTGATCTTCTTTTTTTTGTTGCACTGGACTGTGGGGAAAGAGAGCGAGGAGGGTTTTTTTGTAGCTGAAAATCTTTAGTTGATAAATTATATTACTGCATTTTAAGTTGTTCTTAATTTTACCCAATGTGGTCCTCAGACTTGCTGCTGCCTGGTTTTTATCTGCAGCAGGGTCATATATTCATCCAATTCACTGTGCAGCAGAAAGAGAATATTATGTTGACGGAATTGGAAGATTTCACAGGTTTTGAGATTGTTATGATCTCTCCCGTGACAGTAGAACTTAGTTGCAGGCTCGGCCAAAGCCTTTCAAACTGGAATGGATCAAGGAATAATTATTCTTATTACAGTATCTTTTACTAAAATCAGGTAAACGTGTTTCCCTTTACCTTGTTATAAGCAGTAATTGAGCAAGTTTTCCACTAAGATTACATATGGAAAACTGATTCCCAATAGAAAATAAATCCAGAAAGGTATGAATTAGTGAAAAGGGAGATAAAAATGAAAGTAGCCTTGTAAGTAAATGTTATGATATAAAGCACGCTAACATGATACTATTCTTTCTGCCGTGTTTTTATCTGCTAGTAGGGCCTTATCGGCTCTTTCTGCAGTCTGCTCCTCTGTGGGCTCTGCAGCATTCCCTGCTGCCAGAGGCAGACATCCCAAATACCCGTGGGATTGGCCTCTCCCCAGACACCCACTCTGGGTTATTCCCTAACTATTGATTTCTCCTATTTTCACGGCACAAAGAATTCTTTGTTTTGACATGGAAATCCTTAACACTCTAAAAATGAATTACAGTATTCATCTGATCCTCAAATGACATTCTGAAAGCAGCTCTTTTTGCTGATGGGGTGACTCGAGAGTTGCTTGACATTATTCTGGTAACACAATTTGACTGGATATACGATTTGACATCCAGGAAACAGGGACACTGATGGAAACTGATGGACCCAATGTCAAAGGAAGAAAAGCTGGCTGCAAGAGACACCCAGAAAATTAATAGGTGGATTGTAAAAAAAAAACCTTTCCTAAAGGGCAAAGTCAATAATAAGAGAGGACTGAAATAATGCAAAGTAAAGAAAACCTTTTTTTGCATTTCTTTCTTATGAAAATAGCAAAAAGATAGTGAGGGGAATTTTAGGGCTCAGTAGATGCAGGCTGAGGAGTACTTAGTTTTAACCTGAATAGCTGACGTTCAATATTCGTATTTCTGTTTCTATCACAGACTTCAACCATAACTGTGTTCCACATCAGCAACACCTCATTACTAAGCGTGCTTTATCTTGGTCACACTTTCAGTCTTTTCCTTAATTTCCACCATAAACACATTCCAGAATACTGTGAACGAGATGCCATCCTCAGGAGGACTGGCATTTGTAGACTTTTTTTTTTTGTTGAGGACCTTTCATTGCAGAAGCCAAGACTTTTTCTTTCTTGCCTTTGTAAACACTTTTGCTTTTGCATTTATAAAGTGTGCTTCTATAGAATCTCCCAAATCCCCAAGATAAAATAAAGATCTGGTTTTGGAATCAGCCAGAGCCATACCCTTTCACATCCTTGATCGATTCCAAAAGGAGCGTTCGTGTGTATCACCAACCAAACGGTGTCGGCGGCAGCTGCTGAGGGTGACGTCCCCGAGCGGCAGATTTTGGAAGCTGGGAGACTGATGCAGCTCCTACTATTATCTAGTTACTGTTCTCTTCTGTAGGCACCTACTGTTGGCCGCTGTTGGGCGCAGGATACGCATTGGCAAAAGAGCCCTTTGGCTTGCTCCAGAATGGCCGTTCCAATTGTTCTAGAAAAAATAACTGTAAAACAAAACTCCATCAGTTATCCGAAATCTGAAAGAACAAGAAACAGTTTTGTTAGCAAGAAATGATCCTGAAATCAAAATACTGAGAACCAACAAAGAGGAAAAAGAAGTTTTTGTCAAAGTGACTTGTCTCTGTTTTCCTTAGCTCTTGGCTAGAGCACTTGCATTGATAGAGTTGCTAAGTGCATTCTATTTACAAATATAAACACTTGATTTTGATCAGCAAAAATGCATCAGCACACTTGAACAGTGTCAATGATGACATAATTACACTCACAATTTCCTCTCTGTAATGATTTTTAAATGTCAGCAGTCATTTTTTGTCTAATTGTAGCCTGCATGTCAGCACTTCCTCTTAAAACAGCATGTTCCTCTCTGCTGGAATTTCACACCTCTCCACTCGCTCGCTCACTTCACCAGTGAAGATAATGAAGATGATACAGGGCTCCAGGATATTTTCACTCCTGTGCCATTTTACCTTTTGACATCAAGCAGGCAGAATGATGACTACTTTTTTT
>VWZK01011750.1:98113-196621 GCA_013396935.1 Baryphthengus martii | reverse complement strand
TTTTTTTTTTAGAGTACAGGGTTTGATCAGTTAAGCTTTAAATAATGATCTGATTTTAATGAACAAATCAAAAAGCAGCATTCATTTTACTGGCCCCCTGCTGCTGCTTTGCTAATAACCTATTGAAAAGCGTGGGCTCCTGCTAAAAATACCCTCACACCTCTCTCTCTCTCTCTCAATCGCTGGTAAACATGCTCACTGGAGGCGAAAGTGATGTGAGCGGCAGCTCACCCTGTGACGCCAGGCAGCCCCTTGATCACTTCGGTGTTTAACGTGGTGCAAACACCGATGACCTCTTCTCTGGTCAGGCAGCGTTCAGAGATGTTCCCAACACCATCTCGTGCTGTGACCTGGAAGGTGACTTTTGAAATGCCGTTGTGCGTGGTGCCAGGCCTCTAGAGCCCGCCCCACAGCAAAGAGCTGCGTCTGGAGTTCATCACAGAGCTCCCTTCCTCTTCCCACAGCTCACACCCACGCACAGCGGCGTACCTGCACGTGGGTGATTGTACGTATTTTTCACACTCACCTTGTTCTCTATGTGGTTTACTCTGCATTTTGTATCTTACACTTCAAATTTTCCTAAATGAGTGCCTCGGAAATCTTCCGGAGCTGTTGGAAACGGCAAGAAATGTTTTAACAACCAACCGCATGCTGCGGACTCGTCAGATGTGCGGCTGAGTAGAGATGCTCGGAAAAGGGATGCTCCTGGGTTGGCCCTACTGAGTCATTACCACGAAGCCTCCTCTGGCTGTGAGCAGGCTCCACTTCCCTGTGCTGCGCTGTGCAAAAGACCAACACCTCTGTCCACGCCACTCGGCTGAAGCCACCCTGAGAAAAGGGACGGCAAGGAAAGAGCCCTTCCTGGAGCCGTCTGCAATTCCAGGTGGCTTCTTGGAGGTGCTGAATAGGTTTTCTTAAGGCTGAGAAGGTGAAGAGGCTACTTTACAGAGCGGGTCCATCTGTTCCCGCAGAAAAGCCAAGAGGAGGTTTCCACGTCGGTTTGGCTCCGTGGGCATACACTTGCAGAGGACAACCCAACCCTCCCGGGGTGACCCCAGCTAATCTCAGTAGGTTTGGAGGTTAGTGCCGAGTCGTGGTGTTTTGGTTGGCTTTCTAATCAAGTACAGAAGGCTAAATGCCTTTCATCCCTTGCCACCGACATTTGAACACATGGAAATTTGCAAAAGGAAAAGGGGAAATGGAGTTTTACCACGTCAGTGGACCAAAAGCATTGAATTATTGATGTTACACATGGGAATTAAGTTGATGCTTTATGACATTGTAGTCAATCCTTCCTGTAACTTCAGCCCACGAAAGAAATGCTGCCGAGAGACTGACACCTTTGTTCAGCGTCTAGCGGTGGTAGGTTCAGCCTATAGGGGCACAGGAACATTCCCGCCACCACCCAGAGCAGGTTTGTAGCTTTTTCGAGTCGGTCCATTGGGGACTGCACCGTGTGGTAGATTATTTGTGACTCAAGTCACCGACTTCTGCTGCACCTGAAGGTGCCTGACATCTCTTAGAATCACCCCAAAAGTACTTCAGGTTGGCCTCTCAGAAGATGATGCACATTCAATTAGAGGCCACATCTGAAAACTTAATTGATTTGCTTCAGGTGAACTCGAATTGAACCTTAGCCTTACAAAACCCGGCATATTAAAACATGGAGGCAGCTGAATGGTAACCATGACAACAGGGCTGCCAAAAACCCCTAAGTATAGCCAACATTTATACATCGTGAGGGACAGCACATTATTTTGTACATTTCTGGATACCAGTTCCTGCTGTGTGCATGACTGTTCATCGGCAAGCCCCGGTGTTAGGCAGAGCTTCACAGATACCCCGTTAATTTGCTTTTGCTTTTTTTTTTCTTGTTTTGCTGCTCTGACACGTTCCACACAAAATGAAGTTGGTCAACATGTTCCAAGTGCTAGGTATGGGTGCAATACAGTCTCCAAATATTGTCTCAGGAAACCCTGTGTCCAGCTGGGTGCCCCCCACCTTTCCTTATCTGTCGCTTACTGTGCAAATGCTACCGTGAGGTTCCCACGAGATGGTGTTAAGGGCACCTCATTAATTGTCCCAACAATGAGAAAGTCAAGAGCAGTGACACCTGAGGGGCTTTAATGGACATAAGACTCATGGCATGAGCCATCACAACCTGTCCCCTCCCTCTGGCTTTTCATTCAGCCTGAGCACACTGGCCTTGGGCTTTCTCTGGCCGTGTGATGGCCACAGTTTGTGCCTGCTCTGCTGGTGGCACCATGGACCCTGCAATCAGCTCCTATAATCACAACCTGTTCAAGGTTCTGGGCAGAAGCCCAGCCTGGAATCGACCAGGGCATCCTAGGTGTCACAAACTATAGTTGAAAGAGCAAGCGAGGCCCTGCCGGTGTCGTCTGGTGCCACCCCACCATACTCCTGCCATCCGAAATGCAGTTGGCCCAAGAAAACCTGACATGCAGAGCAATGTTAGCTGAGATCTGTGGTGCTCTGATCCTGTAAAATCTTTAGCACAAGAGCAGCGCGTCCTAAGACACCCTCTCTCCTTCCGAGTTGAGATGCTGTTGCCGCCCCACGCGGGGCAAACCACAGAGGTACCAGCCCTGCTGTGGGAGGTGTGGTCGTGTACTGCTCCGTGTCTGTGCCGGCTGGGCACGGCGCCACGCCGACGTGTCTGTCACCCACACCAGCTGGGTTAGTGCAAAATCCAGGCTCTCTGCAGTAAAATTTAATTTCCAGTTTGTAGAGACTAGGGGGAAGAGAGGCTCCCTCTCTTACAATCCTCTGTGAAAAGTTCCTGCTTCCCTAAATGCTTAGGGCCTTTAGGAGACAAGCAACAAACGGACTGAATTCTCCAGTAATTTGGACAAACTCATCCTCTCCTGCTGCAGAGGTTCCTAAATGAAGCACGGCTGGATGGCTGCCAGTAAAGCCTCGGCAGAGTAGTTGGCTAGAGAACAGGGATGCCCTGGCAACCACGCACTAACAAGGATGCTGCACAGTCTTTAATGAACTGTGGTGAGCTAAGGCTGAGGGTGGAGGTGGGGGTGGTCTGCTGCTTCCCAGAGTCTCTGGAGATTTTACCCCAGGAGTTAAGGAGCAGCTGTTTATAGAAAGGTTTCTGATAGGTACTGATGTTTTCTCTTGGTCTCCTAAAAAGCCAGATCAGGTCACTTCTTGTATCCTGAGGAACAAGGTAAGTTCTTGTCAGACGATCGCTACTCTAGCCTAGGGTAAAGGTTTTGATGCTTTCATAACCCTCCATTTGTGAGAAAGGCAACATGGGACAGACCATTGCCTTAACTAAACCTGCAGAATGGTGTTGCAGCTATTAACTGAGATCTTCAGAGCACCTTCATTCATTCTGCCTACTAATGAGAGCCCCAAATCCACACTAGCTCTGTGCGAGGTGCACGTGAGGTCTGATGGCTTCTCCCACTGAACACGTGCATTCAGCTGGAGGTTCCTCTTTCAAACTTTGGAGGAACTCCAGTTCATTGGGCAGCGGAATGAACTCGGGGCAGAGCGCGTGTATTTCACAAAGATGGTGTAAATCTTATCATTTCCTGGTTTTATTTAATATTTATGAAGCATTTTCAGTTCTCAGAGGAATCATTATAAAGTTGCTGTAGACATTATTACTGGTAGAACTGACGGGAACAATATTGTGTTCTCCAATCTACACAAATGCTGGTATTGTTTTGTTTCTTAAGAGCACTTATGTACTTCATAGAATTTCTTGTGTATTTTTCCTCTGTCCTCTGATCTACAGGAACATTATAATGATATGAAACATTGATGTTTTTACCTTCTTCTTTTTTTTTTTTTTACACGGACCCCTATGGAGGGTTTGCTAATGGGTTGGGGGTATGTGTGTTTGAATGAAAACCTTTAATGCTGGGGGAGGAGGTCAATTTGACATGGAATTCAGCTGCCGTTGTTTTTGTAAGGAGAAGAGGCCCGCTGGATTTAAGAGTGTTTGACTATAGCTGGTTGACTGAACCGCTTCCTCAAGGAAGTATTCATTCACTCAATGTCCTGAAGGGTTAAGAAAACAGAAACCCATAGTTCTGCTGTGTTGTTGTTATGTACGTTGCCAAGAGAACCAGCGCTGGAATGTTTAAATGTGTTGTTTCTCCCCAAAGCCACAGGAGTGGAGCTTGAGTGTCTTGGTGTGCCCTAAGCCTTGCAATTACCTTCTATGTGGTGGGGGGCTTGCGGGGGCCGAATCAGACTAAATACTTGTTTGTGACACTTGGTAACATTCCCACCACACCGAGTGGAGTGAGTTTAGCATCACACTCACGTGAATCGCAACCAAAAGCAGAAACGGGAGTATATTCGTAGCCTCCCTTATTGCTCCTACCTAAAGCCCATGGACTCCCTTTATTAATACATGCGACAGAAATTACTGATCTCCAAGGCGCTCCCCTTAAGACTCAGGAAAGAGAAATCATAAGATTGACTGATCTTGACTCAGATCTTTAGTGTCTGTATCTCCTTGCCTCATGTGTAATTGAACTTGGCTTCACCGGTGTAAAACTGACAGCTGTTCTATTGAGACTGCTTGTTTCAGCAGAGGAGGCAAATTTTAGCCTTGTTTCCAGTTTAACGGTGAGACCAGGCTGTAGAAAGTCTACTCCAGTGCTCCTCATCGCCAGATCAACTGCTGTTAGAAAAATACACATCTCTGTATATATGTATCTGTAGAGGTCAACTGTGACTGAGATCTATGGGAATAACAACAAGGTCCAAACCGCCTTCCATCACTCTCAAGCGTTGGCCTTATTCTCCCACCACGCTTTTCCAGGAGCGGCTGGCAGCACCCAGCCGACTCCAACCCAGCTGAGCAGCACTCAACCCCTGGTTAACCAAGTCAAACCTTCTACCAAGCATAGACTGCCCCACACTTTGCCTGCTCTCTGTATTTCTTCGGGTACATTGGAGGCTCTGCATTCAGGAGAATGCTTTCAGTTTCATACTTGTACCCCCTTCCTGCCACTGCCTGCAATCTCCTTGGCTCAGCTTTCTACTTCATCCCCCAGATTTATCTAACGTTGTATTTAATACAATCTCTTACAAGTCTCTGTAGATATCTAAAGCCTTCTAAACTGAACACGAAACAGAAGCTCTGATACAAGCTGAGACCGCTACGTGAAAGACAACGTATAAAAAGCAGGGAGAAAGTGTAAGCAAAGAGCTGCACTCCTCAGAAGGGTTACTGCTGCAGTGGGTACTGAGCTCCAGAGCCCTAGGGACAGATACACAGGCCTCACCCTACATCTTTCTTTTTCTTGCTATTTGTAGCTGCAAGGTAAGGGTGATCAAAAAAATCTGCCTTTTCCCTTTTACTCGATGCAGCAAACTCTTTTGTTTCGGCAGAGCTTCTTTCTGTCATTCACAAAGTTTGTTTTTCTCCCCATTTTTTTTTTTTCCTGGGAGTTTTTTATTTCCTGTCAGAGCGTGGAGAGAGCTGCTTTCGTCTGTAAGTTATGCGCCCCTTACTGTGCCCCTTAGTTACACAGCACAAGGAAAAGAGAAACAGAATCCATGGCATGGTGCAGAAAAGCTGTACTGTGTCGTTTGCCCTGGTTAAACATTCCCAGAAAGGGAATAACAGAAGGCTGTGGAGCTCCTGAGTGTCTCCGGGCTGTCATGCTGCAGCGGATCCAGGCAGCGAGGGTTAAACCGAAGCAGCCCTGGGTTCTGGGCACATTAGTTTTTCAGAGCTGAGCTACACAGATCACAATTATTTCCTCTTTGTAGGATTACAAACACTGTCTCCTCCATACCTGAAATCAGTGGCATCCGGAGCCTTGAAAAGCAGTACTTAACAGCTGGGGCAGAATTTCAGTGTCACTTCAGCCACCTGCCCAAATCTTCACCCACCTCTTTTGGTCTATGGCCAAACAGCTTGAAGTGCGCCTGCAAGATAATGCTGGAAGACTTGTATGCGCAATTTTTTTTGTAATTCTGTCATTTCTTGTAGCATGTATTTCTGCCACTTTTTGCCTGGTGTTCCAGCTATTCAGGGTGATGTCAAACTGTAAAGGAAAAAAAACAAACCAACAAACAAAAAAAAGGCAATTTAATCACTTTTTTCAAACCCTGCAAGAGTCAACAGTTGTATTTTTTGATCAAGTTTGGGATGATATCGCTTTCTCCTCAGTACCCACCTTTCATGCGCTTTATTTTGCTCTAAAATGTTTTGGTGAGGGAAGCTGACCACTCGGTCCAGTCAGCTCCTTACAGCTGCTGGAGTTTTCTCAGCGCATTCATGGCCAGTGGTCCCTAATCTGATGACAGAGTGGCTCAAACCACTGCGTCTAAATAGACGTGTATATAAGATTTCAATGTGCATCTGCAGTTTGTGACTTGTGTCAGCTGCTTTGTCTCTGCCGTTGGTATTTGAGCCTTGCCCATTCCTACGGATGTGATTTAAAGGTGCATCTTTAGCTGCTTGTAGCTGTGCTTCTCGTGAAAGCACCATGCAGTCTCTGAAGCTGCAAAAAACTTTTGTGCCTTTCAAAGCTAACAAACAGGCCTATGGCAGGCAAAGTCTACGCGAAATGCTGGCTGGTAGAGCAGGTTTGGGTTGTGCGTGAAACCACTTGCAGCTGGGAGACAACAGGATTTGAACAGGGTAAACCAGAAAAAAAACAAAACAAAAAAACCCTATCCATTGAAAGTGCACATTGGAGTGGCATGGCAGCAGAGAACACATCCCCACAGCAGATACGCTGCTAGTCAACAGAAAAGCCCTTTTCTCCTTTGTAAGTAATACTGTAATGAATTATGGTTTACCTGCTGTCCTGCCAACGAACAGCTTCCTCTCTGTTGTCCGCACTTCATTAGTTATTGGAAATGCACAAGTGCTCGTGCGAGGAGCCGGGCCCTTTGGCACCGGCAGACGCTGATATAAACCTGTAACTCGGGCAGCCCCCCTACAGGGGCCTCTATAGGGGGAAGCACAGACCCTAAACGTGCCCCCCACCCCCCTCCAAGTTCAAAGAATGCAGTTTGACCCATCCCTGAGATGAACGTGCCCCCCTCCCCAAATCTTTAGAGAGGCCACCCTCTGCTCACAGAACCCAGTCCCTTCCCCTGCAGGCATTCGGGATCATTTGAAATGGAAAATTTGCGCTGTACGGAAATAGTTCATCCGATAATAAACAACTAGTGCCATCATTCCGCCGGTATTCGGAGCGCAATTAAACCTGCGCCTGGCGTGAGCACGCCATTTGGGGTGGGAAGGCGGTGGCGTGGCGGGGACCTGCAGCTCTCCACCCCCCTAGCCTTTCCTAACACAAGAGGTTTCCCTACTTGCCCCCCCACCCCGAAGTGAACCCCCCTTCTCCCTCCTCACATTTCCATGGGATGGGAGGGGGCAATTATATAACTTATAGGTCAATTTGTTGTTTGGGCAGAAGCGCTGCGAGAATGCAATGTGTTGGCCAAAGCTGTTTGCTTAAGTTCTCAGAGTTCAGTGAGGTCATTTTCTCATCTTCCCTGTGTTTTCTGTATTTTCCACAGACCTGCCAGCCTCAAACAACACCCTCTTTCTTCGCATTAGAAATGGAAACACGTCCTCTGCAGGAATTTTCCACTTAATAGCTCCTGCTTTCCTACCGGGGGCCTCAGTGCACCACCACTGCAATGCTGTATTTCTTTCCACTGCAGTTTGACATTTTGCAGCCAGAACAACGAGCGGCATTCACTCCATCCCCGGTTCTGAAAAGAAACAAAACAGCTCTCTATGGGCACCCAAACGCCCCCAACACAGCCATCACCGACGGAGGGGGAAGTATTGAAACATCGTTAAGTGTCACCCAGGATGTGACATTGTTGAGTATTAACGATCTTTGATACAAGTCGCTTTTCCTTTTTCTCCTTTCTCCCCCCTCCCTGTTCCTCCCCCTCCAACACGCCGCCACCAAAGCCTCTGCCCTGCTCTCCCGTCCCCAGCCAGGCTGACGTTCTACGCTCGATTGCAATTGTTTGCCTTTGTGAATTATTCCCTTTGCATAATATTTGCGAACCGTACGGTGGGGCCCGACACCGCAAGGAGCGGGAGCGGGGACTGCGGATAATGGGAGCAGTAAACAAGGAGCCTGCTTTAAAATGCGCCGAGTGACCTGCCTGGAAGCGGCGGTATCTGCAAAGTGTTTACGGGAGGCGATGCAACGATGTCGCCTGAAATGCAGCAGCCTGAAGATCGGAACAAAATGGGCTCTCAGATGCTCGGTCAAGCACAACCTGTAATTTTTTTTTTTATTTATTGTTTGGGTCGTGCTCGATTTCAAGGTTAGAGCTGTGTGATCAATTAGTAAGAGCTAATTAATTTCCAAATATCCCTTTGCCGTGTCTAAGAATTATTTTTTAATTCGTGTGCAGGACGCTAAATATATGGAAGTAAACACTGTTTATTGCTGGAAGGAAGGCTTCCCCTGTCTGCGGAGTGGTAGAGTCTCAGACAGCAAGGTCCCAGTAGGTCAGACTGGCACATTGAATTGCGTATCAAATGAAACTGGTATTCTGGAAAAAGGGTGGAAAGAGGAAGAGGGGTATTAGCAAGGAGGTTGCTCAGGCCGGGAGGGTGGGCCACTGAAAAACAACAAGGGGAAAAATAGGACTGATGATTTGCAGGACACCTAGGGTGTTTCTTTCAGGGGGTATTACTTCCACTTTTAACCAGAAACAAGGGCTGGGAGAAAAAAAAGCGGCAGGAGCTGACAGCTTTGTGCTGATCAAAGGGCCGGAGCATTGAATGCCTGCCTTGGCCAGCTATTTATTAGCAAGAGAGAAGGGCTCCTTTGCCATTCTACTTGGGAGAGAAGGGATTAAAGATCAAAAAAAAAAAAAAAAAAAAGAGAGGGGGACTGGCCTGACTTCTTTGTTCAGAAAATATTTCTCTCTCTTTTTATTCTTTTTGTGTGTGTGTGTGTGTCATGCTGTCCACTACAAGACAAAAACACCCTTTCTTTTCACAGTGTTGCTGCTTTGCTTTTCTCAATGAGCAAAATGTCTGGTGATAAACAATTCCAGTAGCATCTTTTTTTTTTTTTTTTTTTTTTTCCCCGAATGTAACGAAGGCCCGCTTTGGGAAACTTGGTTAACTGTCTTTTAGCCTGATTAACCTAGGAAATAAAGTTTAAACACACTGCTGGGATTCTATTAGGATCGTCAGTTCCTGCAGATAACAGCAAAAGGTGTTAAAATGCACTTCAGTGGTGCAAGTGATCTCATGTTGTAAAAATGATTATCCCCAGCAGAACAGGGAAGGATTAAGGGGCCGTGTCTACATCTGGGAAACTCCGTGAGTGTTTTATTAGCATTAATACGTGTATTAATTACACATGCACATGAAAAGGCCCGTTAGTTCAGTGGCAAATGGCACAGCGCATTAAACCTACTCTCTTAAGCCAGTGGGATGCGATCATCTGTACACTCAGAATTACAATAAAGCTGTTAAGCAGGCTGAATGAAACGGGGAAAAGACTGCTTGTATGGTCGGGGTTCACCGTGGGTTACCTGTCATGTGAAAAGGCAAACTGCCGCCAAAATAAGCCGCTCCCGTTGCACTGACGGTGAAGAAGTGCGAGGTAGATGTTGCTATTCCAGCTTTAAGTAAGTCAGTTGACCGGTGCTGCGGGTCGGTTTGATCCCAGGGGCCTAGCTGCTCGTTTGTGTTCTCAGGGCTCTGATGGGGATCAGAAAGGGAAAAAATAATAATAATTAGAAAAAAATATCTACTTGCTTCCCGTGCTTGTGCTCTCTCTTCTGCTCCTGCCAGCAGGTCGCTGCTTCCTGGCCCACTCAAGGCTAGCTGGCCCTGCCCGCCAGGTTGAGGTCAACGCTGATTGATAGAAATAAATGCTGTTGCCCAGCCAGGAGGCTACGCAGCAGCTGAACAGTGCAGGCTGGGACACCAGCAGCATTTCCCATTCTTTCATCCCATTGCCATTTGCAGCCCCTAAGTTCCCTTTCAGCTTGAGAGCAACCTCAAGTATCAAAAGAAACCTCTGCCAAATATGCGGTGATTTTAAAGCAAGATTTTCCGCGAGGGCTATTACCAGCACTAACCTAGCAAAATGAATCTATGGTGATGGCCTTTTGGGTCCTTACTGACCTCCAACCTTCAGCACCACCAAAACAAGTCCCTCAGTGAAGATTAGGAATGCAGCCCTGGCAAGCTCAGTCCTTGTATCTGTGCTGCCCTCTCTTTTCAGCTACGCTGGGTGTGTTGACAATCGCCACGCTAGAGCAGCGTAGAGGCAAGTGTTGGTAAATACGGCTTTAGCACCACCCTACGTGTGATAGGCAGACAAATTATTGACTTTATTGCCAAAAATATTACAGTTCTACATGTTCGGATCCTGTCAAGCAGTTGCCCCTTTCGTTCCTGGATTAAACACACCTCTTTCAGTGGATGTTTGGGATGTTGCCAATGTCTGTCACCACAGAGGTGACATTTGTTATTTTGCTTGTCAAAATGTCACCTGCCTATCAAGATACCTAGGGTAAGTAGGAGTGGGAAACTTCATTGAATGATGAACAGGCTGGTTTTTTTCTGCCACTGAATGTATTACAAGAAACACCAGCGTTGATGTGCAAGAGGTCAGCTTTGCTGACTGCAAAGTTAAAGAAATTATCCTTTGCCTTAAAAAGATGCTTTAGGAATTGCTTCACAACATTAAGGGGATGGTCGGCCCATGAAACCAGCCAGTCCTGACAAGGCAGGATTGTTCTTATAACAAGTGTTTGCCAAGGACTTCGAGGGTGAAGAGGACCCTGTAAATGTTACACATTGGCAGTACTAAAGCATTTTGAACATGTTCAGCTAGGGCACTTGGCTGTCCTAAAAGTCTGAAGAAAAACTTAGCTCTGAGGGCCTAGTAAGTAGCCAGGTGACAAAAGAGACAGGAAATAGGGATGCTAAGTAAGTGGAAAGCAAATTCTAAACAGGGAGGCAAAGAAGAAATGAAAAGCCAAGCCTATGAAAAAATCCAGCGAGGTTTCTAGAAGTGACACCATCATGACAAGTGATCAACACTGTTTCGAATATACTGTATTTCTCCACCCATCCCTGAGTAGATCTTAAGTACCCTTCACCGCCTTGGATCAGGTTTCGTGCCAAAATGTCTGTGTTACTAGTTTTGCAAGTGCTGCCACTAATTGAAACCACATAATGTTGCAGATCTGAAATAAGGCAGGCAGGGCATCCCTGCTGAAAAGCTACCCAGCAGGATAGACCCTTTGTTCTCTTCTAAAATGAACTAATTCAAGGGAAATGTCTAAATCATTAAGTCTAAATGTATGCAGAATTTGCTCCGCACACCCCACCCCTACCCCACACTATAATTTTCCTGGTTAGCTATCAAAGGACTTTGCTATCCTTGTAAGCTGCAAAAAAGTGGTTTTAATGTGCACACTTGTCGTTTCGAGGTGTGCACGTTTTGCTTTCACGGGGCTCTTACATGGCACGTGTTGTGATCACCTGTGGGTAGGGCAGCTAATTAGCGGAGTCCAGGTCCTATTTAATTTCATTTATACCGGAGTAATTTAAATGAGGAGGATGATGGCAGCCACACTCAGTAATTTGACTCCCTCCTTGCAAAGCTGTTTTAGTAATTAGACTATAGTTGAATGTTTTCAGGAAGCCTTTCCACTCCTTGTTTTCCTGAGCCACACAAGCGCAATCCCTTCCCAGCTCCCCTCAGCCCTGCCTGTCCGCCCGTCCTTCTGCATAGTGGGAGCTACATTCCTTTCAGAAATTAGAAAGGATGCAGCTGTCATTATTTTGTCAATCATAAAATCTAAAGACATAGAAAGAGTCTTAAGAAGGTGTGTGTGTGTCATATAATTTCCATGGAGAAAACAGGTTGTTCCCCAATTCTTTCAGCAGTACTTGTATTTGATCTAAAAAAAAAGGGTCAAAGATGGACTTTTGTTATCCAGGCTTGGCTTTCCAAGTGGATCACTGCAATCTGTGTCCATAAACATCACATGATACCTGATTTGGAAACTCTCAAAAGCCACGTTTTGGGAAATCACTCATTACATAAGTTCATTCTGAGCCTCATCGTGGTGCTATAGCATCCGACGCGCATTACACCTTAAAATGAGATAATCTCATAAATTCCTACCGGTTTCTGTATGCCTGCTACAGATTGTACACCAAAGATCAAACTTCTAACATTTATTTGTGCTGGAAAAGATTTTTTTTGTATCGCGTGTTTTCGTGACTAAAAATTCTTATTTAAGTATGTCAGATAATTTGGTACTTTGGAAGAATTCCTTCCCGATCACCACTTATCTTGTTTGTGTGTATGGAAGAACAAATCTCACCAGTTACATCACTTTTAACTTAAACAGCTGGTAGCAGCCTAATAATTTATTTTCTTGAGTCCTTGGCCTTTGGAGACACAGATCTCCCGTCACTGGTTAGTCTCTGGGTAGTGGGAAACCTTTTGTGAAATAGGGGACTCCAGAGGAGGAGGGAAACATTTCTTTAGAATAAGGGAAGTGTCTGTGGATTTTGTTTGAAGATACAATGTATGATTAATGATTCTCTATTCAATGGAAAACAGCAACTCTGATGAAGCGAAAGTACACCAGGGGAAAATGCAGCCTGATCGAAGAAAAGAACCGAGCCTAGGAAATCCAAGCATCAACCTTTTGTTCTGGGCAGGGAAAAGCAAAGTGTAGAGGTCTTAGGCTTAGCTCTCCAGTGAGGAAGCTGGATATTTTGTTGCTTTCTATCATCTGCTGTGTAGAAGATGATTCCTAAGCTCTGCCAAGGGTTGGGTGTTGCTTGTCTGGTATAATAAGCGAGTTATCAAAACACAAGATTTATGGCAGCAGTCAAGGAATTAATGAGCAGAATTATGAGGGCTGAGGAAGCCTTTGCAAATCCCCAAAATAAAGAGAAATTGCTGCTTGAATCGTCCTCTGTTGTGAATTGGTGTGGCATCTGCTGTGGCGAGGCTAAAAGCGGCACGAATAGACAAAGAGTTTCAGAGGGACGAGCTATGTCTGCTTAATCACCAAGTCATAACAAAGAGGAACTCCGCAATGTCTCTGTGTGAGATCACGCTCAAAGTAGCTACGCATTCAAGTTGTAGAGCAACAATTTCCTCACTTCTATTTACAGGAAAGCTGTAGTGTATATATACCAGCCGCAGAGCTCCCTCTGTCACGCGGCACGGATGATTTTCTAATGGGCTCACCCTCTATATTGCTTCACGGCTGGTCCCGCAGGAGCTTTATTTTCGCTGCGGAGCTCAATGAAGCTCGCGCTAAAGCTCTTCTTGAGAGCACATCCTGGCCAACTTTTGGGTACGAAGAGCAAAAAAAAATCAGCAGAACATTTCGTGGTGCCAAAGAAGAATGTTTTGTCTGTGAGACCGTGTATTAATCCTGACTATCTCTCTGCTTACTCTGCTTTCATGACAAACGGTGTCAGAAGAGCTGGAGAAGGGTTTTTATGTAGTGTTTTTCATACTGAAATGATTCCAGTAGACATAGGCAAGTTCTGAGTGTTGTCAGAGGCTCAAGTGTGCTTGCTGGGTAAGCAGAAGAGAGCGGTCAAGTTGTGGTTAATGATAATTCACATAAAGTACTAGACAATGAGAACTTGTTTGAGTGGGAGAGTAGGAAAAACTTGGCCACAGACTCAGAGCTTATCAGTATCTCCCTAACTTTTTTCTTTTCCTTCTTTCCTCCCTCACCAAAACTCCCTCTTGCTTCTTGGAACTGAGAAAGTAACAACCCAAATTTTACTTTTTATTTGCTCCTTAATGTGCTTTTACTCATTCAGCCAGGCATAAAATACTGCACTTTGCTGCATAAAAGATGAAGTGTTTCAGGAGTAGATTTCAGACACCTAAATAATGCAGTTAGGATCCCAGCAGGGTTTGTCAAAGGTAAAAGCAGAAGGTACTCGATGGGAATGAAGAGTCTTTCTGCTTTTTTTTGCTGCCTATGAGACTTAAAAGTAACAAACCAAACCCAAATCGTGCTGTATTTCCTCTTGAGGGTCACTGGCCCAAGAGCCGTTTCCGAGGCTGAATCCTTTAGGTGAAGAGGATACGAGAATAATCATTGGAAGAAGTGGAGCTTCTTTCACTACTTCAGAAGAGGTACTGGGCTGTTTATGTGGTTTACTGCACAACAAGATGTATCTCCTGGCACCTGTGGTAGGAGATCTCCAGCACATCTCGACAAGACTACATCTGAGGCCCCCTTGTGCTAGTCAGCCACATTTACGTTCTGAGTATTAATAAAGTAAGGCTCCAAAAGAACTCAAACCAGCAGCAATTAGTCTATTGATTCAATTAATGTTCTTTGAATTGCTTCTGCCTGAACTGTCTCTGCCAAATAGTTTGAGATTAATTAACTCCATGCTGTCACAGAATCAAAGAATATCTTTGGTTGGAGGAGACCTTCAAGATCATGCAGTCCAACGTTTGACCCAACACTGCATGGGCCTTCCCTGATGAAGCTGTTCTATTTTGGATGGAGCACTGGCCATAGCCATTGAGAAAAAGGGCACCTAGACATTGACCCAGAGTGTGAAGCAACCGAGTGTCTGACTGCTGGTCAGCATCAACACCACTCCATAGTCAGGCAACAGGTACAGAGTCCTGGTCAGGTATTCTGCTGCTCAGAAGCACCCAGAGCCTGGGAGTTAAAAGTTTATCAAAAAATAAAAAGCTCAAAGAGAATTCTTGTGCAACATGGGAGAGTGATGTGGACCTTCCTGGATTTTTTTCATTGCTGAGAAAGAAGAGAATTTTTTTTTTCAATTTCTTGCATGTATAACTCATGCCTCTCTGCATTTCCACTGCTTGGCTTTAAACAAACACAAACACAATACACATCGATGCCTGAAAGGGAAAGAATGTGCGCTTTAAAAGATTGAGTGAAAACAAATGTCAGTTTTAGGTCAACTGAAACATTTCATTCCACCTAAACCCAATTGTTTGCACCAGGCTAAATAAAAGGTGCTAGAATCAAGCTATAAGAGCTGTTGCCAGAGCAGGGCTGCGCAGGAGGTCCTTAGTGCCCGGTGGCTGCCTGGCTGGCTGGTCGGTCACTGTTTCAATAGAAACAGATCTATTTTCCATTGTCGGATATGAAAAATGTAGTATCCCGTTGCCGTTTTTCTCTTCCTTCCCCACCTCCATTGCAGGTGGCTTCTCCGTCATGTACCGTGCCACCCTCCCTCCTTGCTTTGAGCCACAATTAGCACATATTTTCGTAATAAAAATAAGCCTCTCCCAGCTGTGCTTCCCACCCAAATTCCCGTGATGAATCAAGACAAGTACATGTGTTTAAAATAACAAAAAATATGTCTTTCCTCCCTCCCCAACCTAGTTGCCTTTTTCTGCCCGTCACCTCAGCTTCGCTGAAATATTTCCTAGAGGGCTCTGGAGTTTCTGCTGAGCTGAAGATGCCTCAACTGTCTGCTTTCTTCTACAGTGTTTTCAGAGCAACACATGAGCAGGGGACTGGGAAATAGTGTCAGGAGAAAGAGGAAATAGGCACGGAAGGACAAGGCAGGCTGGGTGAAGGCCCAAAGGAAGACTTGGGGTTGAAAGCTGTACTCATCTTTCTGAATCCACAGGGGTTTCCAGGGCAGAGCTCTTAGCTGCAGGAGCACTCTGGGATTGAACATTAGCTAGCCTGGAGAGTATGGAAGTATGGAGAGGGAACAATACGTTACCCGGGCAATTTGTGTATATTGTGCTAGATGGGTTAAAAAAATATGTGTGTCACAGCCCAGCCACCATCACTGATGCCTCCACATCTACCAAAGAGTTTGTTAAGACTAGGACAGTTTGATTCTTTAAAAAAAGGACAGTGGATGGTGCCTTTGCCAGGGATCTGCGCTTCTTGCGTGCGCTGAGTTCACGCTCCACGGGGCTGAGTCTACAGGCCATAGTTGTTCCCTTGAGGGCTCAGTCTCCTTCTCCAGCAGCCATCGATGGAGGTGGTCTAGCAGCCTTTGACGGAGCTCAACCCCTGGCCGAGCTCCCCCTGGCACAGGCCACAGCCAGTTTCAAAGCCAACCACTATGGATTTAGGTTCCCATCTTAAACCCCTGCATCCTATCTGCTCATTAATCAGGACAGCTTTCCAACCAGCTTACATTCCCAGTACAAGTTGAAACACACTTTTATTCTCCCCAAACCACAGACTGGCTCACCGTGCCCCTCTGTCTCTGGAGTATGGGCTAGCTCAGAAGGATCACCTGAGCCTTTCAGCTCAGGTTGGTCCCTGCTCTGGCAGCTTGGAGGCAGAGCTTCCAGCCCAACGGCAGCTGAGAGCAGAGGGGCAGCTTGGCCAGTGGCACGTGGCCAGTGCACGGAGGGGGCAAGATGGACTCAAAGGCAGAGGGGGAAGGGATTGTGGGCTGGCTGTCTAAGCAGTGCAGGTACCATGTGCTCAGGGTCAGCCCGGGATGGTTTGCAGCAAGAGAGTTAATAGATCCTCTGTTGCAGCCAGTATTCTGTTCTGTTTGCATCAGACAGAGCTTGTTCTCCCTCAGCTCCTTTGGAAGGAGACCCTGCCCTGATCCTCCTATGACAGGCACAAGATGTTGCCCTTGAATAGGCTAAACATCTGCCCAAACTGTCTTCACCCTGCACCTGATGCCGTGAAGAACCTTTGGTGCTGGGAGTAACTCGGCAAAGGGCATGATAAAGGATTTGAGCCTTCAGAGTAGTTGGTTGGCATTTTCTGAGAGCAGGGATCTGCAGGTACGACTGCCTTTCCACCACCTCCAGGCGTGCTGGAGTGCAAAGACTTAGGTTAAACTTTCTGATAATCCTGTAGACATGAGCACAAATTGCACTAAACAAACCATGAGGAGAACCACACCTGGTTATGCTACGTTCATATCTGGTGAAACTTCTCAGAGAAGGCACCTTTTTTTTTCTTTTTGGCCTAAGATTTCAGTTTGCCTGTGTAAAATTAATTCTAGACACACCTTGGTAAAATAAGAGTTCAAGGTAACAGAATTTTTTTTTTCTCTGTGTTTGTAATGTGTTATTTGGGCAATGCTAAAAACATGTGTAGCATGGCCAGGTTGAAAAAAAAAAAAAAAAAGAAAGGGTAAATTGAATCATTTACAGAGAACAAACTGGTGCAGTCTTTCTGCTGGGGCAATCAGGCAGGGGAGAAAGGATTAATGTCTCTGCGTTATTAAGCTTTGGTGTGCTTGTCATAACCTTCCACCAGCTTTTGTGTTTACTTGCTAAAACCTGGCTACCAGATGGCATTATTTGGCTTCGCCTGTGCTTCTGAGACACCCTCATATCATCCTGTATTCTCTCCAGAACCCCTTGGTGTGTTGTTATACAGTAAGAAGAGAGAGTCTGGCACCTTTCATTAGCAACCCAGGCAATAAATAGCACGAGATCCTCAGGAACAAGCTGGTGATGGTTTAATGCTCATTTAAGTCTAGCGTTTTTCTGGCCAATCTTCTCTGGATTTTTATTTATATCATAATGTCGTAGTTCTATTTTCGTTCCTGAAAACTTGTTTTCTTTTTTACCTTCCTGCATCAGGAAAAGCAGGCATGAAAGCCTCAATCAAGTCATTTCTCTCCCATTAGTTTTCTGTCTTTATAATTCTAATGCCACTATTGATTGGAGTTAACTCCTAAATTTACTGGTATAAATAAAAAGCAAATTGGCCCAAATATGTTTCCCATCATCTTCCAAGTACTTATTTCCTGCAGTGTTTTTTGGTACCCTGCCTCACCCCAGTGATGCCTGTCAATATTTTTGGCTTTTAACACACATCGTACAAAAATATTCAGCAAAACTAACTTCTGAAAAGAGAATTCCCGCCCCCCATTAGGTCTTTGTGGAGCAACTCATAAGGTTATGAAGTTGTGGCATTTTATAACCAGTTGAGCAACCATTCTCACAGACGACTGATAGCTGAATTTTAGTTCTGTTTATGTTCTTCTTATATTTTCTATTCTCTTGAGTTTGGGGCGACCCTTTACAGCACTGCCTGCTGCTGTGAGCTATGGCTTTCATCTCAAAGGCAGCTGAAGCACCTGTGGTGGCTTCCTCCATCCTTGGGCAATGCAGGCCTGTGTTTTATAGTCAACAGGGTTGTTTTGAACAGTTCTGGGGAGCAATCACATCTCCTAAAAGTTCCAGAAGCTCTTTTAAAACATGCAGCTAGCAAGCTCTTCGCTATGAGGTTTTATCTGTCAAGATGGGCCTGAAAATCCCCAAGTGCAAAAAGCAGTTTGGCCCTTCAGCCTCCATGCTCTTAAGGAGACATCTTGCAGACCTTGCAAGATACAGGGCTGAGTGTGAGATTAATCGGAGGACGCCTTTAGAGCCAACATTCTGCAAGTTCTCAGGCCAGGCACAAAATCCCAAGTTGCTGCTGGCTCTGGCCATGGGCCCCCACCTCCTCTCCAGCTCTTCCGACAAAGGTCGCTCCTCTGGAGTCAGACCAGGACTGCTGCAGATATTGGCTATGCTGACAGAGGGTGAGCGTGGGGCACGGGCTCTGTGTTAGGAAAAATCTTGCAGCAGTGTCTATTTCAGATGATTTTGTGACTCCTTGGTGTTACCTAATACTAAAGGTACAAAAGGAAAGTTGGTGGTTGTTGGCCTGTGTATGTGAGGCAGAACCCTGACATCTTGCTACCATGAGTTGTGTCGTCTCCTGCAGTAAATCTCTTCGGTGCACTTCCCCACACAGCTGCCTCTGAGCTGAATTCCGTTTTCTGCAGCCAGAGCTCGAGGGCCTCAAAGTATGGGTACAAAATGTTAGGGCTCCGCCAGTCCCTTTGGCAGCGCCTCCAAGGAAAGGCTCTTGCTCCGCTAAGCTTCAAGGGCCTTGCAGTTGAATGGCACGTGGATATCTGAGGATGAAGCAGTGAACATAGGGCGCAGCTGTAGCTGTTCGCAGTATTTTGTAATGCAATTTCTTGTCCGCTTAGTTAAATCCTGGATCTAAGCAAAATACGTCTCTGCAGTAATAGCATATTCCACGCATTAAACCGTATTTGTCACCTACTTTTAGATTCTTCTAGTGATATTAGAGAGACTCCAGTGACATGAAGAGTAGGAATAACCATTTTTAACTTGGTCACGTGTGCTCAGTACTTCTATAGGACTGGGTTCTGCCACAAAGACATCGCTTGTCCTTGAATATTTGCTTAGCTTTCTCTCTTTGTAATCCAGAGCGGAACAAAGGTAAATATCCTCCTGAAATACACCACAGCACAACGCCAGCTCTTGTAAGGAGCAATCCTCACAGATATTGTCTTCTTTTTTCTCTCTCATCAGATAGTTCAGTGCCATCTTTTATTTTTTTTTTTTTTCTCCCCCCAACCCCGTGACTGCATAATATATTCTTATCTGTTGCACTTTTTAGGTAATTTAGACAACTTCTCATTGACACCATGTTAGAATAGCCCAGTGCTAGCTAAGAAAGATGTCAACTGGTTATGTTGATGCACTGGCCATATGAGAGGGCGCCTGCAGCTTTCCTTTGGTAGCTGCTTCTCAGGTCTGCCAGGTGGGGTCTGCAGTGACAGACCAGTTTACCACTGGTGCATTTGCCCAATCCCTTGTCTTGTATGCAGGGTTGAGGTTTTAGAGGAGAGGTTTGCATTTGTTTAGAGGCTTTGTGGATTTACACAATTAAGATAAATCAATAAATCTGCCATCTAGGACCTGTCTGGAAACCGTCAGAGCTGCATTAGCCGCGTTTTCCGAAATCATTGACTTTGGCACAGAGCTAATGAGATGCTCCTGCTGTCGGTGACCGTCGGTCGCATGAGTGGGGAGGAAGCTGAGTGGTCAGGCCCCAGGCTGAGCCCTGAAAAGCTCAGCACAATGGCCCTCACACTTTGCGTCTCTCCAGCAGCCTCTGTGCCATTGCCTCTTAGTCCCCTTTCATAATTTCCCGTGGGGAGCATCCCTCATTGTGCAGTCTCTGCAGCACTGCTTGCTTCAGAGATGCAAAAGGCACATGTATAAACCCCTCATTTAGAGCAACATAAAAGGGCTGAGAAAATCTTCTCTTGGTGAACTTAACAGGGGTTTTACCATTGACGTCAGTGAGGCAGAGTTCCCACCCCTTTTTCTAGCAAGACTAAGGCACTGAGGTCAGGTGACTGACGGAAATCATGCAAGAATTACAACCAGCAGGACAGGAGCACAGGAGGCTGCCACGTAAATCTTCGGTGGAAGGGGATTGGTGGGCGTCAGCGCAGTTTTAGGAGCATGCATTTATTTTTACGTGTCGCCGGAGCTTCCGTGTCCTAGGGAAGTGCTGCAAAGCTCCCACACCTCATTGTCGAGCTCTGTGTAAATTTGCCATGCACAGCAAATACACTCAGAAAGACTTACTGCCTTTCCAACGTGCTCTAATGCTAGCTCTGAGCAAATGCACGACCAAAAGCCTCACAACCACATGTGGAGAAGCAAGCTGTGAGTAGCATTTAAACCGCCTGTCCAGGGGAGCTCCTTTGGGCCCACGAGATGTACCAGCCCTGGAAAGGTCAGAAGGAAGATGCTGGCAAAGGGAAAGGCAGGGCGGGATCTTAGCGCAGAGCACAATGGTGCTAATACGTCCGACCCTTGGCTCTCCTGTCACTCTGAGTCCCGGGACTGCTGCTGGAGGTGGGGTGGCAGACAGCAGCAGGACACGTCCCTTGGCACGTGTGAGGGCCTGGTGAGCCATTTGTGCTGCTGGGGCAGACCGAGGGGCATCTGGTGAAGCAGAAGGAACGAGGTGTGCTTGGCTTTTGGAGCAGAAAACACAGGGGCAGGGAGAGTGGGAGGAGGACACCTGCTCCAACAGCTCTGGTGGGATGACAAAGCCAGCAGCACTCACATGCCCTCGGGGAGTGAGTGCACAGACCCCACACAGAGCCGGGAGGCTGCACAAGCGAGACGTTCGCACGCGTGGCCCGGAGAGCGCACATTCAGGCAGCAAACGGGAGAGAAACCACCGAATATTGGCAGTCCTGATAAAGTTGTAATGTCACTTCTCATTGGTGATCTGGTGAGGAGTGGCCTGCGCTGACCCACACCAGGATGACTGCATGGGCTATCACTTCCCCAGGTAACTTCCAGAGAAGGGCTCTACCTGAAGAGTCCTGGCCTGCCTTAAGTGGCAGGATGATATAATCATCTCTGACACGATGACTTTGCAGTAAAAATTGGTCAATAAATCAGAGAGAAAGAGAGAGAGAGAGAGGTATCACGCTTGGCAGGTACATCAGCAAATATGAGAAGTTCTTCTCCATAACCAGGCCTTTTCCAATGCTGAAACAAAAATGGCCAGAAATTTCTGACTAGATGTATTTCCCTGGATTAGTCTGCATTGTCAAAGCAGAGTAATTTTTGAAGGAGTACAGATTCGACAAGTTTTAAATGGGAATATTCCTGTGGTGCAGATCACTTCCAACCAGAGAGAGAAAAGGAAAAAACGGTGACTCAAAAAATGTGACTGTTTTTTTCCAATTTAAAATAGACAAACGCAACAATTCTGTTTTGTGATATTTTCCAAAAAATGTATTTTCTATGTTTCAGGGTGGAACAAAAAGAATTTTAGACCTTTAAAGTTATCATAAAATGGAACTGTTGTTCTCTGGCCAATTCTATTAAGCTGGCTTGAAATTACAAGAAATGCCCTCAGAAATGAGAGATGTAAGAAAAAAGAGGGGCCCAGGGAGCTGAGAAACATTCCTGTTGACAGGAATAAACATATGTTTAATTCAGGAAAACAATGGTCTGCTGTGGTCTCTCTGGTTCCAAGGACAATAGTATCTTAAGGACAATGCATAAGATCTTTGGAATGGAATAACCTTAGACAAGAGAGAACCCACCCACAGAGCATCTAATAATATCGGCGCAGAGAGATGGGGCTTTTTTTTTTTTTTTTAGGTTNTGGGGTTTTTTTTTTTTTTTTTGAGGTTGTTTTTCTCTCTACAAGTAGCTGTGCAGATGCACAGCCCAGCCTAGCAGCTTTGCAAACATGAACACTTGTGAACAGTTGATAAATTCTGCAAAAGCTGACGTCTCTCCTCGACTGGCAATACATAGAGACTGGAATTTATCAGATTAATAGTTACCGTTTGGCTGGCTAATACTGAAAGCTAGAGACTTTCTTTTGATGAGGAAAAAAAAAAAAAAAGGAAGATGGTCCCTTTTAAACAACTTGATGATTCTGCTTGACACTTTCTTGCTGTTTCTGAAACAGTTATTTCTAGAGGAGTTATCGCCTAGTTCTCCAGCTGGCCAGCACATCGGCATCGGCTGGCCTTTTAAAGAAAGCATCAGAATCGGTGAAGAAAGTGGCAACGATTGTTAGCGGAATCTCCCAATTTAAATAGAAGGAATGAAGGCCAATACAGAGCTCACCAGAGCAGGGTGGTGATGGAGGGAGAGGACAGGCTGGCTGCCTTTCTCGCCATGCTCATATATCGGCCAGTGAAGCTGGCGGCCTTTTGGGACCCAGGCCGCGTCTTGCTAAAGCCTGTAAAGCCCTTGTCACGTTTTTGCTCCGTGTTGCTATGAAAGCCAAGCTGCAGATTCCGGTGCTGTCCAGAAAATGAAATGCTCGTTAAAAGAAGCAGCACTGTGAGCTCAAACACAGCGCCCGTCTGCTCCGTCCCCTTTAGAGAGCATGTCCCTGGGCCTTGTTTGTGCAGCAGAGAATCGCTGACCGGCAGGTGAACGGTCCCTACAATTGCTCACACTGCAAATGAAAGCAATTTGCTGCGTGTTCTTCAAAGGAAACAAGTGGGGAGGGCCCTGTCAGTGTGTGACACGGCCGTAGACAGAGATATGCAGCATGCCTTTATTTTTGTTAACAGTTGGAGAAATAACGCCAGTTGTTTTAGCTCGCCCTCGGAGTTACTGCTCTGAAGGAACGCGCAAAATGCTGCGCGTTCCTCACGTGTCTGTTTGAATAGGAAGATTCAACAGCACGAGGCTACATCTGTTCTAAAAAAAAAGGAAAGATCAGCGCTTGGCATCTCGGTGTGTGCCACGCGTCGATTCATCAGATGCCTCGCAAAGTAGCTAAGATCTACATTTTTAATATCAGCTTGCGGTGCCTCCGCTGGTGGGTCGTTAGCCTAAATTGCCGTACAGATGTTGGACGTGCTGGGAGCGAGAGCTCCGCGCCGCTTTGAAAAGCCTTAAATGAAAAATCCAATATTATTTTGGGAGGCACTCCAGAATTATCAATTGCCTAAGTGCATGAATATTTCAAGTGCTCCTGAAGATAATAGCGCTTGAAAACCTCATGCAATGATATTCTGGGATGCTGCAGAGCTTACTTCCCATTATATCTCTTTCAGCATTGATTAAATATTATTTGCTACTCCTTTCAGAGTTCATGAGGAGCTCTACGAGACTTTAAAATATCTTGAATTTGGAGTTGCTCAGCCGAGTCAGAAGCCCCATTGCTCAGTTTGAACATATAGCAAGTTCAGATTTTTTTTCAATGGCAGAAAAAAGCAGCATGCTATTTTTTCCATGGTTTCCAATTTTGCAAGTCATTCCAATACTTTTAGATAATGAAGTTGGAATAGTCTGAACAAGTGCAACAAGCAGCATCTAGCACCACACAGAATTAAATTAGAGAGTACGCAGGCACGGCTTTGTTTGAACAGGAAAACCTCAGTTAATAAATAAATAAATGCATGCCCTGAGAGCTCCAATTTAACACACAAAAAAAAGCAGATGCTGATAAAATTATCGGTAGCAAGTAGTACTTTTCAGAACTGGTTCCACTTTTGGGTTGCAACCACCAGGCAGCGGAACACCTGAGGCCTGCCTGCTTCAGCCACATCCCTTTCCCCCAGCGTTAGACATTTATTTGAGATAAATCTCTCCTTAGACTTGCTAAAAAACCTGGAGTATAATCCGACTTTTAAACAGAAGCAGCCCTTTTGGAAGGCATGTGCTTCAAAGAACTTCTTTATCGGGTTGGTCCTGCACGTGGACATTTGCATCTGGCAGAAACTGTGTTGCTGAATTCACCCCAAACGCACAATTCCTGTTACTTTTAGGAGTCACTTGGGTTCAACTGCTTTTAAAACACAAGTTTCAAAGCTGCATCACAGAGGATTTGTGGAAACAAAATTTTAAACCGGCACATATGAGGATCTGCTTCATAAATGCTTGAATATGTAGGAATTACCGTGTGACTTCTTTGATGAATAATGGCGGAGCGGAGCAGCTTGACTTTCAAATATTCATAATCAATTCATTAAATAAGGAACGAATGGAAGAAAATTAGGATCACGGCTATTCCACAAACAGAAGGGAAAGCTAAATGACAATTCTGATGTGTCCTCTGAATATTTTCATGAGGAAACCCTATTAATATTTAATGCATGTATTACCTTTTTTCCATCAGCTCTAATTGAAGCGCCTTTCCTTCTCTGTAAAAGATCTGCTAATAGAATACTAATGCTACTAATAGTTGCCTGCCACACTTGGGGAGGCAGGAGTTAATCTCCCTGACGGCTGCGCCTGGAGATGTTATTTATTCCGAACGTCGAATCTGACACCTTTGTAACCGTGTCAGTGTATAAACCAGCACGCTGGAAATGGCAGCTGCGTGTCACCTGCCTGCTGCTTTCCCAGATCTGTGACCCGCTCGGTGGTGGAAGATGCTGTCCCCATGTTTTGTGCACCCCGAGGTGCACTCTATGGGCTACGAAGTCATCCCTGCCAAGGGTCTCCAGCCTGGGGAACAGGAGAACCTTCTCCAACCCAGCCCTCCTCCTTTTAGGCTGGCACTCCTTAGCCTTTCTGACTCCCAGGTCTTCAAGGACTAGTGGTAGAACCGGTCCTGAGCAGCTTCGTTGCCTTCAGCCATATGTTTCAAGAGCAGATATTTACCACCTTGAGCCATTTTAGCTCAGTCCAGCTCAATGCTACCTCACACTTGGAGAATACCCTGGTCACCACACCTTTGGAAATCTAAAAGCAAGCTGCATGCAGGATTTGATGCAATCTCTTGCTGTGAGGAGACATTTTATTCTATTTCATACCACTTCTTTGCAGATTACTATTTTCCATCCAGGGAAATATAGGAAATAAAACCATTTACAGAGTTACCAAGAAGTTGATGAAGAAATGAAGGGCACAGCCACATGTTCACATGCCGCTATAATATATACAATTAAAATAGCTGAAGACTTAATGTGCACTAAAGAAAGGCTGGTTTAAGTGCCTGATGCTACCGGTTTCTCAGTCAGCTTCCTGACATCAATGGAAATGACCAACTTTAAAAAAACAACACTTCTTACAAGTTTGTTTAAACTTTGAAAACAAACTTCTATATAATGATATGAGCCACGGTCCTAGGACAGCAAGGCTGCGAAGATCTATCTAACTGGAGGAGGAAACACCAATCAGAACACCAATCAGAAGGGAAAAAGAAAGATGTTGCCATGTTTGAGCGTAAAGAAACGTACCACCACGCTTTCAGCACTGGTGTACTCAAGACTCCATTGAACTGAAAGAGCCACTTTTTAGTCAAGTCCCTGCTAAGTTTCTTTGCTAGGTCCAGTTTACCAGATAGGATAAGCTGAACAAATTTCATGCAGATTAAATAAATAATAATAAATAAAAGAATGACATCTACTTTCTGTTGGGGTTGAGATGAACGACTTCAATTAATTCCTTACCCACGGCGCCTCTGCCAGATGCCAGCCAAGACTTAAAGGAAGACAGGCCAATGCCTTAGCAGACAACAAAACCTCTTTTCTTAAGACACCACTTCTTACCCTATAGAACGCCATGCAGCTAGTTATTCTTTCATCCTATATTTAAAATAACCCTTTTGTGCTACCCGGCGGCAACTCCTGCTTCCAAAGCCATCTCCCTGGGAGTGAGATCAGGTGCTAGTGCTGTGTGAGGGCCAGGAGGAGAGGCTGGCCCCCAGGAGCGCAGCGGGGCAGGGCTCTGGCACGGGCTCTGCGACGTTGGTGGCAGGTGGCATCTGGCAAGGCTGGGAGCTGACGGCCCCAGCTGAGCACCCCGACCGAGCTGCTGGGGGTGGGCAGCTCCCACCCCGTGCGGCACTGAGTGCCCACAAACCCTCCAAGGAGCAGCAGCTCCTACCTCCCGCTGCCTTCCTACCGGTAGGTTCAGTGTTGAACTGGGAAGGAAAATCAGCATCTGGCCGAGTAGCGCTGAAAGGTTGCCAGAATCTGCCGTAAAGCACAGAAAAAAGGGGATTTTACACTTTATGTGATCTGCCATCCTGGTGCAGATACACGGATGCAGGATGGTGCTAAACCCAGAGTCCTTCCTGGGAGAGGATGTGCTGGGAAAGCAGTAATCCCATCCTCAGAGGCAGGCAGAAATGTTGACTACAACCACAATCCTGGAGGAGTTGGGTACTTTCTTACTTTTGACCTCTCTCTCGTGCTATTCAGGCACAAGAGTGACCTGTGTGACATAATCAAGGTGCTCCTGCTCTGGCAGGGGGGTTGGACTCGATCATCTCCAGAGGTCCCTTCCAGCCCTGAACATTCTGTGATTCTGTCTGAGTGCAATAAATCAGTGCAGCAAGGGTTAATCCTGGGGGGCTGGCAGTGCCCAGCCTGCCTTTGGGCTGCTGTGTGCAACTGATCTTAAATCTGAAGAACTATCCTGTTATGAACTGAGCTGCTTTTGTTTATATCAGGTTAGATTTCCAGGAGGTACATGTACAAATTCTAGAGAATTTGAGAGGAGCGTAGAGGTGCCCCCTCTCTTCCTCGCTCTAAATGGCAGCAAAGTCCTCTAGAATGGAAAAGTGTGTTCATAATGTTGCCTTGTTTCAGTGCACCCACTTTACCTAGTTCAGGTCATAACCAGATATGAATAATGTGCTGAGAAAGTGGGTTTCTAAAGAGGCATTTTGTGGTACCCAGCTTCCTGATGCAACTGTAATCTTTCTGCACATCATGAGGGATGGATGGTAACGGCTGCAGCCAGAGCTGAGGGCGCGTCATGTTCCTAGCTGTGGAAAAGGAGACACTTTCTGCACGGTGTTTTGGGGGATAACAAGGGCTACAGCATTGCCTGTAAGAGCTGAGCCTTTTTCTTCCCTCTTTTTGGAGCACACAAAGTGCTCTGCTGAGAGCAAGGACACAAATTAGGTCGCTGACCTTTCCCATGACCTTGACACAAATTCCAGTTTGCATTGACCAGCGGAGTGCCTGCTTGAATGGGACCTGTCCTGTCCTCTTTCTCACCATGCCTCACCCATTTCAGAGTGCCAGAAACAGAAGACCAAAGTTCAGATAAAAAGGAGGATTCTTTTTAATAACAAAACCCTTTTGGGGGCCTCCCTGCCTTCATAATTTAAGGAAACGGAGTTATTTCATTCTAACTCTGATATTTAGCAATGTTGACAGCTGTAATGCATTGTAGATCCTTCAGATCATATTGTTAAGCCAACTCACTCTTAGAAATTAAGCTGAAAGGAAGACAAATGCCATAACTTGTGAGGCTGATAGGTAATGACAATTGTGCTTGCATTCAACACGAAGTCCATTTCCCTCCTCCTCCTGCTGCAGTCTCTAGCCAGAGAGCCCCTAAATGTTTCCACAGCAAGAACCGTATCTTAACCTCTTGTGCCATGAGAGATCAACACAGATCACCTCTTCCTGTTGGTTAACTACCAGGAGTACAGCAACTACCGTTGTTTATATCAACTTCCTTATAATCAGAAAAGTATTTAGGAGTATGTCTTCTGAAGTAGATGACTGTGCGTGCAAGCAAGCATTCCATTACGGCCAGAGCTTCGTCATCACTCAGACAGGGATCTGCAAGATCCAGGGTACAGACAGAAGGATTTCCTTCCTGTGGCTCTTTACAAACTGTGTGCAAGATTTCCCCAGCTGGGAAATCTCCTGCACGCTGCCTGACGAGCTCTAGTTCTAGGTGGACAGTGAATAAATGTGTAGAGGGGTTTTCCCAGGAGTAGGTATTACACCAGCGCTAATGAGGGGATAAAACCCAGCTAGCTCCACTCCTTCCTTAGGGAATCCATGCTTTTGTAGGTTTGCCCAGACTTCATGCCAGTGATTGCTCCTTCACCAGGAAGGGAGCCTGAAAGGAACGGGGAGTGCAGTGTAGGGTCATTAATTGATGAAAAGAAAAATTTTGCAGCTAATCAGGAATGCAGTTTCGTCGGCAGAAGTGAAGAGGAGGGTCCGGACCCATGTGCACAGCCACATCTTTCAACACACTTCAGGCTACTCGTTGGTTTTGGATCGCAACTTGAATGTCTGTGATGACCTAGGAAAAAAAGCCTTTTCCAAAGCATTCATCACAAGCCTAATTTGGTCTCCTGTAGGTCAATAACGAATTCTTGGATTTCTGTCAACCGAAGCAAAGTTAAGCCAACACTAAACAGTTTTGAAAACCTCACCCAAAAGTCTTATCCAGCCATTGAACTCCCAGGAAGGGTCTGCCTGTGGAAACCCACAGGTGGCACAGAGCCACAGCTCCAACAGGCGCCTGCTTTCTCTGCACACCCAGGACACGGTGGTTCGTGCGCAGCGAGCGACACGGGGACATCTCCGAGCCTTTTGCAAAAGGGGATTGGGTTTCTTTGCAGGAGGAGCTCAAGTGCGTGCTCAGCACATGTATAAGCCGTTGCCTGTGCTTTTTTGGAGAGGGGAAGAGGGCAGGAATAAAACATTTTTTGGTTGTTAGGTGACTTTTCTGGAAGACATCTTTCTTCTTCAGCTATGCAGCCTTAAAGACAAAAGAAGGCTCTAGCACACAGGAAAGCTTTGTGCTTTGTTTAAGATCATCTTGAAAGTTACTGAGTATTTTGTTGCTCTAAATAATGATGCCAGCTGCACACCATAAAGATTAAAGGTATGATCCCAGCCTGAGCAGAAGGCTAATCTCCCACGGAGGGAGAGGAGCCAAAGACTACATCAAGCGCAGCAGGGATTTCAGTATTGCTCCTGAGTTTTATGAAGAAGGTGTTCATGTACAGTCCTGGCAGAAAGACAGACAGCTGAGGAAGGATGATACATGCATGCTCTGTCATGGGAATTTGGGATGAACTGCATGATTTGTCTTTGTTTTTCTTTTTTTTTTTTAAGTAAGAGGAAAGGAAAATGTGGTTAGAAGGATGTTGGAAATCAGACAAGCAACTTTTTACAGAAGGGCTGGCGACTCTTTCCAACTACTTCAATAGAAATCGTCACAACTATTAATAGTCAAGAGCTAAGTACGAGTTAGAAAGAAATAGAGAAAGCAGGAGGCAATTGTGCATTTAAAGTAGAAATGACTTAGCGGTCTGTAAGGTGTCCCTGGGGAGCTGTGTGCTTCTCCTTGGTGATCAACATTTGATTTCTTGGGTGAGTTTGCCCTAATGCTTTCATGGCCTGTCCCACAGGCTCTCTGGCCACCCAAGGAGAGCTCTGGATTTCAGCTCCCAACCCATTTTCCAGTAGGCAGCAGAAGTTTGCTGCCATTACTCAGCCCTCTTCCTCTGCCACCACTGTACCGTACACGCTTTGTAAACATCCTCAATCATCACAGCTATAAAAAAGTGAAGCTTTATAGTAACAAAATACTTATTTGTCTCCTTAAGTACTTGTCTGTAATTCAGTTTAATGAGGCTGCACTTTCTTGGGGTCTCTCATTACCTGGAGGGTACTTTGTCATTGTGTAGGCCTCAGTAGCAAACCACCATATAAAACACCGACCGGAAGAGGAAAAAAATTCCTCAGGTGGAAAAACACATTTATCAGGGTAACGAAACTTCTAATTCAAAGAAGCATTTAGAAGAAATACAAAAAGAAAGAAATTCAGTACTTAAGTAAAAACCTTCATGGAGAAGACAGGGAAATACCCATCCACTTTGTTCTTCTCCGTCCTTTCCTAAACACACTGATGAGTCCCAACACAGAATATGAAATACTGCTCTAGATGTCCTCTGTCAAGTCCCAGTGAATATGTGCAATATATGCAACACTTATCATCTAAATTCTAAAATAATTCTAAAATAATTCCCAATTGTATGTGCAATATATTCAACACTTACCTAAATTCTAAAATAATATTTTCCTCCCAATTGTAGCTACTAACTAATATTAACTCAGTTCAATTTATCTATGTTCAAAGAAAGTTATAGGTAATTAATAACCAAATGTTACATAATAAATGACAAGAAGTGATCCAGTCAAACTATTTTGCTTATATATTTAACCAATGATGTGAAAAATAGGACCTATCATTCGTATTGCTGTGACTGAAAGCAAAATATCCAAGGAGACCTTTGAATACTTTAAATGGGCAAGAGTAAAGACATTTCTTCCATGATAAATATATAAATATATTTATAAATATATAAATTCTTCCAATCCTATAGAGTTTTTTTCCCAGAGAACAGATTTTCTAATGTGCTGGTGGCAGCCTGGGCAAGGAGCTGCCTTGCACAACTGGGAGGAAGAACTGCAGACAAAAAGCCTGGGGAAAAGTCTCCTGTTACTGCTTTTCATGTACAAGTTTACAGGTCGGTGCATCCCACTAAAAAGCAGCGGCAATTCCAGCTTTCCCTTCTTTGATGGTGATTTCTTGCAGCAAGATGTGACTGACAAATAAAAGCGTTCCTTAGATCACACTGAGGTCCTCTTAGTATCACTGTTACCCTGGAACTGTCCGACCTTTAACGCTTAGTATAAAACATAAGCCAACAGAGGCTACTGTTGTATCTTCCCATGAGGGAAGATTACAACCGGCTTCTACTTGACAACATTAGCTTCTAGGTCTCTTTATTGTTTGCCCTCCAAAAGCAGAAATCGTGCTGGAAGACACCAGGTAGAAATTCAGGAGTTGTGGAAACGTTCTGCTAACAACTTCCTCAATCAAGGTGGCGCCATGTGGGCCTAAAGATTTGAAGGCTCTTGCCTGGAACCCCAAAGCATTCCTCACTGGAAATAACACTTTGTGTTGATTTACAGCTCTGACGCTATCGTGAGATTCTCAATGGTATTTAGACTTGCTTTTGAACAATGTCTAAGTCACCAATTTCTTATGCTTTAGTGAGGTGGAGGTGGTTTTAGTGCAGTGCAGAGCTACAGACGAGCAGAGGTGATTCTTCCAGCCACGCCACTGACTTACCGACACTCATGTCCAACACTCTTATCCTAGGGTAATTGTCATGAAGGAGCACGGAACAGGTGAAATCAGAGCTACAGTTTGAGCGCTGTTGGAAATAACTCTACGGAAGGTTTCCCCAGAGCAGCCGTGTAGCACTAATTGCCTCAGCCGTACAAGAGGAAATATAGTCTTGATTTAAGGCCTGGAATTCTCTTATTTGGAAGATGCCCGGGCCTGGACACATATTTGTGTTCCTAACTGTAAGCATGTGAATAATCCCATTAGAGAGATTTTTGTGGCTGGTTTTATGCTTGAAGTTAAAATCACAGTAAGTGTTTCGAGGATCTGTGCCTGAGGCAGGTGTCAATATTGAAAGAAAAAAGCTGGTTAATACACATCAGCTTTTTTTTTTTTTTTTAAGAATGATACCATTTTCGTCTTTTGTTGGAAATTGCAGGAACTGGAAATTCAATTTTGTTTTTAGTATATAATTCATTGCTTTTGTGATGTTTTATACTTTCTTTTCAGTGAAATCGCTAGAATTGGGAATTTCTCCTCATGCATTTTAGGTCTTTTTCTCACAGAGGCCTGATGGGGAGGAATAAATGCTGTAAAAAACATAGTTACTGGCCACTGCATGTAAAAATCTAATCTTAGTGGCAGACTTTGCCTCTTTGTTATCCATTTACAGACATCTAAGTCATACTTAAATATATCTACAGCAAACCCTTTAGATGAATCAATTAAATAGATTCCTGAAATAAAAGTCACCTTTGTAAGAGCTCCAGAATTTTTGAATGCGTTGCTTCTATTCAAGCCACTAGCAATAAATACAATATTTATATACAAATATCACATAGAACATTAATACTACAGCGCTAGTAAAAGTGCTTGAAATAATTTATGGCAGATAAACAGCACTTTGGGCATTTTCTTTGGCAATCTTTAATAAACCATGCACTCCAGGATGGCTGCAAGTCCTCCCAGCTGGTGTACAATACCCTACAGTGCTGCGGCTCATCCACGAGAAAATAAAAAGGTGTCCCCATTCCACGTCTCCTGCGCTGAATGTTTTACCCCAAATGAGAGAGGAACGGTTTAAGGAAACAACCTTCACCTTGCAGCTGTTCAGCAGCGCAGTCCAGGGCTTGTGGGTGTGGATCGTTGGTAGGGACCCTCAGGGCTGCTGCCTAGGGTAGGATTAGCGTGGAATCAACAACCAGCAGCTTGCCTGTGACCCTGCATTCACGGGGTTTTCCAGATTTTAAGAGCAGAAGCTCTCTAATTTGAGGCTAAGCAAAGAATCATAACCAAGATTAACACGTTACTCCAAAGGAGGTAGTGTGGCTACGCAAATTCAAGAAAGGACCCAAACTAATCTCCTGTAACCTATGTAGATAGCTGAGGCACTAGGCACACAGCTGCTCTGCTGACATTTTCTCTCCATACTTAAAATTCGGGTACTGTGCAAGAAATGCCAGAGTCCTCTCGACGTCCGACTCCTACCCTGCACAGGATTCACCGAGCAGGTAATGACATTTTACGAGGTGCACCGTGTGGTGGCCGTGGCTGCTGAAAACGGCGTGCAATACTAAAAATAGAGCGGTCGCAGAGAGGAGCTGCAGGATGTTTCCTAAAGCCCAGAGCAAAAAAAAAAAAAAAAGTATTTCTGTGTAAAGTCATCTGGAAGATTTTCTTCATTCAGATCTTTGAACAGAGTCAGAGTGTGGCAGGTGTAAAGGGAGGGCAGGACTTTAGGTAACTTGATTCTTTCAACAACCCTAGGAAAAGAAGCAACCATTCTATTGTAAACAAACACCAAGAGAAGCTGCGAATTTGCATCTTTCTCGTGCAAACCCGTGACCTTCCTGGGTTCCAGTCCTAAGCAATCAAGCTCTCATTGCAAACAAACATTTCCCTCGGCTTCACACAAAATAAATCCAGTCTCTAGAACAAAATGATAAAGGAATGCTGACAATAACGTGATGAGATGTCTCAGAGCTACTACATTAGAAGGCACGGTCTGTGCTGCTCGGAAAGTTTGTGACCTGTTTGTTTCAGGATGCTGGAGGAGGGCGTCATTGAAGCGGGCCTGCCCTGCTTGCACCCAGTGAGGTTATTGACTACCAAGGAAAAAATAAAAAAAGAGCTAGAAAGGCTTTGGTCTGGTGTAGTCCACTTATTCTGATGTCCTTATCACCAAAAAAAAAAAAAATTAAAAAAATTAAAAAAATTGGTCTGAGTGTGATTTTGAGAGTCACCAACAATCAAACCCCTGCCTGAAGTCCATGACAATAGTGGAGGCTCAAATCTTCCCAAAAATCAGACTTTAAGCCTGTTATTTATTGAGACTAACAACCAATTTTGCAATTAACAACCAGTCTGAATATTACCATTGTAAATGGCACAGCATTCTTCTGGCACAGTTCTCCTTTTCCACGAAAACCTTAGGAACACCGTCTAATTTGTGTTCCTGGGAAAGCTGAGAAAACGCAGGCCCAGGCAGCACTGCCAGCTCAGGTGATTTTAGCATAAACCTGACAATATTTTGTGTTTTCTTTAAGGTCGAAGATCCTGGATTTATGATGAGAATCACAGATAACACATTTGAAAAGGTAAGATTCTGGTTCTTACGGCTACAGAGAAAGCCTGAAGATCTGAATTTTAGACTCTGTAATCAGAAGACAACCACCTCTGTAATCCTTATGTTAAAAGAAACAAGAACAAAAAAAAAAAAAAAAGACTCTAAGCCGATCTTGTACTTTTTTGGAACCTGACTCAGACTTTGAACGCTTCGATTTGGCATTGATGCTGAACTTCAGCTTTGCAAAACAGGCCTCACTTTAGTGCCTAAGTCTTCGTATTTTCTATAGGGAGTTGGCAGGCTCATACATCTTTGTAGGGGCTGTAGAGTTGTGACTGGTCAATGCACCTTTGGGAAGACCAGAAACACAAGTCCTTTCTAACGAGCTCGACTAATTCCTTTTTCTCCCCTTGTTTCTGGATCACAAGCCACTTGTTGGATTTCCATGTCTAGAGTGAAGGAAGCAAATACTTGTATTTAGAACACGTTCAGACTGGAAGCACCCTGAAGGTGATGGGCCCTCATCAGCACCGCTGGGCTTTGGTAGAGCTCTTAGGCTGGGTTCAGAGCCATGGGCACCTTCAGCTTCTCTGACTACCCTCTAAGAGCAGACATTTATTTTCTTCCAGGTTTAAACATAAGCTGTGGTTGATTCTTGCTGCTGGTAGAAATGAGAACGAGAGGTTGCCAAATGAAAGCACAGAGATTCAAACCTCGCTGTCTGGGGAGCACTGGCAGGTGCAAAGAGTCGACAAGTACCACTGTTCCTGTGGGATACCCCCGGCCTGAGTTCCAGGCGCGATTGTTGGGGCTGCAGTTGTTTGGTAGCTTGTTGGATCCCTTTGTGAGGCTTCACAAAGGGTTTCTCCTGCCCCTCAGCTGCAGAGCTGCTGCAGAAGCCTGCTCTCCGCATTGCTCCCCAGGTATGCCCTGCTTTCCTCAGGCTTTCTGTCATGCTTGGGATTCATATTGCTGGGAGAGAGAGACAGTTTCTGTGCTGCTCCTTACTCTCTTGGGACAGTAAATAAGTATAACCAAGCACTTTTTCTCTGACATTTGCTTGAGGCTACAGCAGGAGGGATAACACAAACACAGTCCTCTGAGGACAGGAGTGGAGCGTGGAGCCTGGTGACTCTCAGGTACCTCATTTACTGGAAGAATTGTCTCTGGTAAAGACTCTGCCTGTTACTCCCCCTGTCTGCTGAGAGCAGGTGACTTAGCAAGACTGTATCAAAAGGTGAGTTGGTCATAAAGAGAGTTTAACCAGCTACATCCCTACCCTTGGCAAGTTGCAGAAAGACAGTACGATGAAAAGGGAGGACTGAAGAAGCCTGAGGGTTGCTTTGTTTCCTAACTTGCTCTGCGGCCAGAGTTCCCCACGCTCGGTGCTTCTCTTGAAGGCTTAGGAGCAAGAGGCAGTGCCTGATCATCAAAAGCTGCCAGGCCTCTCCAGCTCTGAGGCCAGACAAGCACCCTCAGGAGCTAGCTAGGCAGAGTTGGGACCTTGCTGCACCACCACTGCCACCGCTCCGAGCCTGGACATTCTTCAACCCAAATACAATGCATTAAATGAACACCCTGCAAAATTACTCTCTTACCAACATACAATTTTCTTCTGCCTTCCGCCTCCCTATAGGAAGATTTCAACAGATGCTGGTGACATTTTATGTCAGATTAAAAAAAAGAAAAATGACAGAATTATACTGAAACTCATCTGCAGCCTGACTGAATGAAAGAATATTTAGCTTTCGATAACTGCTTCTTGGCACCTAAGGAGTGGCTTTCCTCTAAAACACGTAACACTCTCTGTTAACCCCAGCAGCTACTTAGGATCTCATTTAATATTTTCTTCTTTTTCACAGAGTAAATGAACACTCTGTCCTAAGCTGTCCTCTTTTAGGAAGACAGTAAGGCAAGAGAATGCAGTCCGCACAAATATTTTTGGTGTTTTGTCACCAAAAATTTGAGGGGGTGGAGGAGGAGGAGGAAAAGGGTGGAGGGACCTCCTTATGCCTGGATATCAGTAGTTCCTGACAAAGCCTAACTGGAGCTTAGTAGGGAAGAACCCAAGTAAGCCTCTGTAAATAGGTATTTTCTATGTTTTTTGTTGTTTTGTTTTATTTTTTAAACCTGATACCTTCACAGAGTCAAGCTTTCTGAGGTGTGTAATATACACCAACCAAAACGTTGTATCTTTACTTGCACCCTAAGTAGCTAGAACTGAAATAGAGCGGGTCTGAAAAGAAAAGAATTATAAAATAATAAAGAAATACCATTATAAACACCGGGTGGCATTTGCAACCATTTGAGAACCTCTGATTTCCAGTCCCAGCTGTTCATGGTAAAGTAGAAATCTGCTCTGTCCTTACCCGTGGCAAGTGAAGAGCCCAACGTGCAGCTCCACCAAAGGCCTGCTATGAGCCCACTGCCGATCAGCCCCTGAACGACGGAATTCTAGGAGCCGGAGTTTGTTTCCGTAGCTACACAACATTGCACAAACATTTGGGTTGCAATTTTGAGGCAATGGTTTCACAGTTATTTGATTAAAATGTGGTGCCCCGCTGCTTGGAGCCTGGGAGTGTCTGATATCAGGGAAAGCTCTTTTAGGAGTGCTATCATTTAAAATTACAGCTTACCCTCTTTGAAGGGATATTTTTAGTCTATTTATCCAGAGTATAAATATAGTTCTATACATCACTGGTTTAATGTCTCTCTCTTGAGCTTGTCACAGAGACATTTTACCCGGCACCAGACAAAGGTCAACAAATGGATATCTTTCTTTTTTTCCTTCCTTTTTTTCTTTTTTTTTTTTTTTTTTACATGAAGCAGCATTAAGTGCTTTAGAAAGCAAAGTATCTTGTCAGCAAAGGCTGCATGTCTAACCCCTTTACTGCAGTGACCTACTTGTAGGAAATACTCCTATTGAAAAGGGCTTTTTCCAAGATCTAGCATTTCAAACAAAAACATCTCTAGCATGAGGTGGAAAGTGTTTAAGGGATCTCTGAGCAAAGATAATCAAAAGAATAAAAGGCCAGAGAAGGAAAATGGTGATGAATCACCCAGCAGTCGGGAGGAGTGATGTAGTGCATATTTCTATGAATGGCCCTTCTCTGGCTTGATTATCAACAGCTCCAGCAGTTAGTTATTTCTGATGATTTGTCCGGGTGTCAGGGGGATGTTTGTGTCTGAAAACCCCTGGAAACTAAAGTTGTATGTCCATACAAAAGGCTCAGCAGCAACAGCTCAGGCGGCCCCACCTCTCTGCTCAGCTGTTGCCCTCGCCCTTGACCTATGAGGACCCTCTCCTCCCCGGGACAAGCGCACAGCATGGGTTTGGTCCCTATCCTAACATAGCTCTGAGCTTTTCTTCAGCGGGTTTTGCTCATTGTGCTGAGCTGTGAGGAATCCTTCAAGGAGGAGTAGGGTTGAGTTGACCTCAAGGTTGATGTGTGCTGGGGGAAATGGGAAAGAGGTAGAATTTCTTCCAATAAATGGCCTCTCCTAAACGTGTGACTCTTCCAGTTAGAGCCTACCTCAGTCTCTCTGTGACATACAGACCTGAGAAAGTAGAAAGGACAACGAAGGTGAAATGGGGGACAACGAAGGTGAAATGGGGGACAACGAAGGTGAAATGGGGGACAACGAAGGTGAAATGGGGGACAACGAAGGCGAAATGGGGGACAACGAAGGTGAAATGGGCTCTGCAGGTCATATCTCAGTGGGGTTCCCACAAGAAAAAAAATGAAAAAGGTAACGCAACAGAGCCACTTTTGGCTGCTGTTTCTCAGCATCTCAGCACAGAAATCTACAATTTCATATGTGGACTGTGGATTTAAATGTGTCCCTGGGGAGAAATGTGTATAATGTCCCTTTGTTGAGGCAGAGGTGACAGTTACAGCGTTTTGAGATGAATGCCAATGGGTAGAAGAGCATGGCTGTCCAGAATCTGAGGAAAGAAGGTGAGACTTCTGCATATGGAGAAAACGACTTGGGACCAGGAGGTACGGCCCAGGCAGACAGATACACGTCATGGGAAATTTGGGCTGTTTCTAAGGACAGAACGTTTATCAAAGTTCATAACAGTTATTCAGGCAGCAACCTCTTTTTAATGCTTGATTTTGGAGAGGATCGTTTTATTACTAGCTTACAACAAATAAGCAACTGGGTTGAGACAGAGACATGTTTTAGTGAAGAATATTGTTCAGATTTTTTTTTTTTCTCAGTTTTGACTATATATTGACAAAATTCTCCCCAAAAATCACACCCTGGAGAGACAGGAGGGACTTTGCAAGACATTTCAGTCTTGTTCTCCATTCACTGTAAGCCTGGGCATGTGTCATGATCTTTGTACATCCCAGTTCTTCACTTCAAGCATCTGGTGAATCTCTCTGTCTCCTCTGCAATCTGAGGCTGCATTCTTAACATTTAATGTATCACCCAGATGCTGGTGTGACCAAATAGTAGAATTACCAACAATATAAAGATCTAATAAGTTTAATCCTTACTTCACTGCCTGACCCTTCTTTTACTCCTTTTTTTTTTTGTTAGTCTATTTCAGAAAATGGGAGATTTCTACTTTCGCAGGACTATTAAAATGCAAGGAACGACCTGGAGAAGTATTCCTCTCCGCAGGCTGCGGCGCAGAGGCTGTCGATCGCCAGCTCTGCACTCGCCTGGTGTGTGGAATACATATCGACGTCAAGGGGAGTTCCTCCCGCAGAACAAAGGTGGAATGCGCAAGCAGGGACAGCGTGGGGCACCGCCGGAAAAAAAAGGGGCTGCTCCTGCTCGGCAGTTGGAGAATGAACACGGTCTCCGTTGCAGACAGAAGAACGGTGGTAAGTGGTTTTTCTGGTGGGTTTTATCTCACCCTAAAGAAACCATTGAAAAAAACCCAAATAAAATCCATACCCCATAAAATAAAAAAAATACTGAGGGAGTTGCTTCACACTCCAGTGAGGTCCACAGGAGCCCTGTGCCGCTGGTGTGGTGTTGTGTCCCCGAGGACTCTGAGTGGAACTCACGGTGTCTGGAGGCTGGTGGGACACACACACACACACCGCCCCAATTACCACCGTCCTCTCCGCACACAACCCATGTGGGAGCTCCAATGTGTCTCCAGCCCTTCCTGAATCCTGCTCATGGCAGCTGGGTGGGTTTTACTGTGTTCTCGGCCACCAACTGTCCTTTTTCATTCCTCTGGGAATTATTATGGATGTAATAAGAAATACAGACTTTACCCTGGACTTTTACAAATCTGTATGAGCCATATGTCTTAGTAAGAGAAATAAAACTTCTTAGCTATTTCCCCAAGTGCTTTTGTATTTTTATAATTGCTACTAGCTTAAACACAGATTATTCATGATTATTTTCACAGAATTCGAAGTCCTGAGACTACCTACGGTAGTCTACATCCCACTCCCCAGTGAAAAATGCCATTTCTTATTTACAAGACAGAAATACAATAGACAGGCAACGACATAATTGCTGCCTAACATTTCATCTACCCCACAGCAAGGACTGCACCTGGAAAGTGTTTATTCCAGCCAGGGAGACAGCCCTCCCCAAGATACTGTAGGATGTGACTCATGATAATGACTAAGAGAAAGTTACTTTCCTCATAAATCTGCTCTGTCCCTAATCCATCTGTTATTCTTGTTCTTAGAAAAGGCAAAACAACTTGGCAGAGTGTTTTTACACAGATATAATACGTTTCCATGATTGACTCTCCATTGCTGCTGGAAAAGCAAGCCAGTCCAGCCTGGGAATAGACTGGAGGAATTCCTTTTTGGATAGCATTTTTTGCGATGGCAGTTCCAGGTGAGCCATCTAGAGGCAAACGCAAGAATTTCTTAAGAATACTCCACATTACTCGTGTGGTGAATTCCTCTCAAATAAATACCCTAAAAAGCTCGTAGCATCATCTGCACCAAGAGCCGAGAGATTGCCATCTGTTAAATTCATAAACCTCTTACACACGTTAATCTCCTGTCTGCTCACATCATGAATTTAACAGTTTCCTCGGCTTTTTAAAAGTGATTTCCAAGAGTGGTTTGGATTGCTTTATGCTAACGGAGCATCAAGAAAAGCCTATATAACGATAATAAATAACATACCAATTAAAGGAGGGAGCGCAGAGTTAAAGAGACTTGGAATCTCTTCCTGCTCTTGACTCTGACACTGGGAAATTCTCTTAACCGGTTTTACCACCCATAAAGTACGGCTCATAATTTTACCATCTTTGTAAAGCACTTCATGATCTTTGGATGAAATACCAAAGGACTACAATAAAGATGCAGTCGCAGTAAATACAATGAACAGCCATGCTTGGCTTTTACTTCCCTCTTGCTTAATCCTATTAAAATCAGAACTATACGGCGCATAAATCAGAGCAGGGCGAGCTGCCTGTGAGTACTGGTGTGTGGCTCTGGCCCACCGAGGGCGGAGACTGTCCACGTGGAGGTCATTGTGGCTGGGAGAAAGGATGGGGATAAGGAACAGGCTGATGATCTCCTTTCCCTTCCCCAAGTTCACAGGGCATGTTGGGATAGCCACTCTGGGAAAACAGCGTGCTCTTGTCAAAACAAAACAAAAAAATAAAAAACGAAATAGCTGAGGGCAAGGGGCCAACAGAGTGATGGTTCCCCCTAGGAGTTGGAATGAATCAGAAAACGTCTCCTAGCCCAGAAAGACAGGCGCTTCACACAGCGTGATGCTGTGCAAGGAAGGGGTGGTGAGGACGTGCGGCCAAAGGCGAACGCTGCGGGGGCTGCCTGGACGTCAGCCCCTGTGCTGGGCAGGAAGAGCCAAACGGAGTCAGGGTACAAGGCACAGCTACTCCTGCCCGATCCTCCCCTGCAAGCGGCCGCCTTTTACCGGGGCTCCTGGGGACGAGGCTGACCGAGGTCACACACTCACTATCTTGGCCGCTGGGGTGTGATTTGGATGACGAGATCTACCTCAGGTCTGTTCCTCCCCGTACCTCAGGCTTCAGGGAGCCACGGGCAGCCCTCCAGGACCTGGCTCGCCACATGCTCCAGAGGCGCATCGCACTCTTCCCTGGAAGGGGCCACTTGGACTCTGGTCCCCGTTTGCCTTGGACAGCTGTGGTCTCCTATGGTTCCCTTCCCTGTCCCAACATCATGAATGGCTGATAATATATTTGAATGGTTCTTCTTTTACCATTCTCTTTTAGGAATTACACAGGGGTTTTGTTAACCATTTAAACAGTGCCAGTAAGTGCCCTCGTGTGGTTATAGATACCTGGTATCAGCCTACTCGTAACAAAAGCATTCATGGATCTTCCACAGACACGAGCAGGATAAGCCTTGTGTACGTATCACAGACACTTATTCAGACAGAATAAATTCCACCCTACAGCTGTTTCCTAGGTAACTGAACCAGGACCACAGCAACAGACTGCACGGCTTCAAGAGTCAAAACAACAAAACTGCAGCATTTCTTTCTGTCTCCAAACTTTTGATTTTGTGGGGCTACAAATATGATGGAAACACTTCAAGAATGAAAGACCCGACTGGAAAATATGCCCCTATTCTCACATAGCCAAAACATGCGATCCCAAGAGTCCTGTGACACATCACTGCTGTGAGCCACTCGGAATAACCTTGCCTCTGCCTGGGTTTCTGCCAGCGCCCTGGAAACCCCTGGAAAGCCACAGAGAGCAGTCATCCCAAAGGATGTGGTTGTGGGTGCTTCTCAGATGTGAAATCCAGTCACCTCCAGCAAGGAGATTGGGCAAGGGGTGGGGGAAATTTCAAAGTGCTGTGAGGACTTCCTGTCATTAAGGAGCTGGAAGGTCCCAGTGGACGGCACCCCCTCGCATCAGTGAGGTGGGAACAAAATTTTTCCTTAGTGAAACAGTCTGGACCCACAGTGCAGGTGTGCTGCAGGAAAATACAGTGGGATCTTTCGAAGCCCTGTCCTGCCTTATTTTGTTTATGACACAGACTGCCCGGGGAGCAGCAGCACCACCACCTGCCTTCCCCAGGGTGGAGGAGCATCCTTCAGCTGAGCACTCCCTCCCTGCACCCACCGAGAAGGGCGACAGGGAGTGCAAAGGGCTCTGCTGGCACCTTGGTGAGTTAGAGGGGAAAACACCACCACAAATCACCACACTCTTTGGCAGGGAAATCAGAATCTGCAACACTGCACCTGTAACAGCAACAAAGGTTGTGCAGTTGTGAAACGTTTGCGTAGCTAGACAGAGGTACAATTATTGGGCTTCCCACAGTCTGAAGTACTTTCTGTTAGGATCTTGCATTCAGCTTGGAAATTACAGAGAATAAAATAGGTTACGCTGGCTATACCCTCATTTCATCTATGGAATGTGTAACGTAGAAGCAACCAGCTGCGAAGTGATGTTTGTTTGTAACAATACAACAGTTGCTTCCAAGTATTTATATTGTGCTAGTTGAAATAAGTGTATGTTTCATTGGGCAGAGCTATAGAACAGTATTTCTGTGATATTTTTGTGGATCAGAATCACTACAGATGTGTTACTCTAATGACAAAAGCCCAATAAGAAAATATTCCAGTGAACTGTTTTTTTGTTAGCTGTAGGGCCATGGAAGGGCAAACATATCTGATCATTACTAGAATCGCAGGGATCTAGTTTTCATCTCCTCAGGAGTTTCAAACACCGAAGAATCAACGCGCTTAGTAACTTTAGTTAAATAAGAATAAATTCATAAAAAAAAGAATGCCTGCCTTAACTGTGCTAATACATCTAGCTATTTTTTTAAAAGATGCAAAATGTGCATACCAGGGTGGGGAAGGATAGTTTTTAAGTTGTAACACCAAGGCAAACTCATATTCCTGTGTAAAAAGGTCAGAGGATCATTAATAGAAGCGGGGAAAAGAGAGGTCTTCTGTTTTCATGATGAATTACATGCAATTTTTAGAAAAGGAATTAGAATCTGTGCTTATCCACCCAGAAACTTGAGTTCACAGACTAAATTTGAGGAAACATGGTGCCAGCTTTTCACTGAATTACATTTGTGTGGTCCTAGTGAGGGTAACAGGGTTATGGGAGGTGAAAGTCCATGCAAAAATGAGCTCAGCCAGACTCTCTGGAGGTGTGCAGGAGCCATAGGCCCTAAGTCTGATCTCTAGCAGTGACTGGAATTTAAGTTATATTAAGGGCTATCGATTTCAGTGGATGTAAGTCCCTATGTAGATGCAGCCAGAGTCAGATCACCCACAGCTACACTCAGCCCTGCAGCTGTGAAACAGAGTCAAATACTGGTCGTACGGGTTCAATGCTGCTGGTCCGTCCCACGTCTGTATGCAGATGCTGAGTCTGCAGGAGACTGAGCTCCCACCTTGTTGGCTCCCTGCTTCAACTCAACAGCTCCTGGAAAATGGTTTGTTCTGCCTCTTGCAGCTCAGCAGCAAATGGGACTTGTGGTGGTAACTGTTCATGTCTGGCTACCAGTAAATCAAGGAAAATAAGTCCTCACCTGAACTTCACCCAGAATATCCTGAGATGACTGGAAAAAAGCTTTGTTCTCCCAGTAGCTGGCCAGCCAGGAGCAACCATTAAACCCAAACAGCAAGCAGCCTTTGTCACTGAAATTCAGAGCTCTCCTTTCAAAAGGCACACACATTTGTCAAGCAAGAAAACATTTAGCTGCCGCAGTCACTTGCCTGAATGTACCTATTTTAAAACTTGATCACCTCCATAAAAGTAAGAACAGCATCACATCATTTCATTGGCTGCAAGTCATAACCTTCCCTTAAAACCATGCACTAGCTAAAGGTCCTGCAAGTGCAGCAGGCAGTAAAACCCCGCTGCTGTTCATAGATCAGCTAGCTGGGAACAACAGGCAGTCTCCAGGGGTGAAGCTCTTCGGTAAGCACGACAGGGCCAGGATTTTGCAGCTCAGCTAGTTTAACGTTCCCCTGGGTGACAAGGGAGAGCTGGAGGGCCAGCCTGGGCACCCAAATCACTGACGTACGTGCCTCGCTCCATCCAGATCCCTGCTGAGCACCGGGACGTAGCTGGCTGGCACCGGCGGCTCTGGCATTTCAGGAGCAAGGCTGCCTAAGCTACTCTGACTGGTTACAAGGCCAGGGATGTCCCTGTCCTGCAGACGATGTCTTTTATTGACAGAGAACAGAAAGCTGCAGGCTGCCAGGGGATCTGCAGGTCGGCTGGCTCACGTGGGAAGCTGCCTCCCGCTGCAGCTCTGCTGGATCCTCTCCTTTCTTACAAACACGATTCAGAGCAACCTGCAGAATTGCTAAGCCGAGGAATCACTGAGACTCGATGGTCTGAACGGGGAAGTACGGAAGGGAATTTATAAAGAGGCAAGAGAGCCCTGAGGGGTCAGGCTCAATGCCACGCTGCTGATGGACTCCAGGAGAAGAATCTAATAACGCTGCCCGATGAGCTCACTCATCTGATTTATTGTAAGAAACACGTAAACGTACCGGAAAACTCTGCCGCAGCTCAGCTTTGGAACAGACATAAGGCCACAATCACGAATAAACCTATGCACACTCACTTCATTCTGTAATATAAGCTGAGTACGACTCACAGGGTAGGAAATGAAACCTATTCACAACTTAGCTTCTCTTTTTCATCCAACCTTATTTCTCCCACACCTGTAATGAACGTTACATTGAAGCACAGCCAGCTGCCTCCAACTTCTACCAGACAACTCCTATCTGAGGATTCATACCGGGAGCTCCCCTTGTTTGAAATAATATCCCAAATCAAACAAGTTTGCTGCTGTCCCAAAGAGCCAACGGATAGCTCAATAAGGCAGCTTGAACCAAAGTCTCCCTTTAACTACTACAGATCACTGGCAGAAGGCTTTTCCCATCTTATAGGTGCTACTGTGTTTAGTTCACCAGGATGTCTCAGCTCACCAGTCTCAATGAAGAGGCTAAAGGGCAGCGTATATGGAATTAGGGCTCATCCAGCCTTTCTGTGCATCACCTCTGTGAACCTGGCAGGAGTTTTGTCCTCTTGCTTTTGGTTCCTTGGTTAATTTGTTTCAGCCGTTCTCTCCTGGCTCTCTTCTAGCCTAGCAGACTTGTTTTTAACACGAGTCTGAGTGAATTGAAAACATAAATCAGAAGGAAGGAGTTTAGCTTTGTTAAGTTCAGAGGCTCCACACACTTAGAGTACAAACCATAGACCATTTGAAAGGAAGCAAGCCTCAAGTAATTAACCTCAAATATTGTAATTATTAGTGTTATTTTCCCCCAGAATCTTAAGCGATCACTTCAATGACTGTTTTGTTATTACGGAAACCACTTAATTTGAAACACCTCAGGTTAGAAATGTTAATAGCAGATGAGCTTTTGTGATCAGAGAAGATCTTCTACTGATGGATCAATGGAAGGGCTGTAACTGGCAGGCAGCCATCAGCTCAGGTTTGGGGCTTTTTTTTTTATTTTAGAGCTATTTCTTGCAGAATCTGGCAAAGTTTTAAATTTCATTTTCATATAAAATTAAATGGAAAAACAGTGGGCTGTTTTCCTTCAGTTTACTCGAAGCAGTATTTCCTGATTGAAACAACAGTTGGTCTTGGTCACAAACACAGAATGGCTCATAATTTCCCAGTGCACAGCTGAAACAAAACAGGCCCTCATTTCACCTACACTTCAATTTCGTAGGAATGACGGGTGGTTTGGACACACCCATAGTGCAGGTGACTGTGATTGTCCTCTTCTCCCTGTCTCCTTTTCCTTGATCCACTTAAAATCTCACTTTTAAGAAAACAAATTTAAATTGAGTTTAAATGATCAGCGGTATTACTCAAATTGCTGCTAGATCAATGGGTATACCCTGTAAGGTTACCAAAACCTAAAGATCCCCCTCACCGTTAGAAGGTGGGTAGACTAGAGGAGAATATGTTGGCTCCGTCTTGGAAAAACAAGGAATCTTCAGCTTTATGTACTCATTGTATACTCATTAACGGCCATCATTTAATTGAGGTATTGTAATGACAAGCAACCCTGATAGTGAACCTATCGGGGAGCTGCACAAGCAATTAAAAATACAATCCTACAGAAGGCATCATAAAATTTGTAACATGAAATTAAATAAGTTATTAAAAATCCACTTGAAGTCTTATGAACCTATAAATATAGAGTGCTGAAAGATCTCAAGTTATTTCTCCCAAACATAGATAGCTAGTGCTGAAATATGGTGAAAAATTAGGCATATAGTGAGAAACGAGGGACGCAGGCTTTGCACCATGGGTCTAAATAACCCTTTGCAAAATGGATTATGTAAAAATATTTCACATGCTAGTAAGAGGCACTTCTTTGCTCTTGGGGATGGTGTATTCCTGGGATTGAGGCCATGTGTCCACACTTTGATTTTTCCAGAACCAGAGCATAGTATTGTAATTGCTGATTCTGCAATACGAATGCTAGCAATATTGCTCACTGACTTCTCCTCCCAGTTTCTGTTGGTGATATAGTAATTTTTCTACCTCCAGGATTATACTACCTGCCAACACAACCACAAATGGTCTGGAAAAGAAGGGAATTTTATCGCACTGCTTTAGGCCATCTCTGCATTGGGCTGTTGAACCACGTTAACTGTGGTTAGCTCACATTAAAGTAGCTGGTGCGTACATCAGACTGGTTTTCAACGCGATTTAGTACCTCAGGTGATGGTAAGCATCCCTCCTTGGAGCAGCCATGAATCCCTTTTGCAGGGAGCCTCTTCGCTCAGAAGTTCCTGTGGCCCTTGCTGCTCTGCTGCCATAAGCCCTGCACTCCGTACCTCACTGCGTGCTAAGCTGCCTTGACACTTCTGCATCTCCAGCATGTGGAGGTGGTCTGGGCTAGATGCTCCTTCTGTGTAATTATCAGTAATCTGCAGATCTCAGCATATCAAGTTTGCGTATCTGCTCTAAGACACGCCTGTCTCCCTGGGTTCCTTCATAGATCCATGTGTCGATCTTAGACCTGGTTGCACTTGCCAGAGACACGTACTCAGCCTCCCCATAGCAAGGTGTCCCACGGCATAGGTGCTTTCAGGGAATCGCTAGAGCAGAAAGGCAGAAGGCTGAGCAAAGATCTACTTAAGGCTGAGTCAAAGCAAAGGACTCTGGCAAAAGTGCTGTAGTGTAAAAGGCCATGATGAAAACACGAGCAAAGCTCCTTAGATGTGAGATGATGCCTCTATTTTTGTACAAGACAAGAGATGAAGCCAAAACTAACACGGTGCCTGTTGTCTACAGCAACACCGTGATAAGCATCCACAGTGGAATTGGCAGGCTCTGCAACATCGCTGAGAGCTCCCACCACCCTGTGCGCACACAAAGTCTGTCTGTCCTGAAGAATTATGGAGTGGCTGAGACCAAGCAGGTGAGGTAGAGACACACAGAGCCACAGAAGGACTGCTACACAGGAACACAAGCTCAACAGCCAGCTGAAAACCGCTGGTTGGACTCACCAACAGGTAGGATGTGCTATATTGTTATGCAAGTGCTCATCGGGATTTCTGAGGGCTGGGGTTTTGCATTAGAAACTACAGCACAGGAGACAGCCTCCTTTCACCTGCCTTTTGAGCCCACTCACAGACACCGTGTTTGTCCTCTCGCTGTCTCTCCCCTGCTGCAAAGGCTGGGTCCTTTCTCCCAAATCCTATCCCCACATTAAAAACACTGATGCTTTTCATTTTCAATTTAAGGTGCAGTTTTGTATCTACGGTTTTACTCCCCTCCCACAACATAACATCTCTGAGAGGAGCATGGCTATGCAAAAGCAGGAGGAACGGGCAGGACTTGGCTCTTGCATGGCAGCCCCCTCAGCCCGAGGAGCTGGTGGTGCAGTCCGTGCTCTGCACAACAGCTCGGGCGCAAATGGCCACCAAAAGATGCTGCTAGATCCAGAGCAACAAAGTGTCTGGATGCAATAGCCTGAATCATCAGTGGCTGCTGATTTATTTGCCTGATAACGAGCCTCTGGTACCAGCGAGGCACCCAGAGCAGCCTGCCTGTCCTCCCAAAAGCAGCAGGTCTGCTTCCATTGCACCTCCTCTCTGATCCCCATCCTTGATACTCAAATGTCTCAAACTTCCTTTGTCCAAGGTACCTCAATCAATCCTGCTCCCACAAGCCACACTATCAGTCAGTATGCAACAATTTCACAGTTGAAAATCTTGCCCTGATTAGAGCCACCAAGTACGGCTAAACGCAGGTCCCTCTTCCTCCCAGAGGGTCCCTCTTTTGCTGTACACCGAGGTCCATGTTGTGACGCAGCAGTGGACAACTCAGGGTCTGACTGCCCATCTCTAATAATATCTTTGTGGACTCAGGAAAAGGCCAAGCACTCATTTCACATCAGAAATTAATTCAGCTCTGAGCCTGGCTAGTGTCATGGAATTAAATCCCTTCCCCTTCTATCTGTGAGTACCAAAGCACAGAACGACTCCAATCAAGTATAAAGTTCCCACTGAAGCCAAATGTGTGTTGAGGGCCAACTCCAGCGAGCCTGGCGCTTGCTGTCTATGGATGGTTAGGAAAGCAGCTTTTTCATTCGTTTTCCTGAGGGGATTGGTGCAATCGCACCGTGTGCATGAGCATGTCAGTCTACCCCAGTAACTTTGCACCCACTGGATGATTTCAAAAGAGAGCCCAAAGACACTGAGTTTCTATGAAATCAGTGAAAATCAGGAGCTGGCTGGTAGAGAGCACCCTTGTCAGAGCCCAGTGAAGGCAAACTGAGCTCAGTCCTCGTTACACAGTTGATAACTAACGTGGGAGATGTGGAGGGCACCAGATTCCGTTAGTCCTGCAGGCAGGGAGCAGCTCAATTTTCTTGCTTTTTTGGCCATTCTATGCTTAAGATCCAAGATTAAAATCATTCAGGGCTTGTGGGATTTTGTGGTTTGAGTGTTTTGGGGTTTTTTTGTGGGTTTTGTTTGTTTGTTTTTTGTGGTTTTTTTACTATATCAGTAGCCCTTCTGTGACAATGTCAGCGCTCTCAAATATCCTACCTGCAGAAATAACGGGAAACTGGTTGGAAAGAACACCCTCACTAGTAAGGTACTGCAAAAGCTGAATCATCCTCCTTTTTTCTCACCTCTGATCCTCAGCAGTCACTGATGCACTGTATTATTCTTATATTTGCATATCGGTGACTTTCCCTGGTAAATTGAGAATAATTTAATTCCTAACTTATTCTTTTTTTTAAAAAAACAAATTATTGTTTAAGCACAGCAGCCAGTTTCAGCTGTGATCCAGAGATAAAGATACATTCCTAGGGGAAGATTTGCAATTTATAGCCACGACTGTACATTTTCTGTAGCTTTTTTATTGGTCTAACACTGAGATGGGCACAGGACTGACTGAGTCTGACGTGAAAGCTCACGTAATTTATGAATTCAGTGCCCAGGAAAATTTCAGCCCATTAGTTTTTAGAGTAGAACTGTATGAGACCCACATGAATTACGACTACCTTACAGCAGAAAAGTCTGTCGTTTTTATTTTATTTTCTGCTGGGCATCCCTCACCCTTGAGGAGCCAATAACCTGTGTTCGGGCAAATGGCCTCTCCTGCGCTGTATTTATAATTTTACTAGAAAAACACAATTATAAAAGCCTCCATTTAAATTCATAGATACTAATGGGTCATTAAAAAGCCTATTTTACACTGGAAAATTAGACCGCGCACATTTTTGAGTAAAGTAGATGATATTCTACAGACAAACGAAGACTTTATTCTGAATTGTGCCCTGATAGGAGTGCTTTCACAGTCATTTCTTTCTGTGTCAGAATTGTTGGCTATTTTCTTAAAATATACTATCATTCCAGGACACCTTCATTTCATAATCACCCTTTCTTACTGTGCACAATCCATTAAATGAGAAATATTCCTAAATGATAGTTCAGTGACAATTAAAGAATGAAAATCTTTAGCAGCACCAAGTAATTTTATGATGTTTTTTTTTCTTGTCTTGGCTATGACACAGCTTCTTGAGGACACTCCCTAGTGCTGAGAGCTTCCACTGACTTTAGATGAATTTCTGAGTAAATTAATCCATATGCACACACACATCTGGATGTGCACACCTGCACCACCTTGAAGGTTTTACTGCATAAATAAATACCTATATTTATTTTCTCCATATTTACTTCTTCTAGGATGCAGTGCTCTACCTCTGACAAGCGCAAAGAACAAAAGCTATATCCTCAAAACTGATAAAGGTGTCTTCTCCATGTTATAAAAACTTCCTGCTGTTGTGAAACAATTGGTTTTCTTAGTGGATCATATACACTAATCTAGAACTTGAAAGTAATAGCGCTTTTTAAAGTGGAAGAGCTATTTCCTGACAGGAAAAGCAAGAGAAACAGTATATTAAAAAAAAAAATTTGTAAAGAGAGTTTATGATAAAAAGATTTAAAATTAGAGTTTAGCTGATTTTGGGAAGAACCCCTGTGATTACAGCAATTATGCAGAAACTGCAAACTGTGTTATTTAATAATGGCATTGCCCACCTTCAAGTGAGAGATTATTGACACCACGACACAGTCAGCCAGGCTTGTTAGGGAAAATCTGGCATAACAGATTGGACTTTTATCAACAGACCACCACTCTTTCTCATTTTTTTCAGAAAAAAAATAAAAAAATCATAATGGTCGCAACCACTAGTCCTTAAACACCTTCCATAGTTGCTGTGAGGAATGATAACCTTGAAACAAGAAAGCTCTGGGTGATTTGACAGCTGCAGTAAGGCACAATGTGATCAAGATTCCCCAGTAGTGAAGTTAAAATATTTTAATGGAACTACAATAGTTGCTCAAGGAGACCTGCAGCACTCCTGGGTACAGGGAGAGGAATTTCAGGGTCCTTTTATCTGTCATAACATGCTAATGGGGACCCATTAGCACACTACAGCCAATTTATTTTAGGTTTGGTGAATTCCAGAACCTTAAATTATTTGTGACAATTTTTTTTTTTGCATCACTTAGCTTCTTTTGTGCCTTTTACCCTTCTTTGTCACTTGTTTTATGAGCTATGTAATTACTGCTTGGTGTGGGCTGTATCACACAGGACAGAAACAAGAGAGAGATTTTCTTAGGAAAGCACAAGGAAAGTTCCATGTGTCCTGCATGATGCCTCAGCATCCTGGTTTCCAAGAGGATAGGCCAAGGGCAGGAAGGCAGCTTGGTCAGGGCTTCCGAGCTCTTAGCGAGAACATCTGACAGCTGAGGGCTCCAGCACAAGCTTATGAAAATAAAAATTGCAGCTTGATTGAGTTTGGGTTTTTTTATTGGAAAATAAGGTGATTTTTCTACAGGGAAATTACAGGAACCATTACCTAAATGATGTAATCACGTACATCCCACATGTGAGACCAGGAAATTCACGTTTCAAAGAGCCAGGAGCCCTCAGTGTCTAACTTCTGTTGAGGTCCTCAAGCTCCTCTGAAAAAGCTCTGCCTTTCTGAAGGCCGAGGCTCTAATGTTCTTTCCAAAGACTTCAGCAAGGTCGGGGTTGCACTCTGGCTCTTACTCTGCAATAAACGTACAGTCTCAACCGCAGGCGAGCAGAGCTGCAGTGAGCTCTGTTAAGCAAATGATCAAACCTCCCAGGCCAAAAATATTATCATTTGAAGAAAACAAAACTTTTGCAAAATCCAATTTTTTGGATTTACACACATACCTAAATACTCTGCCAAGTCCAGCTTTTTTCGTGTTATTGTTGTAAAAAAAAATAAAAAAAAATCAGATTTTTGTTGTCTGAAGCACTTAGCAATTGTGGTTGGTTGCTTTGTTACAGAAGTCCACACCAGCTAAGCAATCAGGGTGCCACTGAAAGAATTCAGCAGGCCACTCAGAAGATGCCTCCAAGTCCTGTTGGCCTCTTTGCACGAGGGGATAGTGGGGCGTGCAGGTTGGGAAGAGGGTCTCTGCTATCAAGGGCTTACCTTTGGTTTTTTTTATTCTTTTGCCTGATTTGATCTCACTAGAGGCCAGGCTCTGTCCCAGGGGATGGTGACAAACTGATAATTCTCCCCCTGTACTGGGCCTTGGTGAGACCTCACCTCAAGTACTGGGTGCAGTTCTGGGCCCCTCACTTCAAGAATGATATTGAGGTGCTGGAGCGGGTCCAGAGGAGAGCAACAAGGCTGGTGAAGGGACTGGAGGGAAAGTCTTCTGAGGAGAGGCTGAGGGAGCTGGGCTTGTTCAGCCTGGAGAAGAGGAGACTCAGGGGAGACCTCATCACTCTCTACAGCTACCTGAAGGGAAGTTGTAGTCAGGTGGGGGTCGGGCTCTTCTCCCAGGCAATTAGTGACAGGAGGAGAGGGCACGGCCTGAAGCTGTGCCAGGGGAGGTTTAGGTTGGATATTAGGAAGCACTTCCTTACAGAAAGGGTCATTAGGTGCTGGAATGGACTGTCCAGGGAGGTGGTGGAGTCACCATCCCTGGAGGTGTTTAAGGGAAGACTGGATGTGGCACTTAGTGCCATGGTCTAGCTAGGTGGTGTGGTGTTGGGTCATAGGCTGGACTTGATGATCTTGGAGGTCTATTCCAGCCTCAATAACAATTCTGTGATTGTGTGGCACAAAAAAGAGCTGGATTCTGCTCCCTCACCTCTCTGCAGTTGCAAGGCCCTGGGCTAGCTCTGCGATGATGGATGTGCTTGTGTACGAAAAAGGCTTAAAACTGACAAAAGATGGGCTTTGAAGTGGTTGGGTTCGTTGGCCAACGACAACTTTTTCCACTCCATCACGATATTTTCCAGGAGGGAGGTGACAGTTTCTGACTTTTGACAATTTCTCACTTTCGACAATTTCTGAACTTTCTTCAGCTGCTCCCCTGCCCCATTTCCTACCCTCCTGTGCCAAGAATCTAATGGGTCTTTAGCTCTGCCCTGCTTCTTTCACTAGCCACAGGTTTTGGCTGCTGTAAACATAGCTTCTTGCTTAGAACATCTCTCAGTCCTACCAAGGATCAAGAGCTATCATGTTACATGTAGAAAAGCTACCACAAATACCAATACGTTAAACATTCAAAGATAAAATTAGCCACAGAGCTGCACTGCACACAGCTAACTCGTTGTGACCACAGAAGCCTCTGAGCTCCCCCCAGCAGATTCACATCTCATTTTTGCATCACGGGCCCAGGGACAATCTGACAATGTACAGATCGTGGTTGTGGAAGGTTGGATCCACCATCTCCCTGTGTTTCTTAAGCAAGTCAGGATCACTTCTGCAGAAACACTGCACACATATCAAAGCTGCTTTTGTGTGTGTTGCTTTTTGTTTTTCCTAGATCTAAAGTCACTTGCAGCCATTTGGATGGCCAAATTCAGCTGGATCATCAATTTATTCTCTTAAAGCACTATGTAGAATGTCTCCTAGCATATAGACTTTCCTTCCAATGGGGTTACACTAGCAGGAAAGGTATTCTCCCCTTCATTTCTCAGCTATATATGTTTTTAATTACAGAATCAGAGTTAATGAAACAAGAAAGAATTAGAATCTATGAGAAAAAAATTCCTTACTTTCCCCCTTTTTTTTATTTCCTCCTAAAAAAACAAGAGTGATTTCTTTTTGCTTTTTCACCTAAGTGGGTTTTCTACAGAAATCTGATCACCAAATTTCCACTCTCCCCCATGGCCTCTGAGCAGGCATTCAGTGCCATAGCCTTTTGAGTTTTACAGTGCACGGATCTTAGCCTGAGAGGTGAGAATTCAGCTGGGGGCCAGGGACATCCCAAAGCCACCCAGAGCTGGGCTTCTTTCACAAGCAGCATTTTATGCCCAGCACAATAGCTTCCTCCCCAGGAGGCCAGCACGAGCCCAGGGCATGGTCACTGCTCAGTTTTTTGGAAGGGGTGGCTGCTGCATCACTCCGAGAGCACTGCGTGCCACCAGCCTTCACCTCCTGCCAGGTGCTGGGGCTGAGGAAGCAAAGAGCCATCATCTCATCTGAATTTGTAAATGCAACTGTTTTCCTCCTGAGTTTAATCAGGAGTGAGCTATATCTGTACTAGGGAGGCATCCACCCCTGCCAAAAGCCATAGCTCAAAGCAAGTTTTTCCCACTGCAAAAAATCTAGGATTAAAACCAGATGCTGCAAAGTTTCCACCTTCATAAGTCAAATTAAGATGATGAGTCACTAACTTTTTTTCCACTACCAAATGAGATAAGATACAAGACAACACTGATATGGGTAAAACTCATTGGCAAGTAATAAAAATCTAACTGGTTAATTTGTGTGCATCACCCATGACAAATTGATGTTGGTTAATACAGAGCAGGCATATATGCTGACAGAAAAAGGAATTACACCTTTAGAAAGGTGATAACTTCCCAATTTCCATTTTCATAGAGGTAACAAATAAATGGAGCTCCATCTGCTGAAAATTCACTTACTCCCTAAGAGCAACAACTCAAATTCCAGGTGCTCACAAGGGAAGTGTTATTTTGCTACTGGACACTTAACAGGGCAGTAAAATGCAGTGATCATTTTGGTGATCCTTTCTACAGTGCTTTGAAGTGACATCTGAGCTTGTCTCTAAGACCTCAAAGTTGGAAATCTTGTGTCAAGAAAGAAATAAAGCTGCGATATTTCTTAGTGAACCAGAGGAAAGGTTACCTAAAAGGTGAGCATGGGAACTTAAATGTGAAAATGCTAAAAAAATCCAAGGAAAAGATAAATCATGTTCCTGAGGTTTAAAAAAAAAATAAAATAAAAATCAAAATGCTTGTGACCTATGCACCATAAGCAAGAAACTGAAATACATGTGCTGCCTGAAAGCGTGAAAATTCGTATTCGGGTGACTTATAGAAATAACCATCCCCATACAAATAAAGTCATCACCAGGCTCCATGTCTGCATCTTTCCATTTTGTTCCTTCTCTGAACACCGAGGGCTTGGCCCCACTGTCTGCACAGGACACTGGGTTCTCCCACAGCCAATGTCCTCCTGTATGGCTTAGTGGGGGTAGGGGGGTAAAGGATTTAACACACTAATATAATAGGGCAAGAGTTGAGAATGGTTTTTCAAAGAGATATCATCCTGCCCAAATCTAACTGTTCCCTGAAGATGGTATTGAGCAAGTGATATATCAGGGCATCATCTCACACTACTCTTAAAACTGCAAGGAGCACAAAGGGCTCTAAAGGAAACTGAACTGCCAGAGGATCTATGCAAAACTATCTCAGGAAAAAAAAAAAGGCATTTCAAGAGTGAGAAGTGTTACTCTACAGGATAACTGAGCAGATATCAAACCGACTGAAATTTGCAGAAGGATTTCATGATACCAAACACAGTCACAAGTAAAATTTGAAATAAAATTGCATATATAAGGAAAATAACCCTAACTACCTTAGAATTCCTCACTGCTTAATAAGCTGTAACATGAAAATTACATTGGCTTCAATGTAGATAGCTGTGTGGAAAATGCAGCTTGGTGCTCAGCAGCACTCAAGAAGGCAAGAGGATCTGGAAACCCCATTAGAAGTGCAATGAACCTGAAGAGAAAACACCGTTGCAGTGCTGTGCTAAGCTGGGGTGCTGCCACTTCTTGGTACTTTGTGCGGTTACAGTCATCTCACCTTAGAAGAGAGAAAAAGACTAGAAAAGAGCGATGAGGATAAGAAATCTGTAACAACTTCCTTGTGAGGAGAGATTAAACAATTTAGGACTCTGGTGGAAGAGTTGGAAGAGAGTGTCATGGATGTACACCACCTCCAAGTGTTGAAGGGGTGGGTAAGGGGCAGCACCAGGCTGCCAGGAGCTAGCCAGGAAAATACTGCCTGGTAAGCTCAGAAATAAAAAACCACAAGGAAGCATCTTTCTCTTGCAATGCAGCTAAAGCTGCAAACCACCACAATCAGAAGCACTGAATGCCAACAGAGGAATAAATGAGCATTACCTTTGATATCATTTATACAAGTTCAGAGAAAAAGAAGCCTCAAAGGGCTGTTAAAAAACATCAGTGCAAATGAAGTCTTAGTTTTAGGAAGACTGCCGAGTGTCAAATCTAGTAATCTACACCAAGGGCCATCACATGTTTGCCCTAATTTTCTATTCCTTGTCTCAGCACCTGCTGCTGGCCAGCTGCTGTCAAAGGCAAGAGATCAGTTCAGAGGGACCATTAACCTAATCCAGGGGGGGCTCCTCTGGATTCAGCCAGGTCAAAAGGACAGATGAAGCAGGTGCTCTTAGTTTTGAACATCCACACTTTATTTAAAACTATTCCATGAATCTGCTTTATTGTCAGTTGAATATTTCTCTTGTTTTTAACCTCTAGTAATTTGAATTTCCTTCTCATTCGTGCAAATTCCTTATCCTCTTCAATCATGCCTTCGCTTTACGGAAAAGTCTCAAAAGCCTGTTTCCCATAATGCAAAGATTATCATACAGTATTCAAAAAAACCAAACCACAACACAACAACCACATCCCTGCTACACATTAACATCTCCCTTTCCCTTTGATCCAGTCATTTTAATGGTTATGTGCCTTCCCTCCATGAAGTTGTCCAACCAAACTGTTGCATATTAAAAAGAAAAATGAGCACCATGTCAGCTTCTAATAATAATTTCAGAAAGTACATAACTTAGCAGCTTTGAGAAGATTATAAGGAAACAGTTTGCAAAAGAGAGGCTTTGTGAATACTGTCAAGTCCCTCCCAAGAGGTTGTAGGAGCCAGGTTCTTGAACAGGTATCAGGCACTAGCATCCTAGCAGAGAAATTGCAAACATTCCATTTGCAAACATTGCAAATTGCAAACTGTTCCATACACGAATGCAACAAGTTGGTCTAGTAAGTGATGCTACTGCTGTGCGCAAACTCTGCTTTGTGCTGAATCCACCATAGTCAATCTCCAATTTCGCCCTCTTGGTTAAAAGCACAGACAGAACAATCAAAACATAGACCTACTCTGATTTTCAGGTTTTTGAACACAGGAAGACCAATCAAGAGCAACAATCTTCCACTTTGTCCACTGCTAAAGTCTCTTTCAAAGTGACCCAAAAAAAAAAAAAAAAAAAAAAAAAAAAAAGAGATTTCTATAGCCTCACTGGTTGACAAAAAAGGACATCTTCACACTAATTCTTTTTGCTCCTGGGCTCTTCCCCTTTTTTGTATCATCAAGGAGAATTGACCTCTCCTACAATCATCGTTCAAACCATTTTATATACTCCTGTCAGCTGACCGATTTTCCTTTTCCCGCTACCCTCCAGGTGCAGAAGAGCGTGAAGCCACACTGCTGTATTTCCATGCCATGCAGCAAGGAATGCCCGCTATTCTAACTGCTCGCTGCAAGCCAGTTACGTACCACACTTCTGGTTTCCATTTCTAATTTCTTCTCAACCCCTTCCCCAGGCCTATTCTCATAGCGCGCTTTACATCCTGGAAGCCTGATATTTGAATCAGCTCTACTGACGTAGCTGAATTGCAATAATGACATCACCCTCCTCCTCGAAGTATTTAAGGGTATATTATTTTTCCTCTGTGCTCAAATTTCTTTTAAAAAACAGGCTAAAAAAAAGACTGGAAGAATTCAGGTTTTTTGTTCAAGCGTATTGTCTTCAACTGCATTCCCGGTTTGTTTTACAGAATGTGTTTGCCAGCTGTTCTTTTGTTATTTTTATACCTCTCTATATCCAATTTTCTAGTTAAATACTCACTATTTGGCCCAGATTCTGCTCCCTAATGTACATGATCGGAAGTCACAAACATATCTAAGAACTTGGCTCTAGCTATTCACCCATGGCCTGTCATATCTTTGGGTTTTTTGGATTATATCCCTTTCATTTTTCTTAAGTGATCTAAGCTGTTTTAGTGAGGCAGCTTTTAAAAGACATGTGTACAGAACTAGCAGCATCTTTATCGAATTGAGCATTACTCAGATTTGATATTTTTAAACTTAGTGTGAAGCAGGTTATTTGATACAATATTCTTGGCAGCTGAATAGAATCCGGTTTTTCTCACACATCACTGCATTTTTAAAAATCACTTCAATTAGGAAGCCCAATTACAGGAGTTATACAAGTTTTCTAGCAAATTTAATTGATAATACAATACCTGTTTACCAAGAGTAGGAATATATAGATGGTGTTATTAGATTCCCCTCCTCTTACAGCTCTGTAACATATTTCCAGGCACTTTTTCCCCTCACTCTGTCTATACACATGAAAGTCTTTTAGACAAAGATACACAGTCAACCCATCTGTGTGCAACATAAGCTAGAGCTGTTAGTTTGTGAAATTCAATATTTTGAATTTAATAAGAAAATATTTTTACTTTAACTTGGGACACAACATTTACAGTCTGCCTGCAGCTCTTATCAGTGTTTTGCCCTTTATTTTAGAAACAGACAGCAAGTCATTCAGAGAATGGCTGGCCTTGGTGGGGTAGCATATTTGACAGTAAACTGAAAACTAGGGTAGAAGAAAGCCCCGAAAGAAATTGTCTTACATGAAGCGATCTATTAGTGCAATTAAAAACTTGCAGTAGACATTAAGAAAAGCTACCGTGCTGTAAATGGCTTTTCCCGACTCATGTAAACTCTGGTTTCAGCTTTGCTCCAGGCCACCTAGCTGGAGGTGGGACCTGATGCTTCCCAGGGAGGATGGACTCTCCTCCTGGTGCCAGTAAGTTCAGGCCCTTGCATGAAGGGAAGGGGCTACAAGGGCTACTTTGCCTGTACAGTAAGGACTTCCTGTAAGCCAGTCACAACAAGTGATTGCCGCTGTCCAAACCGCCCATCAAGATGTCTAAAGATTCATAGCATTCACTGTAAAACTTCTAAAGACTGTCTAACATGGACACTACTGCAGCTGGACTCATAGTAACAGATATTTTGAGACAGGATGCTAAAGAAAAACACACCTGCTTAGCTTCAATATCCAGAAAAAAAATAAAATATAAAAGACTCCGTTCCTTGCTCCTTTTCTGAAAGCGCTAACCTGCAGCCTGGTGAAGTCCTTGAAAGCCAGACTTCCTCTGTCCTTGCCACCTCTCCAAAAGCTGTGTAAGCAATTGCCTCCTGCCCCAGTTACAGCCACACGGCGCTCCGATCGCACAACACAGCCCAGCTAGTTGAGCTCTACAAGATTGCCACGAGTTTCACTCTTGATGGGAAAAAAAAAAAAGCTTGAGGTGAAATAAAAGTAGATGTGGGTATTTTTTTTTCTTCCTACTGCCCAGTTATGCAACATTGACCCAACATCAAAACATTTGCTAAATAGGAAGGGTTTTTTTAAATCATGATTTTTAGCTTAATTTAAACTGAATTTTTCAAACGAGAAGATTTATTCCTTCAAACAATAATCTTGAGATAAATTGTACAGAAGGGTATGGATGCGAAGTGGGAACATTCCTTCTCAGTCATCAAGTGAACAGCGTTGAACTATTTTAAAAAAGTAGCAAATCACTTAAAGTAACAATGACATATTGTAGATATCTGCTCTGTTTAAACTGGCAGCTCAGAACTTTATCTTATTCTCACCAAATTTCTGTGTAAACACAGTAATGTAAAATGACCCTTCTGCATCTAAAGCCGAGCTGCCCGACCTGCCTTCGGCAAAGATAATCCTGATGTGCTGCCCTTGCCTACCGAAGGTGGCTCTAAGTCTGCACTTCTGCAGATTGTTTCTCAAACTACGCTGCATTACATTTCATTTCAGTCCTTATTTTGCCAGGGACTTTAGCTTCCCAGTTGCTAAATTAACCCCTATATTTGGTTTGTTTCTTTAAAGTGAGGACTGAGCCCCACTACAGCACAAGTTTGACAACGTGGGGTAATATGATTACCTGGCTCAACAACCATTTTGGAAGAGAAAAGATAACTCCTCCTCCTTCCCTCCCCCGCATCTCTCTGTAAAACAGGCAAGGAAGCGACCCTCAACATCAGTAAGTGTGCTACCAAGCACCGTATGCTCACTGATCAAGTAATTTTTTCTTTATTAGCATCTGTCACCTTCGTTCACTTCAACGTGGCAAACCTGCCCTGTCTTGCTGCACTGCATGTTGAGGAAACTTGTTACAAAGGACTTTTTGTCCTCCAAATGTGTAACGCAACAATAAGTATTATTAAATACACTTGTGATATAATCTCTTCTGAGAGCGATCATATATATAGTGAACAAAGATTTTTTTTCATCCACAAGAATGAATTTAATAAAAAGTTATTAGAAAAAGAGAGGCTGAATAACTGCTTTTGCCAGAAATAGCCCATTTATGCCAAACGCCATTTTATTTACCTCAAACGCCACAATGATGTTTTGTTTGCCTCAGTCTGGTTTGCAGTTTGGAACATTTGTCGCTATCTGCAGGTAACTATTTTAGTTACATGAAAAGCTACCAAATCCCCACTCGCCAGCTTTTCAAATACAGTTTCAATCCTTTCAGTTGTTACGACTCTTGCAATGCTTTGCCAGGGTTTAAAAAGAAACCAGGAAAGAGGCTGTGCCTTATTAAAAACAATTTTCATTGAATACTGAGAGTGCCTCGAGAGCACTTTATGAACGTACAGCCGCTCGTACCTTCTTCCTACTGACTTGAGACTTACTGATCGTTTTCTTCCTACAGCAAAAGGGCTCACTCACAGTAAAACTCCTTTTCTGACTGTTCCCGTAGAGAGCTGTAGCTACACATTAGAGTCCTGCCACAAGCGGTGACTGTACGCTTCGGAGACAAGCATTAATTAATTAATGCATTAATGTATCTTTTGCCACACTGGTCTCTGTTCTCAAATGCCACGTTCCATCGTGAAATACATGAGCATGCCACAGTCCAGTTCAAGAATACGCTGTGTTTTCCAATAAAAAACCCCTGGCCAATGTTCTAACACTGCTGAAGGAACTGGTCTCTGTTTCCAAGCTTCTCAAGAACATTTGAACACCATCAAGCAAATGCAGTTGTTTTTGGTTTTGTTTTTTGTTTGTTTTTTTTTGTTTAAATTAGTTACAGAGAGTTTCACAATGGTTCTTAAAGGAAAAAAAAAAAAGTGTGAGGAATGCACTCAGAGTTGGCCTTAAACAGAGATAAATTGCTCTCAGCTTTGAGATGAGCTCCAGATCCCAGATCATCCTGAAGAACCAGGATTTCTTTGTTTAGCACTAAATAACTGTATCTTTGTTTGCAAAAGCCAGCCAGGTAGCAACAGGAACCGTGTCAGAGACCACTCACACCTGCAACAGGCCAGCCAAGAAAGGCTCAAACGCACTCTCAAGCACCCCCAGGCACAATGCTATTATTAAATTCACCCATAGAGGAACATGCTAAACTAAGCCTGTTGTGTAGCTTCCATGACCACCTCACATGTAGCTATCAAATACAGAGCTAAGTTAATCCCAAACTAAACCAGAGTATACTACTCCGGCTGGAGACTATAATAATTTTAGAAAAATAAATATTTTAAGTGGAATTTGACAATCAGGATGTGTTGGATTACTAGGATTTAACAACTTTTTGGGGCAATCTAATAAGTTTCGAAATAAGCTCTCAGATTTCACTATAGAGACAGTTTAACCTCAAGAAATCCCAAGATAACAATCTTTTAAGGGCATCATGTACTTAGCTGACACAAATAACATATTTTAATTACAGTTAATAAGAGTCAGATTTTGTTTTGAATTCCATGATGTCAAACCTGGCGTGCCTCTTCAAGGAGTCTGTATAGAGAGCACAATAGGAGGTTGGTTTTGTTTTGTTTTTTTTTTTCCTGTAACTCATCTAGACTTTTTTCGCTCGTGTCAGTTTGACCTTGAAGAGAACATGATGTCCTTTGAGATCCGTGTTTTAAAAAGTCACTCTCAGGGCCAACAATTCTTTCACTGCAGAGACCTCTGTATCTTTAGCTGGTGAAATCTGCTTCTGTGTCGTGCACTAAGAGGCAGCATTCCTCATATTCCCCTCTTCACAGATACAACTGAGCTCTGACTGCAGAAGCATCCCCACTAGCACTGGGATTTTTTGCAGCAGTGTTGGGAGTCTGCTGAGATAGGCCATTAAACACACGGTCCGGGGATGCAAATCTGTACAAGCTTATATAAGGTCTGATCTTCCAGTTATTGAGATAGGCTAAGAAACAAGGCTCCTGGAATTTACTAGACTTGTGAAGAGCCCGAGTGATTGCAGTAAGGATATTTAGGCTTTACTCATTATAAAGTTATCTGCAAATTGGGGCTATTACACTACCAATCAAATGTAACTGATGTCAGCTAATCCCTTATGTTTGCCTGTATGTAACATCTTATGCTATCAGTAAAAACACCAGATGTCCTTCAGATGCCACCATCCTCCAATAGTTTAGCAGACAGCTGTAGAGGTGCCAGGAGCCTCCCTAGGATTTCACCAGATAGTTCACAGGAATTAAACAAGGCTGATAATAACAGAGATACTTTCCTACCATTACTGTTCCAGGGAACGGGGATTGAATACAGGAGGAGTTTACAAAATGCACAAGGCTAAGTTTTTTTCCTACGTGCGGTGCCAGTCAAGTGCTCACAGACACTATTTTGTTTGCCCGATCCATAAAGCGTAGATACAAAATTCTTCAAGCTCAAGAGGAATATTCACCTAAGACAGATTTATACCTCCATATAATCCTGCTGGTAGCTACTTAGTCATAGACAGTAAGGCCAAAAGGGACGGTTAAGGATAGCGAAGTCTGACTTCTTGTGTTGCACAGGCCAACGAACCTCACCCCGTAATCTTTGCTTCCAGACCATAATTTGTGCTAGAGTTATAGCATCCCTTCTAGTGAGATGCTTCAGTCATACCTAGACATGGAATGTTTTCACCTCCGCTTAGAGTATTCTAGGTAAGTTGTCCCAGTGATGAATAACCCCTGGCTGACATGAGCCTGCTTTCTGCCCGGGCTGAATTTACACAGCTTCCCCCTTCCACACTGGATTTCTCTAGGCCTTTTCCAGCTGAATCTAAGAGCCATCTATTATTTTACCCTATACAGACATCTGACTACTGTAAGTCATAACTTCTCAAAGTGAAGGTTAAGATAATAGACCAAGTGGACATCTTTCAACATGCAGCATGGCCTTGTACTCTTAATTAATTTAGTAGTTCCCTGTACTTGTTCTTATTTTTAAGGCATCCTTTTTGGTATTTCACAGCAAAAGGGGCCACATCAATTCTACACCCCCAAGACAGCTGTTTCTTACTTACTACATGAATGTTTGTGCTTAGTGAGAAAACCCTCACAACCCTGTGTCCTCCTGAATAGAGGACAAATTACCTAAATAAAATAGCTTTACAACATTAGAGTAATTAAAATCATATAAGCAATTAAAGAATCCTGGTATATAATTCCCATCCTGACAGGATGAAAAATACCTGATCCTGGATTTAAAAACATTCAACATTAATAGTTACTGTTTGTCATACTGACTTCATCTCTGGTGAAGTTTGATTTTTTTTTTTTCCAGTATCAATACAATTGTCTTTATTTCTTTCACAACTTGGTTCAGAAAAGTCTGTTGCACTTTTAGATTATAGGATTAAGTGATACAAGTGAAGTCAGGATTCAGTTTGTTACCAAATAGAAGAATTTCTTGTAACTACCCTTTACTTAACAGAAGTGAGACCAACTTAAAGTATTTTTAGAAGGTCCGATTTTATCTAAGCTTCATATTTGGGCGTGTCATTTTTAGCTTTAGGCTGCATTTCAGTTCCCAGAACCCTAAAAAAATCCCCCTAACAACAAAACCACAAACTTTTGACATTTTTTTCTTCTACCCACACATACAAAGTCAGTTTAGAGAGGAAAGAAGTTGTTTGCCAGTGGGTACTGTATAGTTGGAAAATAAATAAATATAATCAAGTCATTGGTTCTACTTGATGTTGTTTAGAAGTGGCAGACAGTTAAACAAGCCCCAGAAGTTCTGAAAGTTTATACGTGGGAACAAGCCCTCAGAACAGCACCCACTAATCCAATTCCTCAGCTCAAGCCAGGCTTCCTTCTGTTTCCATGTCAAGATATCTCCCAGGAAACTGAAGCAAGAAGTCACTTCTCAGCTCCCTACAGATTTGTGTATCCTACTTTCCACTTTTTCTCCTCTCTGGTTCTACCAGGGAGCTCACCGGTTTCTCTGGAGCTGATTATGCATTGGGTATGCATATACATGCATTTATTTAGGTACATGCAGATGTGTGCATACCTATTCCAGATGAGCTGGCTTTATTTTGGGAGGTTTTGTTTTAAATGGGGAGGATTGGATAAGCAAAGCGCCTTCCTTTGGCCTGTGCACCAGTTCTCTGCCAAGGCCAAGCCAATCACTACACTCAGCTACAGCATGAAAAAGGCTCAGCAGCCTCTTCTGAAAAATTAATTGTACGTGTCCCTCATGAACACAGAAGGCGTTAGTCTCACGCAAGCAGAAAGAAAAATTCATCTCAATCTATAAAACATTTATACTGCCTGATTAACAACAACTGTTTGAAATAGAGCTACTCTTCACATTTTGCAACTTAGACTTCAGGATCCCAGGCGACTCTATTGCATTTGGGAAAAAAGTAACCAACCAACCCACCCAAACAAAACAGCACTAGGGAATCACTGAGGACAAACGCAAGCTCTTTGACAGGGATACGATGAACTTTTCCTCCAGGCTTTGGCTATCCAAGCCCCCAATGTGCAATGAGGTGTGTTTTCTTACTGCCTACCTTACAGCCTTAACATAATACCACATTCCAGAGTCATGGCCACCCATGATGATGTTTCTTGTATTGATAAGGGGAAAACTAGAGCAAACAGGGTTAGGGGATTTCTGTTCTAAGACTGAAGCAATCAAGATCCAGGCCAACCGAGTTCAAGGCTCTTATTAAAAATCTGAGTGACTTAATTACTAGCATTAACAATTTGAAGCCAGGTACCCTGTGAAGGTGCTGTGTTTAATGAAACCCATGCCCCAGGCACCACAGCTGGCAAGGTATCTCTCCATGCTTAATGCATCACACAGCTATCATAGGTTTGGGCTTTCTGCTAAAGAATATCCCTGTGTCCAGGGGACTGGGCAAAGACTTGCCCTAGCAGGTACCTCTGCCTTTTGAAAATTCACTTTCAGCAGTGCTACTGGGTGAGACTGCAAGGGATTTTACATTCTGAGCCAAGTATGGGGGGGGCCTAAACCAAAATAAACCAGAAGCAACCAGAAAGATCCAAGAAAAATAAAAACAGGTGGAGTCGTTCTGAGAAGTGCAGGCAACAGTGATAAAAACTCTTTCCCTAGAAGAATTGATGTGTCACTGACATTCTGAGTAAAAGACATCAAAAGGATGATTGCATTTGGCTCTCAACAACCTTAAATCCAAAGTACATTTATATATAACATTGGCTTTCTGGATAGGCACCCCGAGTGCCTGAAGTGAGCTGCTTTGAAGGTTCTTTGACTTACCTTTACTCCCACATTTGCAGGTTCTCTCTGTGGCCAGTCTTCCTTATCCTGGGAAAAACACCTTGGTCCTCAGGCGGCAGCTGCTGCCCTCCCTCATGTGGGGGGGAAGGCTCCTTCTGCAACACAGGAGGAGAGTTTTAACTCACCACCTCTTTAATATCACTCTTCTAAGTGATAGAGCCCCCCTTTCCATGGCTCCTTTCGCAGACCTCCAAGCACCGAGGCCGGCTGCACCAAGCCCAGAGAAGCCTGGCACACTGCAGAGCATCTTCTGTGCTGGTGCCTGGGCCGAGGCAACGCCCAGGGACAGCTAACTGATTGACTCCCAGGCAGCTGAGCCTCATTGCCCTTAACAAGAGCAGCTCCAGCTTCCTAGGGAGACCCAGGTGCTGGCACTTTCATCACCTCAGGTGTGGTTAATTTAGAGAGGAGCTGTGGGTGCACTTAAATAACTGGAAAAGCTTCTCACCCCACTACAAAGTGGACTTGAACTGTAATACATGCAGTTATAGTTGAGAGAATCTGTTTGATCTGGCAGAACGTTTTATAGGTGCCTCTACTGTAATTCTGCAGGATTGCCTGACTCCCTTGGTCATCAGTGAGAGGCCTTTTAACAAGCACAAACAAGAACCCAGGAGACTAATACCTTCCAGGAAACTTCCTTCTCCCCTCCTAAGGGTTATGTACCAGAGTGTGGAAGTGGTTGACCACGAGCAGAAACACCTGGCAAGTGCCACGACAAGGCTGCTGCAGAGCTAAGTTAGCGACATTAACAATAGAAGTTAATTTCATTACATTTTGTTGTTCAGAAAAAAAAAAAATCATATGGGAAAAAAACTTAGTGCAAGAACAGGCAGTAAAAATGGTAGTGTCTGCACTTGTCAAGTATACTTTGGGTTTGATATTCGTATATTCATGTGCAGAAGTTAAAAACTCACGGCAACAAGTATATAGTTGTTTTCTAGGTGGTGTTGCTTAAACTATTAGGAGTTTCAGAGAAGGATACTCAAGTTATTGCTCCTGTAACATCCTTTATCATTGCTCAGCTACAGTATGATCGAGCAAGGACTTGACTAAGCGACCTGCTGCAAAACAAGGTCCACTATCAAGGAAGGAAAAAAAAAATAAAAAATACGCAGGCAGCTAAGGATTATGTTAGCAAACCTCTCTAGGTTCATATCGCCTAAAGACCTTTCCCTTGAATTTCACCGTCTGTCGTCCTGCAGGGTCATTGCCACAGGCAGAGCCTACAGGCAGCAATAAATCCTGGGCTTACTGGGGTGGATAGAAACACCCACTCACCCTCATTTCAGTACAGACCACCTCTGACTTGGACCGCCTTGGGTTCAGGATGAAAGAATCCAGTCTAGTTTAGCTCCTGCCACCAGCCAAAGACTCAACATTAACTGACAGTCAAGTCAGCATTTGTAGGAAGAGGTAACAGCCCTGATTAGAAGAACAGAGAAGCAGCTGGTAAAAAAAGCAAAGCAGCTTGCAGGCACTCGCCCATCGGCCCATGGCAGGCTGTACAGAGACAGTTTCAGCCATAGAGACAGGCTGAGTGCCCGAAAGCCCAGCTTTTTCCAAGAATGTCAATCTAATAAAAACAATTACCTCTGCCCCGCAGGTCTTGCCTCCCTCTTACTCTCAGACTATCATAGCTACAGAAGTGATCTTACAAACATCTGGGAGCCACGGCTGGCGGGGCCGGGTGAGTTCCAGCGATGCTGCTCCTGCCAGGCCACCATTCTCGTTTGCCAGCCAGAAATAAAAAGCTGTGCTCCCTGCAAGAGTACTTTGAAGGGAGGGTGGCCATCAGCCACACCACAATTAGAGGGGAGACTTGTAAAAAGCACACTCTGGGATTACAAAAGAACAACCTCACTACTTTTTACATCTCTAGTTCAAAGATGCCAATCATGCCTCTCTGTGTTGGCATAATGCTGATTTAGACCACAAGATACAGATCATTACAGATAAATTGCCAACTTCAGGCCAAAGTAGCAACAAAATATAGCTTTTAAAGAGGCAGGTAGAGCTTTGAGAGAAATGAATCAACCTTTCCCATTCATCCCTGACCTTTTACAGTATGTGAACACTCAGTCAATTAAAGAAAACAAAAACTAAAAAAGCCAAACCAAAAACCCCAAATCTTTTCTTTTTTTTACTAACCACCACAGCTGGATTTACTAAATTATAGTCGAGACCACTGGAAAATTGCTAGGGTGATAAAACAGCTTGTATCACAACCACCACTTTCATTCCGTTGTGTGGTTTAAAAAAACTCATCTGGTTTACGCGCTAGCATTTTTTCTTGTCTGAAAAAAAAATTAAAATGTTGCTACACGATCCATAGTGGTTAAAACTATGGCTGAGTCATTCTAGTTCACCACAGTTGACTTATCCTGCAGAAAGCCTGCTCCTACCACACTGTTGGGAGAGCAACTGTCCATGCTTTAGCTTCTGCAGAATCATCCCATGGAAGGAGGCCGTGGATATCCCCACAGCCTGAAACCACAGAGGAAGGTCTTGGGAAGCTAGAGACTAGCCAAAAAAATGTGTGTGAGGAGGAGGAGTATCTAAAGCCAGCACATGCAGCAAAGTTTCTTTCAGCAGTTGTTAGTCCCATCCACATCTTGGCCAGAGGGTACTGGGGACAATAGGCTGCTTCCTACACATCTGGGCTTCCCACTTGTCAGCTCTCATGGAGAGATTATGATCTGTCCGCAGCAGGTTATCCCTTGGACTGACTGATTATTCATATGGGAAGAAAGAACAGATGCAAGAGACCCAAAACAGGGAGAAATGAGAGGTTAAGCCAAGGGAGAGTGTGAAATGCGTTAGAGAATGGTGCAGAAGGAGAAAGTCTGCCAACTAAACCCACTGGAACAAGATCACTCTTCACTCCTGCTCACCAGTGCTGCACAGACATCCAGCACTGGCTTGCAAATCCAGCAGCCCCTGTTATCCCCCTGATTCTGTCACCACGCACTATAAATATGCCAGCTCTGAACATCAGAGACGTAGCAAGTATGGAGACCTGCCAGGCTTTTATTGTACCTGCCACCTATGAGTTAAGATCCTGATTTTCTCTCACAAATGGCAATTTCTCCCTCCTCAAGCAACAAAGTCTTTAGTGGTCACTGAATGCCTTCTGCCTAACAATTCAGCACCCCCCTTATTTGACATCAATTGGTTTATCCTGGGAGAAGATGCTAAACAGTTGGTGAGATTAGTCAGGTAAAAGAAAACAGCCCATCCAACCAAATACTTATTTAAAACAAGCCTATGATAAAAACCGTTCTTTGACTCTCACATCCCTGGAGTAATAACAGCAGATCTCACTGAAGTGGAAGTTCAGATATGATAGTCTTAAATGATCAGAGGCAAAAAAATTCAGCAGACTCTGCTCTCAACTTGTAAAACCACCACATTGAATTTAACATATTTACTGCAGCCCTTGAGGGTGCACAGTAAAAAGGGTGTATTTTGTACTCTGCAAGACTTATCCCAAGCCAATTTCATTTCACTTAAAAATCAGTGAAAATGAGACTCTCAAGTGACTTCCTTCTGAACTGTACTCAGGAAAAGAAGGTGGCAGTCGCAGCCTGTGTGACAGAACAAGCCATGTTTTTCTTTTTAGTAGCTTGTTCTCACTGCATGGTGAGATGTCATGGTGAATACAGGTAGAGCTTTTGTGGTTAAAGCTGCTCTAAGCAGGTGGATGGGGGTGCTTTCCAGAGGACTCCTGGCAGGTGACATGCAGGTGGCCACGGGACAGGACAAAAGTCCCTGTGCTGGAACACACAGCGTTAGTGCCCGGGGTTTAAATGCAAATTAAACACAACCTCTTTCCCTGGTCCAAAGTGGTGCAGAAGTGACTTAAATTTTTCACTCCATAACTGCCCCTTGAACTATGCAAGAAACAAAATACAGCCACGAAGATCTGGCCCAGAATACTGATGATGCCTTAAATGTCTGCCATCTCTGATCACACAAAGCCCAAGCTTTATCACAATATGACTCTATAGGTCCTTTGATAGCATAAGAAACAGCAGATGGAGTAAAATTTATCCTATGTAAATTGTTACCAACCATTTATCACCGGTATCTTCATTTCCAAGTGCAGGCAGTTGGACATTTTGGGGCTAACCTTGGCATATGCTGCAGTCGTAATGGCAGATACCAGATACAACACTGGCAATTCTGAAAGATCCTTCCTGAATATTTTTCTAACAGCACCTTTTTTTTTTTTTATCCTGAAGCGCACTGGTGATTGCAACAATCATTTGAGATTTTATAGGTCCCTAATGTAGCGTTATAAACAGTCGAGTGCCAGAGGATGCCCTCGCTGCCAGCTAACCCACCTTGCCAGGGAAGGGCTCCTCTGCCACCCTCAGATTTTTTCCCCCAGAATTTTGAAAATTCTCAGACTATTCAAGATGAAACATGAAAATGCCAGGTTATGTTTTTAGAAAACAGAAGTGTTGTTTTCTAGTTTAGATGTGTGCTTTATGCTGTCAGATAGGAGCCCATAAGATATAATAGCAGTACTAAATGCAGGCTGCTATTGCAATCTAGAGACTGTATTGTCGTGACAGTACAAAGGCAGCACGTTTAAAGTTAGACACAAAACCTTAAAGGTATCGTTTCCTGATTTTTGAGTGCATAACAATGCAGTGAAATTCTCCTCATGCAACATTTTTAGTTGGTGCCTTTTCAATCCTGAGTATTCTGTGAATGTAAAAACATTTAAAACCTGAAATTGCCAATGCTTCAGAATCTACAAATTCAGAAATATTTAGGCTTACATAGGGGGAAAAAATACTAGGTCCCCAGCTTTTTTTTCTTCCCACCAGTACCCCTCAAAACAATTTATTAACAGCACGTATAAGAATAGCAGTTTTAAATAGAAATAACCCCAAGCTTGATGAAAGATAAGTATAGCACAAGAAACAACATTTGCTTAGTCCCTGAGGAACTGAATAGTTTTATCTACAATAAAGATTTGTCAGGGAAAAACCTAACTCTATTTTCTTTGTTGTGGTTCATATCGAGTTTCGTTCTTGTGAGCCAGGTGGTCCATAAAGATGCAAAAATCAGATTTTTCAGATAAGCCACAAAGCAATAGACATTAAGGCTATGGCAGACGGATTATCTCAAACCCAGGAAAAAGACTAGTGAGAAAAACATATAAAGAACTAAAGTGTTGATTATTTTTCCAATACGATGCCAGGATGATATTGGTACGCAGCTAACCTCTAGAGCGCAGGAATCCATCTGCACTCGGGGATCAATCAGCTCTAATGCAATGAAAAGCGAATTGTGGAAGGCATCCAAGGCAGACCTCAGTTGCTGCAGAGTTTGCTTTGAGTGTGTTTTGGTAGCGTATCAATTGTCTTTACCCAGCTTCTATGAAAACTGGACTGTGAGATCAAACCTGTCCTAATATGTCTATGTGAAAGGAGTTCATCCAAAAGCTGAAGCAAACAGCTCCAGTGCTGCTGTTTCCTAGAAACTGAGATACTGGCTTTGGAGCACCACTTCTGTACACTGTGTTTAGCAAAACTACGAAGAAGGAGGGTAAACAAAGGCAATTCTTCATCTTCCCACAAACAGATCCATCACAATTATATATATATATATGTACACACACCCACCCCTTTACAGCTGAGTCTGGGATCAGTTAAGAGCACTTCAGTCTCCGAAGATAGTTGTTTTGCTGGGGGTGGTGATAGTTGGCCACTCTCCATCCCTCAATAGCAATGCCAAGTGTAGCACGGAAGTGACCACGCTGGTTTTAGCCTGCCTGGAAAAAGCTTCCACATTAGGAAAGCTTTCTCTGCCCTCCTAAGGCAGTTTTTTGGGTCATTCTTGGATTGCTGGGGTCAAGGCACTGGTTCTGTTCCACCAAGTCCCATTCTCTTGGTCAAGCTGCCTATTGCTGAGGGCTGTGAAATTAAAACAAGGAAATCTCTGTCCCCTATTTTTCGTTAACCTCAACAAAAATCTCATTAATATAGTTTTGTCGACATGAAATTAACTTGACACCTGTCTTTCATCGCTTCAATTTCTATTTTGATATTCCTGGTTATATCCCATTTTAATGGGCATTACTTAGAGCGTTCTGGAAGACTCTGAGGAAGTGAATTCTCCTATGACCCCTCAAGCTGCTTTGCACCATCACAACTGAACCAAAGCAAAAGAGGAGTTCAAATTTAGTTTTACGCACTATAAACAAAGTCGCAACACAACACGACCTGTGTTTCCCTTCACTGGTCAGTGCTAAACTTCAGTAGTAAACAACGGCACAGTGCCAAATTTCCACATCTGAACACTAAAAATATAATCTCGTTCTTGGTGCACGATAGAGAAAAAGCAGAGCTCTATGGCAAATTAAGCTAAGCCTTTTTCACTTAGGCCCAGATCCAGGACTTCTCAATAGGCACTTAACTCCCATTTGTTTCAGTTTCCCTCAGAGAACTGGGCAAATATGAGTTATGTCTTTAAATACCCTTGTGAACCTGGGACTTAATTTACCAAGCGCTTAATGGAGGTTAAGGGTAATTTATTTATGAATATGCTCCTGTGTTTCCATTCCAGAAACAGGGGCTGGCATTAAGTTAACTACTGGAAATTGCTTTGACAAAACACGGTCTTGTGAACTAGCAACAGTCAGATGCTTGCAAAAAGAGGGTTTTAGCACATTTGAACCAGCAAAAGAGAAATATTTATGTATGGCTATGGTGTGATTTTAACATTGAGGCTTCAGAAAATGATTTGGGAAAATAACATTTTTCTCAAATCTATTATTTTGTCACATTTTTTTTTCTTCAAATCAAGAAGTAAATATATTCCAAAATTGAGTGGTTGATTGTAAGTTCAATAACCTACAGAAGACTGGAATAAGTAGCAACTAGGTAAAAAACAATAAATCCAATCAGTTGGTAATGACGACTCCTTTAAATCACCCGAATGCCCATGTTCACCTCTGGTAAGCAAGCCGAGATCTCCTGAAACAGGACGATGAAATCTTCAGAGTGGGACTTGTTCCCTCTGGCATCCCCTTTCTTTGAGCTTCTGCTCCCTGAAATGAGGGGCTGCTGAGTCAGCTCTAGCTCAGGTTTTTCAATAGCCAGCCTAAGACTGGCAATTCTGCTACCGCTGATGGCAGGACGGCATTTCCACCCACGTGGGTGGTGGCACGCAGCAGGTGTGCACACAGCCTGCAGGTTTCTGACCTCCTCATTAAAAAAACCAGAATCAAAACAAGGCATGTGCACGAATGACAACAAATCTGCCCAAACTTGTTACCACTCGTGCTTATTTACAAACATTCTTAACACATCAACAGCCTTCAGCCCTGAAACAAACCTGGGAGAGTCCAAACGGGCAGAAGCACAAACCCAAGCAAAGAGCACGTGCTAGTGAGCACATGTGTGTTTTCCCAGTGAGGCTGGAGGGGAAAAAAAAAAGGTGCAATCACAGCTTTTCAGTGATAGATTGGGAGCTGCAGAGGTGGTGGAAACTTGATGGAACTGCATGCAGGAGCAAGAACTCATTTTTTGGAAGCAAAGGTGCTCTAGGCTGTCTTCTGATGCTGTCACAGCCTGATCAACACAGGAAATTATTTCTTTTGCATTGTCAAGGTATCCTGAGCCCCTCCAAGGTGTTCTGCTGCTTGTGCTCAAGGCCAGCCCTGGTATGGGGGAGCTATAACCCAGCTCAGAGAGGTGGAGAAAGCTCTGGGAGCCAGCAGGGAGGTGCTTGACTGAGGGCCTTCCACCTTTGCTCAAGCAACAGCTTTTAACCTCCAGCTCTCTGCCTTGTCCCTGCCTGAGCTGATTTGCCTGGCCACGTGTCCCTTAGGTTGCTGACTGGACTTACTGGCCTTAGTAGTAGTGAAGGTGTTAAAATGCTTGGAATATTTTTTTTTTTTAAGCTAATATTGTTCAATCAGCACCAGTAGGTGCAACAAGTGACACTGCAGTGCATTGGGACAGTTCAGATTCCTCCTTACTTTTTCCTTTTTCCTGAAGATACGTGTAGCTCATCCTGCTTGCCTTCATTTATGTCCACACACAGCCCAGCATTTGCTCTGTTGAATAGAAAAAAAAAAGAACATATATATATGTGTGTGTGTGTGTGTGTTGCTTAAAGAACAACAGAAAACACATTTCATTTTGAGTGATTCTTGAAATTGGTCAGAGTAATGTATGGCTTGTTTGGATACTAGGTTCCAAAAAATCCATTATAAGATACAGAAAGAGTTGTTATGCAATAGTGAATCAAGTTTCCTCACCTTTTTCCAAAATAACTAGTAGCTTTTAAAAAGAACCAGAAAATTTTACGAGCCATACCTTAGATCGCAATTAACTTTTTATATTTGTCATTATTTTCAGCTTCAGCATTGTAAGACTCAGTTCCTAGAGAAGATTCATTAGATCCAGTGCCGTGTGAAAACTTTATACCACAGTAACGTAGGTAGAATGAAATCACTTGGTGATTGAACTGATGTTTAAAACCAATTCATTCATTATTCCTTTTAATTGGAGATGAAAGTACTCAGCATTATAGGAAGGAAATACACTCTTGAAATCTCTGCTCTCAGGAATTCAGCTATTACCCCCCCTTTTTTTAATCACTTCCTATGTGGGAGAGAGAGGAGAGGTGAAATAACTCAAGTTAGGATAAAAAGGAAAAAATACCCATATGCCCAAAGGAAGAACAAGAAAAAAAGAGATGTGTGGAAAACACATGGATATTTCTCACTGCAGGATAGAATATTTCTCACTGCTGGGACTTAAACCTCCCTAACTGAAAGAGAAGACCATGAAGGGAGGTTAATATCTAGGAGGAAAGGGTGGTGTTCTTGTACTATACATTTTCTCCTTCCTGAAGTACTGCCTTCAACAGATACTTTCAGAGAAGACATTGATTGGTCATAGACTTAATTCAAGGTGAAGTTTTCCAGTTTCTGGAAGAACACTTGGACATCTTTCCCAATAAATATGCAACCATGAGTCATAGAAACTTGCTTCAGGCAGATTTGACTATTTTCAGAGAAAATCGATACAAAAGGTAGTAAAACAACTGCTTGGCAGGGACCCCCAATCCAGCTTCCACTCAAGAATAACAAAAAGAATATCAAAACAAAATCCAAAGGGTTTTTTTTTCTCATAAGCCCCTATAAAGCAAATAAATGACATCTAACTTTTGAGGGCATTAATCCTGACAGCTACCTTTTGCCCCTAGAAGGAGGCTCTCCAGCTTCCTCAGTATGGCTTCTAATGGGCTTGCAGCACTCTAGTTTTGTCCACAACCTAGAAATAAGAGGCAGAGATGAGAACAACTGTTTAGTTGCATCTTGGTCTCCATGAAATCAGGGAGGCCAGTGTTCCCAGCGCAATTTCAGTTTTGAAGTGCCAGCCAAGTGCTGCTAGGGAGAGGTTCAGAAGTGGTTTATCAGCTTATACTTCCCAGTACCCAAGCACAGTCTGCCCAGTAACCAGGCATGGGCAAGAGGGTAACGAACAGAAGAGCCAAACGTTGTCATTTGTCTGCATGCGAAACATTTCAGGAAGAATGACAAATGATACAGTTTGACAGGTTTAAATGAAAGCTTTCCAGGTGCTGAATGAAAAAGTGGAATGTCATCTTGTTATATCTCTGTGACTAATGGAATTGGACGAAACATTCTTCTAAATACTGTACTGTGATTTGACAGCAAGTGTAAAGGAAGTACAAGAGCTTTGATTTCAAACAACAGAGAGAATTTAAGCAAGCCCAAGCTTAAATGCCTTGCTGCTAATATTTGAAATTAGTCACCCCAAAGTAATTTTAAATTTAGCAGATGGAAATCTTCCTCTAATGGCAGAAACCAACATGATTAATCTTGGATTTAAATACTATTTAACTCCAAAGTGTTCAAAAAGCTGAAGCCAAGTACTGTAACCATAGCTAATCTCAAAACAAATGAGAACATTGCAACACAACTCAAACCTCTCTCCTTCCTCACCTTATGCTTGGGGTAAACACACAGCCCTCAGTCTTGCACTCGGATACAGAGTTTTCCAGATTTAAAAACAATCTGATGAGTCAAGTGTAAATAAAACCAGGCAAATGTATTTTGCTTCATTATAGACCACCCCGCAAACTGCAGTTGCACTTCTGTTATTTCTTCTTTTTTTTTCTTGGCTTGAAACACCATTTTTTACGGTATTAATTTTTAGGGATACTGTGTCTACCTTGCATTTTAATCGTTGTTTCAAGGTCCTTGTTAACCTACAACTAGCACAGCCCAAATCTGAAGGCGAGCACTAGTTTGGCCCAGAATAACCTCGTAATTTTCTCTGTTTTCTCAGCTCTCTAAACTCTAAGGCTCCAGATTGTTTGATTCCCGTTTGGATTTTTAGCCCATGGTGAACTTGACACAGTTGCTATGCTACGTATCAGTCTGCACCGTGTTGATACAATATTATTTAAACACTTGAAAGGGCAGCCTAACAGTTCTCTGTAAACACACAACTCCCTATAAACTGTTCTCAGCAGAAACACGCAGCCTGACACCGGAACGAAACCCAGCGAATTTCAAAGAGGACTACAGAAGGCTACACGACTCCTTTACAAAGAAGGGTGAGAGATTGACACAGTCAGCGGGAAAATACAAGGAGATAACACAGGCTAAGCTTTTTCTGTCGTTGGCATTTGTCTTCCACAATACTTTGCTGGTTTGGACAATAACCGTAGGGAAAAAGGTCAAAAGACTTGCTCAGATGGTGCTGAACAGTCTTCCCTGAAACCCAAAGATAGGGAGGAACATCTTAAGGGCAAAAGATCCTTGCAGAGATCATGTCTTGTGCTGGGTGCTAACAGCGTTGTCCTGGTGTAATCCTCTCCCGCATCAAACCGAATATTGGCAATAATGGTCTAAATTTTCAAAAACATAAAAAAATTATCCCCAAACTCTATATTGTTTTCAGAGTAGAATTATTTGTATCCACAAGCATACCTTGATGAGTCCAGGGTACTGTAATCTTGAGAGCTGTTTTCATCAGTATAGGTGATGCAGGTGCTCGAAACACCTGAAAATCCTCCCCCATATACCCAGTTAATGCCCTCAGGGTTTGTTTTTTTCAGTAATTATGCCAAGTTTCTTTGTGTCAGCCTTAAATTATAACAGTATCTTTGGCTGCTTTCCTGGTGTTATTTGACTTCACTAATGACAACACTGGTAAATGTTTGTTTTCTCCCTTTTACTTTTGCTTCCTCCATTAGAGCATATTCAGGCTGATCTTGGTTTTTTTTTGGTTCAGGCTACAGATTTTTCAAGTGCCTCTTCTGTGGTTGCTCAATGTGCTGCATTACTTTCTCTTCCATGCCTTCTTCAAGATTTTCCTGTCCATATCTTGACATCTTTAGTTCTCAGCGATGAGGTGAGCGAAAGCAGGGCAGGCTGGGGGGCCACCCACAACGGAAGCCCAGGCAAGCCCAAAGCAGCAAGGCAGTTCTGGCGGGACATCAGCCTCAGGGCTGGGGTCATGGAGCAGCAGGACAGCAGTGTGGCAGAGCTGAAGAACCCTGCTCCCACATTGCTCTAGAAGGGACCCCTGCCCCTGGGCTGGGCTTAAATGGGCTCCTGGCCCCACAGGCAGGTGTATGTGGGGTGGAGGCTCCAGGTGAGGCTTCTCAGGGCCATTAATTACTCTCAATATCTATAACACATAAAGAAAAACCTTTTCCTTTTGTTTCATGCAATTATTTTCAACCTTCCTAACACGTGGAAATAATTCTGCCTAGATTCCATTTGTGTGCACTGTCTAATGTGCAGGGATCCCAGTTACTATCTGGGCAAAGACTTTAATCAGACTCTTCTAGTAACCATCACAGCATGATCTCTGGGCTGCTCTTGCATCTGTATCAATCACCTGTCTTCTAAAGACCAGTAAATCAGACCTAGAAATGCATCCTGAGTCAAATGGTGGAAATGAGACAGCGAAAGAAGCTCCCTGACAAAAATGGCCTCTCTCTGTTTTACAACAAGACTTTATGTTACACAACAGGCCGTGACACACAGTATTTTTTTTTCTGCATTGGTTTTTAGAGACACAGGGTCACCAGCCTCTGACCTGGTGTTCGCATGTCAGCGTGTCATACTCTGCCGCTCCAAATTCCTATCAGATTTACTACGTAAGCTGCAAGGTTAGGAAGACATGGAATGCTGCCTTTCCTTACAGAAAGATCATCTTTTTTTGATGGTCACAAGCATGTTTTTATATTAGCAGGCTGCAGTGATTGTGAGGCCTCTTGTTTCAGACATAGATGACCATGGAAAAGCCAGAAGAGATGATAAAGAGCGAGCTCCAAATAGAGATAAGACCTGCAAGTATGAGGGTTTTTTTTTCAGGAGAAGGGAGAACAGAAATTATTCTCCAGTCCTACTCTGATCCCATGAAACAGTAAATGAGAGGCATTTGGAGACCCAAGATATTCCTGTTAGCACATTCTAGGATCTGAGTCACACTATCTCACATTAACGAGTAAATTTTTCTCACCAAAAAAACAAAGCACTGTTTTAAGACAGAATCAGAGAATTGTGCTGGTTTGAGATCTTGATGCTTGGATGAGTATCGCACAAAGTGTACATTTCTCATTGTAAATCCCTCCCTGGGAAGCGTCCCCACATGTTCTCAGGCCACAGTGACACTCTCTAGTTAGGAGTGATGAGGAGGGCTATGATGTAAGGAAAATCAATAGTGTTATTTTAAAATGTTCCGCCATGAAAGAACAATCAAGGGTTGAAAAGCTCAGAAACAATCTATTTCAATAAGCAGTTAATATTAGGTAATAAGGCAGCACAGAGATAAAGATTAAACTGATAGGAAAGAATATTTAAAGCATTAATTAGATACACTAGAGCTTAATGCCCCTCAGACGAGTTTTTCAGAGAAGGCTCTATCTGAAAGTTTCACATTCCGTTGCAGAATTGCATCAGTCAAATAGCACATGGTAAAGGTGACACTGAGAACGATCTTCTTTTAAAACAATTACAATTTCTTACGCTAAAGTATATGCTGCTGGCTGGACTCTGCAAGAGCGTGTAGCGGTATTTCTTTCTGTCTCTAAGGGTAAAGTTATACTCACCAGAAGAGAGTTACTCACAGGCCTGAGTGAAGAAGCATCCAAATCTGTGGCAAACGACATCTTCAAATTGGGATTCCAAACTGGAGCTGTCATAACAGAGCATGAGACCTTTGCAACGTGAAAGACCTGAACGCCAAAAAACCAAATGACCCCATTTTCTTGTTCTCATTCAGGAGCACTTGGAATCGGGTATCTTTCTTGGTTTTAAGATGTATGTACATACGTGAATATATATGTGCTATGTCCATTCCTCCTCATGGCAAACTAACTTATTCCTGATTTCAAAGGTTTATGCAAGTGTCAGGAGAACAGAAAGACATCACAAGCCATAAACCCAAACAAAAACAACACCAAAACAACAGAGCAAATGAGCTAAGGAATCTGGGAAGCATCTCTAAGGTGCACACTGTAGAAAATGGGACTGGATTTAAAAAGGGAATTCTGGAGGCTAAGAGCTACAAAGTTTTAAAATGTTCTCTGACATGGAGTGGGACAGGTTGACACTAAGACCTCATTAAGGCTTTGATTAACCTTTGACAGTGTCAGACTGCCAATAACGGTCTAGCCTAAGATAAATCAAAGGTGTATAAAATATTCTTAGTCCTGGGTCCATCTGAAGGAGTACTTCTCTATGTTAGCACTGCTTTAAACGTACCATGAATTCTTCCTCTCAGCTGTATTACCTAGTGCTCTTCAGTGGAAATACAGTTTTGTTGTGGTTTAAGAGTTAACACATTGGGGGGACACACGAACACCTGGTATTTCCTCCCCTTCCCTGCCACACTCTATAAAAGGACAGGAAGTTTGGGGTATCGCCCCTTCCTTTCTCTCTCCCTCGGACTGTGCTGCTGTGGGACCGCAATCTAGCTCGGCTAGGCCTGGCTCCACGTGCTCTGCACAATCCATCGCCATCCCAGGACTGATTTTGTGTATTTTTGTATATCCCCCTTCCCTTCATATTTCCTTCTCCCTGTTTATCTGTTACCTCTTAAATTTTGTTCATAGTCTTAACTTCCAATTTGGTGTGAGGCGCTCCCTTCCTCTTTTCCCTTTGTATCCTCCCTTGGGAGGGAAGGGGGAAGGGGAGAGGGGGCCCAGAGGAATTCTGCTCTGTGAAGTTTGCCCTGAACCTTAAACGGAGACAGAAAATTTCCACCCCTTATTCCATACCATTTCCTGCCACACTAACTCATCACTTTAGGAATTGTCTTATTACTAGAGTCCAGGATGCAGGTTGTCTTTCATCCTGGCAGTCTCTCCGGGCAGGACAGTGCAGGTCGTGTTCCAGGGCGGTGCAGGTTGGGTTCCAGCAGGGCAGGAATGAGGAGGAAATCAGGAGCAGTTCTGCACTTGGCAGGAGAGATGGTACAGAGTTCGTCGGGGTTCGTGCCCACGTGCTGCGGGTTCACCCCGGAGCTCCTGGACGCCACATTGCTATCTGGAAAAGAAACTTTTAACAACTTATCAGTATCATACAATAACTTTATACCATAAATTCTGAAAAAATTAAAGTCTCTCAGCCAGGGTTAGATTCCTCTGTGGTACACAATGGACTTCACCGTTTTCTTGCATTACCCACCAAGTAATTCCTAAACCAGATGGAAAGCAAAGGAATCTGAAGGTCTTTGGAAAAAAAAAATAAAAAATCTGAAGCGTCAGTATGTTTCAGAAACTCTTATTATGAAGAGTTTTCAGCATTTCTCAGACATCCATTCAGAGTATTCATTCAGACAGTTTACTGGAGATTTGTACTTCTGTGTCTACAAAAAAAAACCAGAAGTGATAAAGCACAGACCTGGGCAGACCCAACCTTGCAGCCTGCCACGATTTGACTGCAAGGAAGTGTTGGGTGGAGAGGTGATTATGGCTCCACTGCCCAGTTCCCGTGTTCCCAGTGATGCAGCGGGTACCAGAACACTCCTGATTGCCACAGCCACCTTCAGTGGACACTGAGGTGCCACCATCCCTCCTGTAGCTCACTGCCGTGCTCCTCACCAAGCCAGGCAGTCGCTGTCTGGCCAAGTATGTACTGCAGGGCATAACACCCTGTCAGCTTGTTCCCTGTACAACTTATGTCACCACAACTCACACACAGGCTAAGAGCCAGAAAAAGAAAGTGCTGGTTTCAGACTCCTTGGATGGGCCATAGGCTTCCACAGAAATTGTGACAGAATTCCCAAACACCAATGGACCTGAAAGCCAGGCAGAAAGTCAATGTCTCCATCTGCTTGGCCAAGGACATCTCAGCCTCTTCAAATTGGAAAAATAAACACATTAAAGATTCGGTTGTTGTGTTTACAAGAAAAGCAAAAAAACCCAAAACCTGAAGAAGTTGGGAAAGAAAAGCACTCTTTGGTGGGAGCTGGATTCCACACGAGTTATTTTGCATTTCCCCAGCCAGCTGGAGCCAGGGGAAGGCTGATTTTCCATTGCCTTGCACCTTGTAGAAACATTTACACTCCTCAAGTGGATTAAAAAATGTTACAGACACTAACAGCACCATTTAACACTCACTTTGCAGAGGTGTTAACGTCTAAACAAAGTATAAGGTCATAGAGAGTAGGCCCAGAGATATCCAGTTAGGAGGGATTGCCGAGGAAGCGCCAGCTCCTCTACTCTGGGGTGCTTCTCGCTGCTTTCCCAAACTGTCGTGCGGGGGGCACGCTGTAGGGGTCACCAAAGCCCTGTTCAGAGGAGGTTACATTTTGGTGGGTGTCATGGGTGCTACGTCCCCATGGCCTGTCCTCATCCGGAGTGATGCTGCTGAGATGATCCAGAGTGCTCTGCCTGCTGCTGCCCCAGCTGGCCATGGGCTCCATCCCCACAGGGCACCCCGGTGCTGCCCTGCGCCTCCCAAATGAGAGCACAAGGAAGGAGGGTTACTCTGGGCATGACTGACCCAACAGGAGCCTGTCAGCCCAAAGCCTGCCAGGTGCACCTGAGCGAGAGGCGGTGCTGGAGCAGGTCGAGAGCTTGGCCCATGCTGAACACTGCACCAGCAGAGACTAGAGCTATATAGTGCTGCCGCCTCGCTTTGGTGAGCTCTGGCACTTTCAGGGTGCTCCCTGGAAGAACGGGGAGTCCTCTTATGCCCACAGTGGCCGGACAGTGCAGCCACGTCGGACACGGCTCCCTCAGGGCAGAGCCGGGGCCTGAGGGGCGCAGGGCGGCAGCTGCAAAAGTGGCGGGAAAAGTCCCAGAGCGCGCAGGGGCCACACGGTGGCCCCTAGCTGAGAACAGCGGCATCGACCCAGCTTTGCCGCCCGCAGGCTGCAGCTGTGGTCCGATCTGCAGCTCCTCGGTACCTCTGTTTTATCAGCTCCTTTTAGCCACTTCTTTGCGGTGTAAACCCTGAGAACAGCGTTGATAAATGCCACCCTCTAAAATAAAATTGATGGCAGTTCCCACTCTCTTTGTTTTCGTGAGGGTTCGAGAGTTTAGAGCCAGCTGAGAACAGCACAACATTAACAGGAACAAAAGACGACAGGGGAACTCTCATTGTACCTACATATATTTCCCAAAGCACATCATGAAAGAAAGGATTGAGACAGAAAGGGAGAAAGGGACAAAGGAAGATGAAAGTCCACCACAGGTGGGGGCAACACTCAGCCCACCACCCACCCCAGTGCCAAAAATTCCCATTAAAATGTGACAGGTGCGTAATTTTATTTTAAAGGCAAAACCACAGCGTAAAAGAGATGTTGGTAGGTTTAGAAAATAAATGCCAAATATGTTCAGTCTTGCCTTTGAGCAGTGTTTCTTTTCAGTTGTCTTTCGTTTTTGTAAATTTTATTGAGTTTCCTGCAGTTCCCTTGCCAGCCCTGTCAGCGCTGGCCGTAGATCTGAGGGATGTTGGCCCGTCTCTCTTCCAGCAGCTGCTCGACTTCTCAGCTTTGCTCAGGGCAGGTTACTTGTTCCCAAGCAAGACAGGCTCCTGTGTGCTTTAATTGCTTGGCAGCCACGCTGGCACCAGCCGAGGTCATTCTGAGGGACCGTGGCGGGGAAGCAGCAGTGACTCCAGCCAGCGCTCCTACGATGGGTTTTCAACTGCAAAAGGGGCAGAGCACTGCAGGCATCTCTCTGCTTTTAAATAAACTTTGAGCAAATCCAAGTGTAAAACTCAACCCTTGCTTTTTATGGTCTTGTCTCCGCTTAATTCAAACCTCTTTCGTTTAAGAAACAACGGCACGTAGAAAGTGTATCTGCAGTGGCAAAGAAAGCAAATACACGCATTTCAAATAGGGAAAAATCAGATTTTGCCCCAAATTTACGCTCTCAGCTGCACTCGGTAATCCTCCTGTTTCCTCCCTTCTCTAGGTCAGGGATGAGTAGAGATGGGGATGGGGTGTGAGGTGGATGTTGGAAGTCATCCTGGAAAGCCTTTAGAAATGAATTACGACACAGGACTTCATGAGCTGTCCCACTGCAGAGGATGGACAGCACTCTCGCCCTTCAACTGACACAACCCCTTTTCCTCTTTTAGGTCTGGAGAAATCCCCGTAGAACCTTCTTCTCTTAATTTCTCATCATCCCCACAAAATGTGGGGCCTGGGACAAAAGGCTGCAGTTTGCTTCAGAGGGCGAAGCACTTTTTAGACCATCTGCAACCTGACTCGGAACCAGCTCCTGCAGAAGACAACCAGAAGATTCCCTCTGGTTCACTTCTGTGTACAGATCTAGACCAACACAGATTCTACTTTTTTTGCATACTAAAGGCAGCTTTTTCCACAAAGGGAGAGAAATTTGGCCTCACTGCTTTAGCAAGTTCATTACTGTATCTTACCGGGTTATTAACTACTTGCTCTCTTGTTTGTGGAAATTTTGAAATATTTTTAAATCACAAGCTGTCTTTAAAAGAAAAAAATTAGAGCGGAAGGTTCTCTCAGTCAGAGAATCCAGGCTACAAAACTTCAATAAACCCCACAAGTACTGAAAAATATAATTTACAAAGTTGTGCGAGGTTTCTTCCCCTGCTTCAGCACCTGTCCTGTCCCCTCTTTCCACGGTGGCCTTCCTCTGTAAGGACAGGGGTTTCCGTGCCGATGGGAGAAAAGCTTCTGCTTGGAAACAGGAAGATTATACTGACTTTTAAGCAGATTTTTTTACAGCTTTATGGAGAGCGTGATGGGTCCCTCTCCCATTTGTGGATATTCCGCTAAACGGAGACCTTTGAAGGGGGTCTTTGAAGTCAGCATCTTCCATCCCAAAGTGTGAAAGGTACTTACAGAGAAATTTCTGTCTGCTTTGCAGACAAACCTTATCCTAAGGATTTAGCTGAGGATGGCACTCACGGCATTAGATGCAACCAGGCATGACTTGCAAACATTAACTTATTAAAGCAATTCATTCGTTTCCTCCAACAAACAATGTGATTAAAAAGGTGCCTGGGGAATGCTGTAAATATACACCTATGAGTCGACTTTTCTCCCCAGGAATCTCTGGCTAATCCCCAGTGAATAACCTGGAAATCATCAGATGAAAATGAACAGCCTATATATTTTAAACTATTGCTTTTTATTATAATTACACTGGAGCACAAATAAATAAGCACTAAATTATTGTAAAATATTGTCAATGCACTAAAGAAAGCAGAATTGATCTTCAAACAACATCTTATTACTTCAGAAGTATCAAAGTACATTTAATTACATCTTACCTAAAAAAATCAAGTACAAAAATGAAAAGAAAATTAATATGTATTTATACTGTGTATATAGAAACGGCTAATAATATATGATTACAGTTAGCCTCTAGCTACTCCTTACTCCTACACAATCTCAGGCACATACCTGACAATTTCTAATGAAATATGAAAAAAAAAAAAAAGCAACATGACATTCAGTTTCAAGATATTGGTAAATGTATTACATCGGAATGAACACAGAATGATTTCATTTCATTTAAAAACCCTGTCATTTAAAAACATAGTGCCATTGTCCACTTAAAAATAAACAACCCAAACCAAAGGTCCCCCACCCCGGAAACAAAACCCCATACCATTTGATACCATTTGTTTTAATTTGTCCAAAGGAGCAATAAAGTAGACATACATTGGCTAATATACGTAAACACATTTTTAGTGCAAGAATAACAAGATCTGTGACTTTACTGTGCTTTCTGGAAATCACAGTGCACTTGACACAAATTGCTACACTATTAATGTTGTAACTTCAGGAGTTTAAAGCAAAATAAGTGCATACCAAACAATTTCATATATACAGTCTTCGCAAGTGTGTGTATATATGTGATCTGTATGTATATACAGATTGCATATTTCTACAGACTAACAGCTTTTAACGACCGCATGTCGCTACGCACTGTCATTCACCCTGTGACACAGAGGCTGCTGAGACAACAGGCAATGCAGGGGGTGCGGGACAGCGCTCCGACGGCGCACTCTGGGCGGCGCGCTGCTCCTCCCGGCTTGGGCGACGGGGTGGGCCGGCGGCCACAGGACTGGACGGCGTCACGCGTCCTGCTCTGGCTCTGCCCGTGGCCTTGGAAACGACTCCGCCCTGGGTAAAACCATTCTCGCGAGCGTGAGGTTTAGGTCACGATTCTAAAGTGCTTTGAAGGTTAAGTGCTAAGTTCTGTTTCGCTTTGTTGTGTACTGTCGCGCTTTAAAACAACAAAAAAAAGCCATTGTTTCCACGGGATACAATGGAGGTCTGGAAGCACACGGGCAGTTGTTCAGGAAGGACAACGCAAACAGCGTTGAGCAATAAAAGCAAACCAAGGAGTGGTTTTACGGTGGGCTAAGCGTACGAGCAAGCCTGCTTAGGACAAGAATGCCTCAATTCCCTGATCGTTAATTTCCATGATGTATCGATATGAAAAGGACACAATATGAAGAAAGACCACTAAAGACGTCACCGTTCCCATTAAGGTCGGCCGTCCCCGATGGGCCTGGCTCTGCAGCTGCACAGTCTGTGGTCCCGGAGCAGGCGGCTAAAGGAACTGCCCCAGGAGGAGACCAGTGCAGAGGAGAGGGACCGAGACTGACCCAATGCTGGCTTCCGTCATCTCACCACAGACTTGGTGCACGTGGGGGAAAAGGGCTGAGCCAAGTGTTTCACACGTGGTTATGAAATTATTCTTCTCTTGCCACGTAACAAGGAAGACAAACCGCAAACACTTTCTGAATAATGAGCCTGTTCTCTCAACAGATTTCTCAAGCCCAACAAGTCATCTTCTTTCCAGCGGATTCTGGAACTTTGCGAGACCTCTGGAGTTTTTCTTCTGCCATTTTCTTTCTTTAAAAGAAAAGAGAATAAGCAGAATACACAGTTGGTGCCTTTTGGATGTAACACGCATTCAAAGAGTCCTTCACAGCCTCTTGGTTTTTTCATGTCTTCTGTCATTTGGGCTGTGAGGGGCTCTTTAAATCTACATCTTGACTGCGTACCCATTCCAGCCACTGTATATTTGTAACACACCCCAATATCCAAGGTATGTGGGTATATACGTATGCACACACCTATGAGTATATACACATGCATATATACATAGATATGTGTGTACACATGTGCATATATACATATACAGTAATGCTAATATACATACACACATATAAACACACACTTCGTCTTTTACAGAAATCTCAGTTTGGACATCAAAATATACATTAGTTGATCAGTTATAAAATATTTAAAAACTTTATTTCAGAGGCTGAAAAGAAACTACGGTTGATAAAGCATTACTCAAACTCAAACTTTAGCAATATAGATTACAAAAACCTTCTAAAATTTGTTATTTTTGGTGTGTTTTTTTTTTCTTTTGGATCAGCAATTCCAGCTGTGGTAATGCTGTCAATATGATTTCAAAGAAAAGCCAACGCAACAAGAAGTTTCAAATGACACCCCTTTTCTTCTCGGCGAATACAATATTAAAATGATTGTTTTAAAGAGGGACTTTTGTGCTACCAAACTTCAGATGCGAAGATAGAAATTTAAATATACAAAATATATGCCATAGATCTTTTTTTTTCCCCCCGCTCCATCCACAGCAGTACAAGGTCTCCCTCGTTGTCAACAGACGCTTTTGGAAGATATTTCACCGCATGGATTTCACCCTCCTAATCAGGATAAGCCATCTCCTTCTCCTGCTAAAACCAGGAGGTCGTAATTCTTTGGTCATGACACAATATTCTGTTAAAATGGGTGTAATATCACACAGGACTGCAAGCCAATTACAGAAGCCGTGAGGAAGAAGAGACGGCAGGAGAACACGTTTCGTGGGCCTCTGCTTGACGAACGGCCTGAAACCAAGAGGGGATCTCCCTGACGGCTTTCGAGGGGTCTGGATTGACAGATGACACAAGGAAACCCGACACAGCGCAAAGCAAGGATGTGTTTGCTGCATTGAAAAAATAATAAACATGTAAACAGATCCCGTCGCCTTTCTTTCCTGGACCGAAGACAGACAGATGCGGCCAGGAACCGCGGCTGCAGTGCCGCTGCCTCAACCTGCCAAGCGACCGGGTGTCCCCGCCACGGGCCGTACGACGCCTAGTCACAGTGAACCATGGTCTCTGCTCGTCAGCTCAATCCAACCAAGGAAGAGTTTCTGCTGCAGAAAATGTAGCTTCTGGGCCAAATCGTGTTAGTAACCAATTTGTCCAGAACCGAGGGCAATTTTCTCTGATTAGCTTTCTGGGAAAACTGACGTGGAGCGATTCTTATCGGAAACACAACCCGGGCATCCACGTTAAGCACTTTTATTTGCATTGCTTCCAGTTCTACTCTTTCCCACCCAAACTCTCTCCTCTGTCCAGCCCTCCCCGCCCCTCCCCAAGCTAAGGAGATCTAATAAGTACGAATCTAGGTAACTTCTACAGCCCTAGCACCCACTTGCTTTGTACGTTGTCCTGTTCAACAAAATGTACAACCACATGCTTTTGTACAGAGGCCAAATCTAGGCAGGGAAGAGAAAGAAAATTGTGGCAGTGGGTGTCAGGGAACATTAGAACACCACATAGAAAACAGGTAATAAACCAGTGTAACAGTAACATTATATAGTAAAATTCTTCATAAATTTTTCCTCGATTTTATATATATATATTTAAAGAGTGTATTAGTTTGGGTGTTTTCGATATAGTGGCGAAATATTTACATTTTGATATCTTCTGGATCCAAAAAAATCCCAGATAAAATACGAACGCCTTAATCCAGTCGGAAACTTAACTCTCTCTCTCTCTCTCTTGCTTGCCAGGTGAGCACTGTATCGGGGTGGTTTTTTTTTCCCCTAGGAAGTTCATCACCTGCGGGTAAGCCTTTGCCTTATGAATAGAGCGGGCTACCTGTGCGCGGAGTACCCCACGGGGTGCTGAGGGCATCCTCCTCCACACGCCTGTCAAATGGCAGTGTCCCAGAACACAGTCTGTTGTTTGGAATAGGGAGGAGGGCTGTACTTCTTGGTCCCGGTGTTCTTTTTCCAGCTCGGCAAAATAGGCATGCTGTCCTGCTTGCAGAGGCCCTTCTCCGACTTCTGTCGAGCTTTTATTTCCTTGCAGAGGCAACGTTTTTTCTCAATCATATCCAGCATTGTATGGTCCCCTTGCAACCACTGCATGCACGTCACCTGTCGAGGGGTGGGGGAAGGAGAAAGAAAAGAGGGAAAGAGAAAAGAAAAAAGGGGAAAAAAAGCATAGAAATAACTATTTAGTGACAGATTTGCTACGTTGTTTCTCTGCGAGGTTTATGTTATGCTTCTTCCAAACACTTTGTTTGCCAAACAAAAAATCGCTACGTCAACAACAGAAACAAAGTCCCTCTTGACTTCTAACTACCACTTTAAGAAAGAAAAAGGTAACAAAAAGTCCCTTTTTTAACTTCTCCAGGGCACTGCACGCTAATAAATATAAACTTTTTAGGCAAACTAGCACTGGTTGGACTTGAAGTGATGGAATAGATCTCAAAAAGGGACGTGGACCATAACAACGTCCTTAGGTTGCGGAAATAAAAAATTCTATACAGTGAACCCCCTGTTTTGTATTGCTTTCCAAATCCATTCTGCCGCATTGAAAGCACGGTGTTAACGCTTCTGAGGATCAAGCTACACATAACTCTCTGTTCAATTTTGGTTTTTTTAAATGATTTAATAAACTCCCTGAGAATTATACGGATTAAGCGCTCCTATGATGATATTTCATTAACGGGAAGGCACTCACAGTTCGGAAACTCCGTGGTTTCAGGTATGTGGGATATTTGAAAACACGATCTTGATCCAAAGAAAAAGGAGGTTAGCATATGCTGGGTTGTAAGGACATGCCACAGCCCCCCTGAAACCTGACAAGGTGGCTTCGCTGGAGTTCAGCGGGGTGCTCACAGGACTGAAAATGGCCCTGTCTTCAAAGGCTTTCGATTGGAACCTAACGGCCTGAAAGGGCTGGCTCTGCTCGGATGGCACGCCGTATACCTGCAAAGCCCAAAACTTCCTCTCAACGCTTACTCTGACAATTTGAAGCGATGCCTTGAGCCTCCCACCGTTTATTTTTCACATTAGTCACAAATTAAGGACTCGTGTGCAAGTCACCGCGTACCGTCCGCTGGCAGGGGCTGCCCAGGCACAGCTCCGGCCTTGTCAGGAAAATGCAGGTGTACAAGGAAGCTCTGGCAGCGGTTTTATGACTCATGAGGGAAATGCATGTTTATTATTCAGAGTATTTGAGTACATTTAATAACGCATGTGCCTCTCGGTCACAAATCTCTGAATGCCAAGTGGGGGCAGGTTCCTAGAACTGGGGACTGCTCTTCTTAGAAGCCAGTACAGAAAATTCCATTGATCTCGGTTGTTTTTGTGGTCAGCTTGAAGCATATTTAGCATTTATTGATATATAGAGAAAATATTCACATTTGTAGCGGGATACAAGGCAAAAGGAATAAACGTGAGCGAGCCTACCAGAAAAAGTCGTAAGAAATGATGCACTCAAACAGAAAAATAAACAGAATTGTGCCTATTTTTTCAAATATCTTTGTAAAAAAAAGTTTTTAGGCATGACACAGGATAAAAGAATTTCAGAAAGAATGACCTTTCTTTATACTGAAACAAACCCACGCTTACCTTATACATTAGATAGTACTTGGAGTAGAACAAGTTTAAACCACCGTATGAATAATGTTCTTGGATAGTCCCATGAATTTTGAATTACACAGGTAAGGTATCTGCAACATGCCCTCCTGAATGGCCGAGCTAAATGTCTTCTGGAGGCCTGCTGTGCCTGCTATCCCTAATCCAATACTTATTTTTCATTTCAGGAGGGATCTAACACTTCCTGCGGTGCGGGCAGTACAAAGCAAGTTATCTGCCTCGCCCAGGAGACTTTCTCTCTTTGGGTGTCCAAAACTCAACAACTGAACTGAAGAAACTCCTCCTCAACCTCCCTGCTCGACCTCACAGGTTTTTGGATGAGGCTCCACCTCAGGCAGGGTTCCTGCCACTCTACTCGTCGGTGATGGGTTAGTACTTACACAGCAGTGTCTTCATTTTGGCTGGGTCCTCCTAGGTGGGGCAGGGCAGGGACAGAGTCTGCACACAATTCCTCACAAAAAATTCACGACATGCTGCCACACACCAGCCTCTGGGCTGGATTTGACGACAACAGTGCTTGAGCACATGGTTCCTCTTCTGGGCACCGGGAAATATCTTCTCTTGTATAACCCATCACGTCAGTCAACGGAGCACGTGGCAACGTCAAGTCCTTACGGAACGCCGGGTGCTCCAGTCACCACGCGTCACGAGCAACACCCACAGCGCGTACCACAGCCACCCTGAGGGTGCTACAGCCGCGTCACCCCCACGGTCGCTGCTGTCCTACAGGCAGCGCCCTTGCCAACACAGCGTCTTCTGGCAGCTAATCTCCTTCATGGGCTTCGAGGGGACAGAAGCAGGATTTTGATGTGCTAAGCTCTAAAACACCAGTTGCAACTTCCCAAAGATAGAAACGGTGTTGCAGAATGTACTACTTAGGCAGACACTCTCTCACCCCCCGCAAAACGCCCCTAAAATAAACCTGAGTGTAGGCAGTGCCAAAATTATTATTTTTTTTTTTGTACTGGCCACCATATTGTGTTGCAGCTAGTGATTTGGTTATTATGAAGAATTTGAGCTTTTCCCCTTTTCCAGACACAGATTTTCAGGACTGCTTGTGATTTTTGAATGCTATTTTTGTTTGATGGCTACGGCCTTCACACCAGTGTCTTCTCAGAGGTACTGTCCGTGTGGTACATCCCTCTTCTGCACCTGCATTCGGGTAATGGCACACGCAGCTTGAACCTGCAGAACCGGTACGGTCAAAGTCACTTGCTAAAACAGAGGCAGGAAACACAAGTGGTGTTCAAAAGCTTGTGGAAAAAAAGGTTTAAAACCAAGAACAAATGTTAAAGGGTTTTACTTGATAGTTGTGGCCGGTTCTGGTGTGGATGTGCAACAAAATAACACCGTGCTAAACACGGCGGTGAGCCTCTCCAAGCTGTAAGACAGACCTCAGAGGGAATCGGCACAGAAATGACAATAGCCACTTTGCTAATACCAAATTCCAGAGTGATAACTAACTTTTCAGCCTGTCCTGGAGACAAAGGACAAGTGCTGAGGCTCACAGGCCAGCACTTGCCCTGGCTGTTCAAACACAGCAACAATCCTGGACAACTTGACATGCTGGAGAGGTGGGCCAATGCCAGCCTCAAGTTCAACAAGACCAAGTGCAAGGTCCTGCACCTGGGTTGGGGCAATCCCAGCACCAATATAGGCTGGGCAGAGACTGGGTTTAGAGCAGCCCTGAAGAAAAGGACTTGGGGGTGCTGGTGGACAAGAAGCTCACCACGAGCTGTCAGTGCCCGCTCGCAGCCCAGAAAGCCAACCCTGTCCTGGGCTGCATTGAGAGAAGCGTGGCCAGCAGGGCCAGGGAGGGGATTCTCCCCCTCTGCTCCACTCTGGTGAGACCCCACCTGGAGCCCTGCCTCCAGTTCTGGAGCCCCTGTTGCAAGAAAGATCTGGACGTGCTGGAATGTGTCCAGAGAANGGAGCCCCTGTTGCAAGAAAGATCTGGACGTGCTGGAACGTGTCCAGAGAAGGGCCATGAGGATGATCACAGGGCTGGAGCACCTCTGCTATGAAGACAGGCTCAGGGAATTGGGGTTATTCAGTGTGAAGAGAAGGCTGCGAGGAGACCTAATTGTGGCCTTCCAATATCTGAAGGGGGCCTACAAGAGAGCCGGGGGGAGACTTTTGAGCATGTCGGGTAGTGACAGGACAAGGGGGAATGGATCCAAACTAGAGGAGGGGAGATTTAGATTGGGTGTTCGGAAGAAGTTCTTCCCCAGGAGGGTGGTGAGACCCTGGCACAGGTTGTCCAGAGAGGTGGTGGAAGCCCCATCCCTGGAATTTTTTAAGGCCAGGCTGGATGGGGCTCTGAGCAACCTGCTCTAGTAGGAGGTGTCCACATCCATGGCAAGGGGGTTAGAACAGGATGATCTTCAAGGTCCCTTCCAACTCTGACAATCCTATGATTCTATGACTTCAGCAGAGCTAGAGAGGTGTTTAATATGTTTAACACTCCTTCCTGCCACTGATGGTGCTCAGGCCTAGCTCCAGCACTCATTTTTTTTCATATCCTCTCCTTTCTGGCTTCATCCTGCTCCCCTGGTCACGCACCAGGTTGTTAACACACCCACTATATTATTACAAGGTGCGAGAGGCACAAAAAATTTATGACGTTACAATTTAATTTATGGAAAAAAAGTAGAGCGTTCATCCCATTATTCATCTCTACAGTTCTCCTGTCCCTGGAAGGTCCCACAGCGCGCGAGGAGCGGTAGCAGTGCAGTGCAGGATGCCAGAGCTTGGCTGCAGGTGCAGAGGCAGGCACACCGACACAAAACATCGGCACTGGAGGTGACAGCCAACGGGGCACAGCTCAGGAGAAGCAAAGTGGGTTCTGACCAAAGAGTCTTGGCTCAGAGCCTGTTCTTACCCAAAAGGGAAGAAAGAGCCAGCAGCTAATGTAAGAAGGGATCTCCTGGAGGCTCCAAGACACGTGTCAGGTACCATGTCACATAATGCCCTTTGAATTATGAAAATGGCTGATTGTACATCAGCTTTTGTTTTGATGCAATTTTTACTCATTAAATTATCTGGTATCTAAGACATAATTTTTTTTTTCGTCAAAATCAGAGCAAAAGAGTGAAGGCAAACACCAACCTAAGGCCCAGAGGTTTAGACATTCACTTGAGAGGTGCTGGAGGCAGGCTCACACCCTTGCTCCTAAGCAGGCAGTGGAAGCTGCGTGACAAGCTGGCGTGTAGGAATCGTAAGGAATGGAGAGTGCTGGGATAAATTCTCTCATCTGAATGTGACTGCGTGCAAGTGTAAATGGGGATGTCATATAAGTTCCTGGCTAACACACTAATCCCTTTGATTGTTCGTGTGCTACTTTGGCTGTTTTCAGGGCACTCATATCTTGTAACTACATAGCTACACTAGTGGCTGGCAATACGCCCTGCGCTTTGTAAGAACACCTCAGATAACACAGAAGAGTATTGTGTGCAGCTTCTGGACTTGAACATTTACACTATTAATATGTGAGAGTTAATTTGAGACATAGATGAGTCTATGGACGGTATTTGATAGATTTGAATCAACAAAGTTGATTCCGAAAACATTTCATATATAGGCTTTTAAATTACTTGGTTTTGATTTGTGTACTTTATAGAATTATTTGCATTTTTTTAAAAAATCACTTGTGATAAGTAATATTACAAGTGGTGGATGAGAAGCTGGACACCAGCAGACAGTGTGCACTTGCAGCCCAGACGGCCAATAGCACCCTGGGGTGGATCAAAAGAAGTGTGGCCAGCAGAGCGAGAGAGGTGATTCTCCCCCTCTGCTCTGGTCAGACCTCACCTGGAGCTCTGTGTCCAGCTCTGGAGCCCTCAACACAGGAAGGACATGGACCTGATAGAACGAGTCCAGAGGAGGGCCATGGAAATGCTCAGTGGGTTGGAACACCTCTCCTACGAAGACAGGCTGAGGGAGCTGGGGTTCTTCAGCCTGGAGAAGACTCTGGGCAGACCTAATAGCGACCTTCCAGTACCTGAAGGGAGCTACAGGAAGGCTGGAGAGGGATTGTTCTCAAAGGCCTGGAGTGGCAGGACGAGGGGCAATGGTTTTAAACTAGAGAAGGGCAGATTTAGATTGGATGTCAGGAACAAGTTCTTTACCATGAGAGTAGTGAAACACTGGAACAGGTTGCCCAGGGAGGGAGTTGAGGCCCCATCCCTGGAGATATTCAAGGTGAGGCTCGACAAGGCTCTGAGCAACGTGCTCTAGTTGAGGATGTCCCTGCTCCCTGCAGGGGGGTTGGACTTGAAGACCTTCGGAGGTCCCTTCCAACCATTTCATGATTCATTGTTCTCTAGTGTTTTTCAAAAGTCTTCTTCAATGCTTGTTCTAAACTTGATCATCAACAAGAAAAAGTAAGAAATTTTTTCCACTATACAAAACTGAATTCTTCTAGGCAATTTTAATCTTGAAGGCCTTGGGAGAAACCAGCTGATGTTGCCACCTGATTTATATTATCTGCCCTTATTTGTCTGATATTTTTATTCCCAAAGCATTGGGAGTGACTTTTATTAAGATCTGCTACATACTCGGAGGCTCTGCGCTGGCACTGCCACAGAACAAGAATTAATATTATAAAACCGTCTTTCTACTGAGAAAAAACCAACAACTTTACCCATCCTCAAAACAATGCAAAATGTTTTGTCTGAGAAAACCTTTCTAAGTAAAAATAGATCCCTCTGGTGTTTTAATGCTTTACAAATAGAAACAAACTGGATAAACTAGTTCCCTCCTCTGCAAAACGCAACTAGTATATTTTTGTGTGGCGGTGCCTCCAATAGCAGTGGGCTCGTCTTCATTTCTTCTTACCTCACACGACTGAAATTTTGAATTATTCCAGAAAGTTAAGTAGCAGTCCTGCCAATTTTCATTCATTTTTGAGGAAGATATTCTAACATATGAATTGGCCACCTGATAGTTCATGCTCTGGACACTTCTATGAGTAAGGGGTTGGGTTTTTTTGTATGCTGTATGAACTAATTACCTAAAAAATATTTTCCACTATAGTTTACATGAGTTTTAGACAACTCCATATCCCTTTCAGCTGTTTCTCCTGATGGCATCTCAGCTGGTAAGTTCTTGGTTTGCCTGTCTTTAATGCTGCTGGTTTGTTTGAGGTGAAATAGGAAGCTCTGGGCAATAAGTGAGCCCCACGATTCAGTGGTGCTTCCACAATTTTTTCCTAGTCCCGCAGGTGCCCATATACTGTGTGGAAATTTCAGAGGTAGGTTATAGGGCTGAGGAAGATGCTCGTCTCTTCTGGCCCTGGTGAGTGTCTCCCTCTGCTGCTGGGTGGGCAGAGGGGCTGACTCTGACTCTTCCTTTATGGGAAAACCACGTCACCCGTATGGGATCAGAAACCTCATGTACAAACACCCTTTTCTTTGTGCGTATCACAGACAAAACGAAAGCCCAATAGCTGATGTGAAGCCATAACAAAGTGAAACCAAGGCAAAATATACCAACATAAAAAATATCAGCAACATTTGGAGGAGATCATCAGAAATGTCTCCTGGATCTGTAGTGATCTCTCCCGGTGCAGTCTGTGTGCAGTGCCACACGCTACGCAGAAGAGCCAAGCGTGCTGGTTTGCTTTGGAAGGCTACAGCAAGCGAAGAAGGAAGGCTTTCCGAAAGCCACTTACCATCCTCGGGGAGGAAAAGGTCCTCCCTCCTTCCTGCCTGTTCTCAGACAAGAGTCTCCAAACTCTCTTTCCCACTGAAACTCTTGCCGGCACTTTCTCTGGTACAGATGCGTCCCAGCCACCGGACCAGGTCAGGCATTTCCGTGCGGGAGGGTGTGAGATCCCACTCCTGGGAGGCAGCTGTGTGCCGCGGGTGCAAGTGGCAGGGAGCTATGTCAAGTAGCAGCAGGTACTTCACCGTCTGCCGTCTGATACGCTGAGCTTGACGGGGAGGTCCTCTCAGCACACGTTCACGAAAGGGGAGTTGTCCGAGGCAGGAGTTCAGTCAGAATCAGGTTTCAGAAAATCTGAGCGGTGAGATCCTCGCCCATTGGAAGTCAACAGGAATGTTCCGGCTCACTTCGTGGGTCCAAGAATTTGATTACGTTTGTTCAAAGAAACAGTAAAAAAAACTGCTCCGATGATTTAAAAAGCCTTCGGAAAAGCACTTGGAAAATGATGCTGGTCCAGACTTCTTTTGCTAACCGTCAGCTACAACCATAGCACTGCAGTTGAATGTTGCTACTCCCAACAGCTGCTGAGTCGGGAAGTGCGGGGAGAACTACGGGCTAAATCTGCAGGCATTTCTTTCCCTCTGCCAGAGGAACTCTGGAATAACACTGACACATAAGACAGCGTAATTTGGCCCAGGATAGTCAGTCGCACATAGAGCTCTGGACTGCTAACCCCCTCTCCTGTTACTGTTAAATTCAAACCAGCAATTGATCATTAACAGCAAGGTGATTAAAAGAAGCAGCGCATTCAGGTGCACGCAGGATGTGCAAGGTGAGCTGTGAAAGCAGACACTCCCCAGGCAGTTCCCTCTGCTCCCCGAGGACACTGGGTCACGGAACTGCAAATTCCTCTCCAGAAGTGTCGGAGGTGTTTTCTAGAAGGTGCCCAACGACACCAGCGACCGTGCCAGAGCGATCCCTGGGCACCCGCGTACTTGCAACACTGGCACAAGCACACGCAAGGTGCCCGGTGCTACACGAGCCACCCTGCACAATTTCTTTTACACATCTCTTATTTTCCCTCTGAGAACTTGGGAATGAATTCCCCCGGCACACGAGCCTTAATTTTGACATAATAGTTGGGTGGGAAGGAGCACTTTGTAATCCCATCTTGCATGTATATAATAATTCACCGGCACCTGCTATTTCACCTTCAGAAACTGTATGGGCATCATGTTTTAGGACTATTTTAACATTTGAAATGCTGTGTTTAATGTTTTGATTTACATCATTCTAAGTTTTGATTTACATCATTCTAAGTTTTGATTTACATCATTCTAAGTTTTGATTTACATTATTCTAAGTTTTGATTTACATTATTCTAAGTTTCTAAACTTCTGGGAATATGTTTTCTTACAAATGATACTCCTACTACAAAAAAAAGTGAAAACCAGAATCTCTGTTAGAATTGTTCTACCACTTAACATAATGACATGATGCGGTATCATAAATCAACTCTGGACACCTTTTTTGAAACCCAGGACTCACTAAAAGACTTACCCTGCTGTCTTGTGCTCTATAGCCTGACTAATCCACCACTTAAAACCAATTGACAAGAATCTTTGTAACTCCAGAAATTCCTGAAGTTTCAAGATTACGAGCAATTAATACTTATCCTAAAATTAAATTAATGAATGGTTAGTAAACCTTCAGCACCTCTGATTCCAGACCTCCGGTTTCATGATTCATCGCTTCCAATTACTACACGTCGCAGTCCCCTACATAGCACCAGCCCTGTGCATATTCCTATGCCTCGAGGTTTCCGGTAACCCTTGGATTATTGATGAGGCTATTAACAAAGCCAACTTTAAATGATAAATTCACCGGCCTGCTTTCCACTTTTATACAGGCAATCAGACTAGCTATATATTTTCCCAGCCTTGTGTTATCATCTTCTTTGGAAACACGGATTCGCCTCATCTAAGCTTGTGTTTTGGAACACCAAACAACTGTCTGGAATGTGCTTGACCTGCCCCTTCCTATTGAGATCACTCCCAAAAACCCAAAGCTTAATCCCTGCCTTTGCTAAGCAATAAACGCAGAACTCAAGCAACGCTCCGCGACACATCCTGTCATTCGGGAAAATAGAAAGGGAAATTCAACATTATATTAGGTCAGTCAAAGGAGGGACCGAGGACAGAAAGTTCAGCCAGAGGTCAGCGACACAGAGATCTCCTACTGACCTCAGGGTACGCTCTGATGTTCTCAATTCCTGGAGAGGTTACTAACCCTGTCCCCTCACATCTTCCTCTTGCTGGAGGGTGCTGCTCTGCTGCACATGCCCGAACAGCGCACGGACCAGCCTTGAGACAGCAGTTTAGTCACTGACCCCCACAGCTGGCCTTGACTAGGACTGAGTAACCACGTCCACAGCACGACACGCCTGTAATTAGCGTTTCTTATTCTAAATCGTGGTGGTTTTGAAAAACTGCCAGATGCTAAATCTCCTACTGAGACGAACAGCTCGTCCCCCTTTGCGTTCAGAGGTGGCATGGAGCGGCGAGAGCTGCTGGTGGGCAAGATGCAGAAAAATACGATTAAAAACCAGAGGTTTCCTTTTAAGATTAATTTAAAAGTCCAGTGTGAAATGTAGCTAACGAACAGGTACTAGTTAGACTATACTGGGAGTGTCTGAAGAATCCAGAAGTGTAAAAGTCGGCCTTAGCATGGGAGACCACATCTGCTGCGTCCTCACTGCAACGTCACACAATTTCATTTATATCAGGAACCGCTAAACGATAGAGCACCCAAATCTGATGGAGACGTGACTTCCTGACACGCCGAATAGCTGAAACATGGGCAAGAAACTAAGACTGGCACCCACAGGCTTTAGAAAATGGGATTCACCGCGCACAGCGGTTGCCTGAATCTCGCTCTTGTTTTGCTGTTTCAGAGGCAAACATCAGAAGGCCGTTACGGGCCGGTGACACAGCACGTGACGCGGAATCGCCGTGAACTCACGAAGAAAACTGCAACATGCTAAACCAGCAGCCCCACCCCGCTGAGCTGGGGCTTCGCTCGCAGGCTCCCACGCTTGGAGCCACCGGCAAACTCCACTGAGCCCACGAGGGCAGCACAGAGTGGATTCCAGTTCAGCTCTGCAGAGCAGGGAGGCAATTTAAACGTCCACCTCACGTGGTGGCACAGCCAACAAACCATTCGGCTTCACCATGACCTACACACACGCAGATCACCTGCAACATAAGCAAACAAACTGTCAAGCAGCAACAACGCGCTGCTTTCCTCTGATGAGGTTTGTGTTCTAAAGTTGGGCGTGGAAATCAAGCAAGAGCCAGAATCTGACCAATATTCGTTTCAAAAATGCGTACTGCTGTTGGCTTTTCTCATTTTCGTTCTTTTCTGTCATGAATTACACAATTGTGATTATAAACCCTAGATAGAAAACGGGCTTTTCCAGATTGTAAAAAAAAAAAAAAAAAAAAAAAAAAAAAAGGGCCAAAAAAACCTAGA
>VWZK01011750.1:23533-98107 GCA_013396935.1 Baryphthengus martii | reverse complement strand
ATTAAAAAAAAAAAAAAAAAAAAAAAAAAAAGAGAGATGGGCCAATCAAACCTGAGAGGCCTCTAGTTAACACTGACTTGCAAAGGTTTAAGGTCAGGCTGGTCCATAAACACCGAGCTCTCTTCATGGAATATGTCCCTTCCCCATCCTACGTTTTGTTGAGAAAAAAAACATTCCTTGGACATTCCCGTTACACTTTACAAGTGAAATGAGAATTTGCTGTTGACGTGAGCCAGGGCAGAATCTAACCCTGGAACTTTAAATTAAAAAAATGAAAAGGCACAGACGTGATTTTAGCTGGGTGAAGGCTCTTCTGAGCAGTGCCTCTGTCATCCCACAGACTCCTCAGTATTTCCTGCACGAAGGGATGTCTTCAGAAATCCTCTGCAGCGGTAACTTACTATGCATCGGTTGACAAGTTCATACAGGGACAAAATCAACTTTAAAGGAAGCAAATTTATCACTCCCAGGCCTCACAGGGAAACACTCCTTGAAGCTCCAACTCAGTGAGTAACTTAAACACGTGCTCAACTGGGAAATCTTGACCGGTCACCCTCTTGATTTACGGGGATATTTTGCTATTTCAGATACGCCAACGCTTTGCTGCCTCAAGGCCGGATAACTGAGCCTCGCCACAGCTCTGCGGTGACAGAGAGTAATTTTACAAAGGGCTAATAAATTATCATTAGCTGTTTTAATAAATGCCTAATCAGCTGGCAATTATATGGTACTGTGGAATGCAGAGCGTTAGAGGTCTCACAAATAGCATCTCTAATGTTCCCATAAAATTGGCTGATAAAATATGATATTTTCACCCATTCCTAAGGCTCACCTGCACTGGAGGAACTTTTCTGTCCAACCTAAGGCCCTTCTATCTCCAGAATTTATACGTTCAAGCCAGGAGACACGTGGGTCAACCCTCAGGTTTATTGCAAGCCCCTGGTGTGACTAGAGATGGGATCTGCAGCGCGAGAATCCCGCTGGTGAAGGGCCTTTCTGAACCCAGGAGCACTTGACTGGCGTAAGAGACAGAGCAATCACAACCCCACAGGCTGGGCTGTCACTAAACATTTTCAACCACAGAAAACTGTCAGGAGAAACATAAATATCTCGGCAATTTTGGATCTGCTTGAATAATTTGCTGGGTTTTTTTCTGGAGAAGTGGAAAGCTTGGAATTAGCGAAAATAAAGTCCTCATTTAAAATACATGACATTTTTTATTTTCATTGTTGAACAAGACAAAATGAGAATAAAAGTCAGTTATCAAAAGTGGGTGCTGGCATTCTACACGTGATGTATATGAATTGCCACAGGTTTCTAGTGAACGACAATGAAGAAACACAGAGACAGGTACAGAGATACAGAAAGAGCCTATACGTACATCCAGCCATGGGTGACTATACATCCAGTATACAGACAAGGTACTATACAGGTACAGGCAGTGCAATAGACCGTATAAGGCGATACAAACACCAACGGGGCTCTGGTGAGATGGTGACACGACCACGAGGACAAAGCTGGGATGGCTTGGGACCGAACACAGGCGGCAGGGGACCCTCTGCCCTTCCGCCTCGTGTTTTTATGCATCAGGCACACACGGTTCGAACAGAAACGTGGTACAACGGTACATTCAGATCCTACATGAAAAAAACAAAAAGGTAAAAGACAAGTGCGAGCAAGTGGAGGTAATGGAAATGCGGATGAGCAGACAAATAAGGGTGTTCTACCCAGGATACAGAACATCTGGTTCATTTACAGAGAATGCCTATATATAAACCCATGCTTTCAGGAATTCATGCCATTTTTATTCCTAGGTTTTTTTTCCTTTAAGAATATTATAAAATTCTTGCCCTGAGTTAAACATAAATACACACAGAAAAGGAGTGGGGGAGAAAAAAAAAAGGAAATTGCATGCTTCTGGGTTGGTTTTTTTTAAATATTCTTTTAACCAAGGCACAATGTCTTCAATAGTGGTTGCAAGACCATTTGAAATAAACACAGCAATTGCTATTGTTCTGGTACCGCATCCTTCGTAATGTGACTGAACTAATTGTTTGCACACAAAAGCCTCAGAACAAGTTTTGAAGCAAATCTACAAGTTTTAGAAGAGAGTAAGAAAATTTACGAGAAGCTCCTTCTAAAAGAGAGGAAGGAATCCTACCAAATTAAAATTCCTTTGCAGGCAACTTACTGCTGTTCCAACTGAAATAATTTCGCATAAACTACGTCATATATTTGTTTAGTATCACTGTAGGTTGTTACCTATTTTAGTAGAACCACGTACGATGCCGTAAAGAGCAGCTAAACACGAGAGGAAGAACTTCCAAACAATTTTTAGTTTCTTGCTGCAGGCAGGACAGGAAAGGGTAGGACAGAGATCTCCCTGCTTCTGTGTTTTTTATAAGCTGCAAGAGCTACAGCTTCGAACACCCTGTTCAACGATGCCGTAAGACTTCCACGGCCTGTATCTCCCCATCTCATCAACCTGCTGAAGTCTTTTATTGGAAATATTAGTTCTTAGTTTCTATGTGTGTCATACGAAATGTCACATACTCGTGCACGAGTCTGACTCTGCAAAGCAAGGCCTGTGTGCAAAGGCAGTGCTTGGCTGTCACCCTCACGTTTGAGCCCAGTTCTCACCGATGTCTCAGCACCCTCCAGGGGCTCTGAGGGTACCTCACCTTCCAGGGAACAGCCACCTACACTGGGCTGCATGGGCTGCGGCATATGTCCCCACAAATCTCCATGTGGGGCTAAGACTATTTTTGAAACTACTGAAAAGCACCATGCCGACTCTGTCAGAACCAGGCACCACATAACAGCCCCCGCAAAACCCCAGACCGTGCGGATGGGATCTCCTCCTGCCTGTCCTGTGCCTTTTAAAGAAACCGCACCTCCCAATCTGGGAGACGACTTGGTAAAGACAGTAAAAGAAATGTTGAGCGGGAGGTGAAAAGCCTCATTCTTGGCCAGAATAGCGTTGTATTAGAAAAGTTCCAACAACTTCAGCGAGGAATTCGCCTCTCTCGGTGCTCCGCTGGCAAGCTTACAAAGCCCGTGCGAGAACAAGAAGAAATCAGAGTAAGGGAAGGGAATATCCTTCCTCCCACTCTCTTCCATCGCAGCTGAAACCGTGGCAGCCAAGCTGGCGCTCGAGAGTGAGGAGAGCTGTGAAGACAGGCTCCAGGTCTGGTGCTCAGAGACTGGTCACTCCGTTCCCACGTCTCACACCCTCTTTCTGCAGCCTTACTTCTACAGCTGTCCTGCTTTCACCCATCACTGCTTCCCCCCGACATGGCTTTTTTTGTGCCTAAACCCCTTGCTATTGAGCAGTACGCGGAGGAGGAGAGTCACCAAAGTCACACCTGGGCCTCGGGACTACCGCGACAGCAGATTCACCTCCGCCCGGCTTCCCCTGCCCTGCGAGCAAGAGGCCACCTGGGTGGCGCGAGAGCCGCCGAGCACATCCTTGCTCACGGACTGGAATTAGAGTCCTGGCCAAGCAGGAGCCAGCGGGGCAGTGACCTGCTCCTGCTGCACCACCAGCCTGCTGCAACGCTGAGGAAAAGCTGCTGGGGAGGCTTCCACCAGCAGAAGATGGCTTTGACACATTTTGCTTCTTTTGCCAATCAGTCGGGTGTGCCTTGCCTTGGAGGTGAGGGATGATGGATGGGGCAACTCCACCCACTTCAAGCTCGGCATTTTTTGTTTTTTTTTTGAACAAACGTTCGCCATTTGCAGTTTGTATATTTAGAAACAATTTGCTCTGCTCTAGACTCCCGCACGGATTCTGTAAGACCAGATTCAAGCTTGAAACTGCACACAATGCAATGTGGAGCCCTCCTGAAAGCATTAACATTCTTCTTGTTGCTCTCATCCAAAATGCTGACAGCATGTTTAGCCCGACTGACGACAGCAGAATTTTGCCTTGGTGGGTGCAAGAGACTTGTCCTTGCAGGAGAGGAGAAGCGCTGTGGGAAGGAAAGTAATCCAACCGCTCCCTCTCGTGGGCACGGGGCTCTGCTGCACAGCACACAGGCACGAAGCCTGCTGGGAAATCCAAATCCTCACAGTTTTTCAGCGGTGCAAAGCCGTCCCCCCTGAAAGCCGTGACACTTCAGGACACTGCTCATGCCCTGGCACTCCTTTCTAGGCGGTGACACTCAGTGTGATGGCTCAGCCCCAGCTCTCCGAACGTTCTGCCTCAACAAGAAGGCAAAATCCTATGGTTTGGGATGATTCAGATTTTCAAACACATTCAGGCCACGGTCTGGCCAAACCCAGGCATCACCACAAGGTAAAAGTTGGCCAGTGTCCCATCGGTGCAGGGTTTGCACTGCCAAAGATACAGTAGATTGCACCCCAAGTGGTTTTTGCACTTTGTAATTTCACATAACCCAAAGCTTGAGCAATTCCTGACAGTCACATACTTACAACCCGTTCCCATCCACAACCATTTTCTCATCTATTGCACTGAGCTTACAAATCCAGGCGGTCAGGACCCTCTTTGTTCTACACACATCGTCTATGACTCTACTTACAACTGCAACTCTTGGACACCACCACAGACGTTCCTGTGGTAGATCCCAGTGGCCAACATTAAGCAGGTTTTGGATCCAGTGACTATCCCAAGCCTTACTAAAGGCGATGGTTAAGCCTAAGGAGTCATTAAGTCCTTGGAAGGGAATAGCATCACAGGCAGAAATAGAAGCTACCATCCAAAGCAATAAATAGTGTATAGAAAGGCCAGACCAAAACCCCAAAGGCTTCTGATTACAGAGCGAGAGGCATGGGGTCATTCCCACACCGTGGAAACACATTCTGAATGAAGAGAAAGATCAAATATCAAAAGGCACAGCCAGAATCTTGGCTTGAGGAGCACAGAGACGGAGATCTCAGAGGCCTTGCACTGGTTGAAGGGCAGCACTTGCCATCTACGCACAGGGAGAAGAAGAAAACGATTGCCACCACCCCATGAATTGTTTCACGTCTCGCTATTCTACGTCCAAAGCACACAATAGACTTTCAAAACGCTTGAAAATTAAAGGCAAAAAAAGAGGCACAGAGAAAGTCATCCCAGAGCGGTAATTAGCACACTCATTCCATATTCCTATTGAGGAGGAATTCTGGATTGCACCTCCCCTGAGATCTATAACCAGGGGGATCTTTTTTTTCCCTTTGGTCCAGAGAGCAAGGATGACAGACCCTGGTTCTTTCCCTGCAAGTCCTTCTGCATCCCTAGAACCACAACAGCACAATCGCTCGCGCCTAATGCTCGCTTTAGATCGTGACTCCTCGAGGAGCGTGCGCGCCTAGCACAGGCTCACGGCGCTGCGCAACGACACGGCTCTACGCAATGCAGCGGATCCCGGTTCTCTCACTAGCACACCTTGGGTTTGTGTTACCGTTTCCCCAGTATTCAAGCGGGATGAAAGAGCACTTCAGCCTGCGGACTTCTCCATCTATCTCCTTGCGACGACCGCATCTCTTTCCTACAAGAGCGCAGACGCTTTGTCGATGCTCGCGGAGCAGCGCAGGGCCCACGCGCTTCCAGATGCACATTGGCCGACTAAAGCATGATAATGGCAATTCTTCAGGGAAGTACTTTGTCTAGGTGCCTTCAGAAATAATTATAGCCATAATAGTAACAATTTACCCTGCTTGCATTCATTAATTACAGGGTGAATGCAAACCTTACAAAGGCACACAAGGTTTCTAAATATGCTTTGCACATACAACTAAGACTTGAGACATCAAGAGCAGGGTTTGTCATATTTAGCTGACCCAGTACAGAGTTATTCATGAGGCAAACACTCAGCTGCATCATCGAGGAGCACTCAGTACCTGTCAAAATTCAACTCTAAATTATTCCCCCCCCTTTTTTTTTCCCCGTTTTTGGTAAATTTGTCACATTCCTTTTGGAAATTTCTTAAATTCTATGAGGCGGACACTCAGCTGCATCATTGAAGAGCAGCCAATACCTGTCAAAATTCAACTCTAAATTATTTAAGTTTCTTACAATGAGCTTATATTGCTTTTAAAATACCGGGTATTGCTCTAAGAATGGCAAGCAGTTAAATATGTATCTCAGCTTTTTTTTGGTCATATTTCTCTCCATCATTCTTTTGTTTCAAAACGGAACAATTAGAATACGTGCTTGGGATTTTTCAGCTGGAGTACAACATCAAACAACAATAACTGGTCTCACACCAGTTTGAATGCTGGAATTTATGTTTTTTTCATGATAAAATGCATGCGTATTATTTCCATCTAACTGATGCAGCAGTTTCTGCACAAGGTTCCCACCATTATTTGATGGTGGGAACCTCCCACCAACCCACGTTGATGGTGGCAACGCTTACGATTCCAGCAAGGATGGAAAGAAAAAAAACACAACATGTCGAAACCACACTTCTCAAAACAAACCACTGACCTCCTCAAAGGTGGTGGGTGGAGGGTGAAGCTCCTGTGGGACCCCAGCAGGTGGGCACCAGCATCCAGCCAGGGCTGACCCACCACAACACCCTAAAAATTCACGCTGGAAAACCCCTGGTCTCTTATTTGCAGGGCTCTGCGAAGCTCGGAGTTCCTTTTCCTTAAACCAGCTCCCTTGCTGAGGTTGAATACGGAAAACAAGCCAGCCCACCCACCCTGGAACCACTTCAGGCTGGCCTTTCCCTGTTGCTAGATTATATTCAGATAAACCAAAAAATAAGTGCAATTTCTCCTCAATTCGGGAAAGGAATGGTTAGTTTGTCCATCACCTGGCCCTTCTGTGTCGTGTTCATGGATGGGATTGTTCGAGGTAAAAAAAAATGCCATCTCAACTTGTTGGGGGTTCAAGCAGATACCAGGCACAAGTAATGAGCTAAGCTGCATTCTTCTTTTTTTTTTGAAAAAATAAGTCACAAAAACCGCCAGTGTTGGTTCAGTTTTCTACCTGTTTCTTCATTCCTTCAACGCAAGTTGAAACTCCTTAATTCATAGCTGCCCATGTATCTTCATTCCCTCCTCTGAGTTATTCCTTCTAATCTCAGCATGGTTTCTGGATTTTACCTTGACGATCACTGTAAAATTTAAGTCTTCTTTCCTTGCTTAAATTGGAGCTAGATATCACCAGCCAGGCCTCCCTCCTAAAAGACACCAGACCTTAAGAGGCACACAAACCTTCAGAATTAAGACAGAAACCAGGAGGAGGCAACTGGTAAAGGACAGTCCTGCCCTTTTTCCTGCCGAAAAGCCGGCAACTGACGGGCAGTGCAGAGAGAGGCTGCACATTTGCAGCTAAGGCAGACAGGCTGGCGGAAATCCGTCTGAAAAGAGGCTCTGCTGTGCAGAAAGGCTGAAATACCACGTTGTAACTATCAGTTTTGTTTTCAAAGGGGGTATTTTCCTTCAGATCGTGGATCTTCGTTACAAACGCTCACCGCTCTGCTGCCAGGCAGCTTAATACCTGGGATTTTCCAATAGCTGTCTACCTCTTAACGAAAACAAACTTCACTTTGCAAAACATATTCGCAGCAAAAATAAAATAAAAAAAATCAGGAGATAGTTATCTTGGCTCCCTTTTCTTAAGATGGAAAGCAACGGATTTTTGGTGTGCTGAAGGCTCCTTGGGAGAAGCCTGGCAGTCATCTAGAGATGGTTTGATGTGCATTAAAAGCAGGGATGCAGGATGCTCTGCTCTCCAGGAGAGGGACTTCACAGTGCAGGCTCCATGTCCTGATGTGACGGGGATTTTTGAGTGAAACAGGAGGCTCGGGCACTACGGGTGAGGAGTTACCTACTGGGGCGTCCCCGGACCACGTTTATTCTCCTTTCAAACCTCACATGGTGGCTAACTTCTACTGTTCTCTGTCCGCTTGGGCGGCTTCAAACGCCTGGCGTTTGTTTTCATTTCCATATAAAGGCCAAACTCAGATGGACTTTCACTATTTGTAATTTTATTCACACATTTCTTATCTCTAAGATGTAACTTACTGTACTTTCTGGAACACCTTTCCGTTCTCCGTAAGCTCTCTGCTTTACAAGGCATTGCATTCTTGGATATCTATAAAATGTCTCAGCTACTCACACTCCTCTCTAAGACATTAATACTAAGATAAGCACTTCGGACATCTAGCTATATCACGCTTCTCACTCAAACCAGGACAAGCTATATGCCACTTCTGGAGGGCAAATACACCCCATGCTCTGTCATGTTGACAGTTCCAAGCTCTCCACTTGCCTTCCTCTGCTGCTTCCTTTGTTTCTTAAACTGGGTCCTTACACAATCAGTAATTTCAGTTCCAAGATAAACTTGTGTTTATCTTTCAGTTAAAACCGAATCAGTTCACGGCTGTATTCCAGGCTTCTTCCTGCAACCAGCTCTTTCAAAATGCCCTCGCCGTGTACCATTCTGCTACGCCACGGCACTTTAACGTGTTCTCCATCAGCGACCAGCCCCAAGATTCATCTCTGCTTGTAAAGCTTGCTCTTTGTATTTGTAAGTTTTAACTATGATGGCTACCATCAACACACCTTAAATGTGTTCTGTGAATATTAACCGGTTAATCCTCGCAATTCCTACACCAATAAACAAACAAGAGTACAAGGCATCGGGGAGTCCAATGCCCATAGTTACATAATTAGCCCATAATTGATCGGAATTACAAATTAGGTTTCCTTAGCTCAGACCTAGTTTTCATTGCTGAGTATCCTCACCGCTTCCTTGAATGATTCTGTATTAACAGCAACAGGCCCTGAGAGCTCAGCTGCAAATTTGATTCCCACCTCCCCCCCCTGCTCCAAGTTAAATGTTTTGAAAAACATCAGTTTGGGATCCATGAAGATTTGAGAAAAGCGATTAGCAGTTAATTGCCCTTTCCCAAATCTTGTACCCACCCTGATGCTAGCTGTGGTCCCCTCACCAACAGAGGCAGATAACAGGATCCATCCTCTTCCTCTTTAGGAAAGTCTAATGATGTGGTTAAGGAAACCAGTATCAATAAAATCAATAGCCACAGTCCACGAAAATAAACACCCTGTTGCCACAACCTGTCGGGTTCAGAGGGGCTGACGACCCAGCCACCTCCAAACAGATTTTGCCTCTCACAGGTTATTTGCACATGAAGACAGAAGAGGCGAATAAGGAACACGCTGGTGTATCTGCCACGGAGATAATAAGACTTTTGCCATTCTGCTGGAATCAGGGGCAAGGCCACACCTTTCAACAGTTCTGCCATCGTAGTAAAGGACAAGCTACTAGGTGGTCAGTAAGAGACTGACAGCTTGAAGGGAAGGCTTACAGAGAGAGAAGGCTTTTACTACTTTTTCTTGTTTTTCATGAAGCCATGTCCATGCCATACATTATTCAATTAACAAGATCACCCTCTACAGTCCCTTGAAAATTCCTCTCATCATCTTTGTTCCTTTCTTCTGTATGAAGTGAGGTGAATTTTTCCTGCACAGTTTCAGTGAGCCCTGGCTGCAGCTTCTAAGAGGCTCATTATCTCTTCTATCACATCAGCTTCTGCTTTCAAGGCTTATTGTTTAGTGCTTAATATAAACTGAGAGACTCAAATCCCTTCAAAACGCCCAAGGTGCCTTTGCCATCGAGTAACCAGCAAAGCATCGTGTCTGCTGCAAGACCCATTTAATCAGCAATCATACACTACACGAACACTGGGACACTCAGAACCTTTGGAAGCACAATTACCCTCATTTCTTCTTCCGATGAAGGAACACTTGATGTGGTATTTAAAGGGACTGTCACTCTGAATAGCCATTATGGGTTTGATTCTTTTCTTTTTTTTTTTTTCCCCTCTGTAAAATATGCTTTAGAAATGGGCAAAGTTCTTCAGGTTAAAGAACTTTAACCTGTATGGACTTGGCTACCCAAAATACAATCTTCCTAACGAGCGAATGGCTCTCTGGATTGAGTACACCCACTTGCCTCTGCTGGTCTCCACTTTTGCCAAGACCTTCTAGAAGCATCTCACCGAGCTCCAAACAACTGACCCGTGTGGTTATTGCAAAGCAGTCCTTAGGGAGCTTCCCACTCAAACCTCGTGGAAATTCAACAAGATTATGGGGACTAATTCCCTGAAAGCCAATCGAAAACTCTCCACCTACGTTAAGGGCGTTTGCGTGGGTGTGCACATTTATACATATATGTTTGTCTCTGTGCATATACATCCCCCCCAACCCCCACCCAGGGTGCTGGGGGGCGCCCATAGACGTGGACACGAGTGAGGTGAGGCTGGCATGCTCTGAGCTTGGCAGGAGGGCATCCGCCTCATGCTGAAGCGAAACCTCTTTGCTCAACTGCTACTCTCAGCGGTCCGTTCTGCCAGACTAAGGGCGCAGCTCTGTGCCGCAAAACCATCCAACATCAGGGTTAGCATAGAAAATAAAGGTAAGTATTAGTTTCCCGTGTCTTGATTTCTTTTCGTTTTCTAACTACTGGGGAAATTGGCCAACCCCAAACGCTCTCGTTTCTTTCTCAAGGCTCTATGAGGCATTTTTGGGTTTGATGATGGGGGTGGGAGAAGAAAAACCAGAAGTACCTCTGTTCGAGATACAAGGAGATGTTACCTCTTTGATTTGGTTTTTGATTCCCAACAATACACAATAAATCTAACTCGAGTGGACTACTTAATAGTCCTGTGAGCATTACACGGCCTAGAGCTGAAGAGAGTCTGTCTGCCTTAGCTGAACCACACAACTGGCCACAGGAGCAGATTTCAGGACAGTGATAAATCACAGGGTCATACAAACATGCATGAAGCTCAACACAAACGTGAGACTGGCATAAATACTAAAGCACAACTGGGCAGAAATCAGGTATGTACAAATCATCGACAAAACATCAGTGCAAGTGCTTTAGACAAGACATTGGAAAGAAATTTACATAAAGACACAGATTAAATTTATCAAAGCTTGATAAATTTTTAAAGACAGTAAAAAAGTACAGAAAACATGAAAAAGAAATAACCCCCCCGGGCCAATTCATACAGTACAGTTTTACTACATTTATATTACAGAATGAAGACAGAAAAGGATACAAGGAATTAAGAGCAAAGCAAATTCTACTGGCTGCGGCCAGCGGAATTCCGTTGCCAATGAGAGATGCGCACACAAGGCACGGAAAACAAAGACAAACCCCAAAGAAATCATTCACTGTAACAGATGAGAGACACAGAGGTGAGAAACGTTTGGCATGTTGCGGCACATGGAGTCATTCACGATTGGCTAACGATGGTACCTGGCTCGGCTGGAGGTCGCTGGCTTGCCTGAGCGGAGCGACGGACGGAGGAGGCACACCCGAGGTGGATGCAGACCGGCCTAACCTGCAGCTTGCTTTAGGCTCTGCGGAGGGAGGGAGAAGAGAAGACACCGGTGAGCAGGAGGTGGGTCACTGCTGTGACACGGTGGAGCCAGGATCTCCCCGAAATGGAGGCGCCAGTCTTGGCTTGGAGTTAAAGTCTTGGACGTTTGGCTGAATCATGAACAGAAGTTGAGATTGGAGAAGGGGGATTAAGACAGAACTCATCCCACCGCCCGCCCTCTTTCTTCTCCTTCAGCAACTTTGCACTGTGGAGTATGAAACAGCACAGACAAGAGGCAGATAAAGGAAACCTTGTTATAGAATCATTTTAGCTATAAGAGACTTTTCAGATCATGGAGTCCAACCGTGCCCCCAGCACTGCCAGGACATCACTAACCCACGTCCCTCAGCACCACATCTCCATGGCTTGGAAACCCCTCTGGGGATGGGGACTCCAGCCCTGCCCTGGGCAGCCTGAGACAGGCCTGGATAACCCTGCTGGGGAAGAAATTGTTCCTCAGCTCCAACCTAAACCTCCCCAGGCACGACTTGAGGCCGGTTCCTCTTGTCCTGTCCCTTGCTCCTTGGGAGAAGAGCCTGACCCCCACCGGCTCTGACCTCCTGTCAAGGAGTTGTGGAGAGCCAGAAGGTCTCCCCTGAGCCTCCTTTGCTCCAGGCAGAACAAACCCAGCTGCCTCAGCCGCTCCTCACCAGACTCCTGCTCCAGACCCTTCCCCAGCTCCGTTGCCCTTCTGTGGCCATGCTCGAGCCCCTCAAGATCCTTCTGGAAGTGAGGGGCCCAAAACTGACCCCAGGATTCAAGGGGTAGCCTCTGCGGTGCCCAGTTCAGGGGGACAATACCTGCCCTAGTCCTGCTGGCCACCCCAAGCCAGAGGAAAGCATGAAAGGCCAGAAAATGAAGGAGGAAGCACATTAAAAGTGGTGAGGATACTGTCGCGCTTGGGAACTTGGAACGACACGAGAAACAGCGCAGGTTACTGCTGAGAACCTACTGAAACGAAGGTGACCACGCAGCTCAGGAGGCCTGGAGGAAGGTTTCTGTGTCTGAGCCATGCTGAACCCGGTGTTTAACATCCCACATCTGGTCTAGCAGAATCTGTCTTTTCCTGAGAAAAGGGCCTGCCTCTTGCTGCCCAGTAAAAATACTTATCCCTACCTTTCCTATGTACAGCTGAGGAAACATCTCTCAGCCCATGAGTTTTGGCTCGGGTGAACATCTTCGTTCCCCTTGTGGTTTTGAAGTCTCCCTCCTGACCCTGCACCTGTCTCTTCTACTTTGTGGGCAAACACCGAGACCAAGGACGGTTGCACTAAGCAGACTCCCTCTGTACAGTAACAGACACTCAGTTTTGGCCTGGATAGTGCTGCTTTGCCGTCAATAACGAAACACTGCAATAATACCACATCTCCTCACAATGGGGTTGAAGAATTCCTCCTGTTCAACCTCACACTTCCAAGAAGAGAGGAAGGACTCATCCCTTGCGCAATCCTGGTTTAGCAGGATTTTCCCATGCCTCATCTACGCTGCTGCTTCATCTGTCTTTCTTTCATACCAAGAACTCCATTTCCTATGGGATCCTACTGGATCTCTGGCATCCTCACTAGCACGCTGGCTGGGCCATTGTTTGAAAGGAATTAGATGCCCATCGCTAGCACGTCCGTAAGGTCACTTGGCACATCTGGGAAGCCCCAGGACAGCTGGCACATTCCGCCACCCACCGGCAACATGCTGAAATCTGTCTGGCCAATCTCTCCGATGCTTTTTCATGGTCACCTTAAATGCTTATTTTCCTCGGCTATTCCAGAATCCAGCAGGGTATGGAGAAGAGTGATCCACTAAAGCTGGAGCACTTACACCAATGACAGCATCTGTACGGGTGAATATTCAACAAGTAAATTATTAATAAGTTGGTTAACATCCAGCTGGATGAGCAGCAAAAAAATATTTATGCTGCTTGGCACATACATTACTCAGCTCACTCATCCCTCATCGGGCTGTAAACACCCCCTGAGCCAGCACGGCAAGAGGCAGCAAGAGCAGCCTGAGCTACCCACCTCTAACCTTGCTCTCTATGCATCATCTGCTGGCTTGGTTTTTTAGGAGTTGGGCGGTTATATTCCAAAGGTTTGATTAGATTTGTTTTCGGTCTGATTTCAGGCTGTCCCTGTGCCAGGCTTCTGACCATTCCTTTCACTGACACAGATATAATAACGGGTCTCCTGCCCATTCCCTCCTGGAATTTCGCTGGTGCTTCAGAAAGGACAAGAATTGGGGAGTGTTTTTTGTTGTTTTTCCTTACTGCTAAATAGAGGCTCTGTTTTTGCTGTGACAAGCAGAATCAGACACCCAGCACATAAAAAACTCCAAGGCAGGGTCTGCCGTTGCTTCTGAGCTGTTCGCTTCGCTTTGGGAAGCAGAGAGAAGAGCCATAATTTCCAGTCTGGATATATGTACAGCAACAAGAGATTATCATTTCCTTGCCAAAGAGACTCCTTTCATCTGGCATCAAAGAAAGAAAACCTATCACACACTGATGAAGTATTAGTTCCTTTATCTCCCTGTGCTCTCTGTTGCAGAATGGAGGAAACCACTGCGATTTCCATGGTGATCCTCACCAAAAGAGCGTTCAGAGATGGCTCCAGACAGATTATTTTTATGCTCAGCCTTATGCAGTGAAAGGGAATGCTGGGTTTGTTTTTTTTAATAGCCATTCCCACTGGTCTCAGAGGGAACAGTTTTACACCAAATAAACACTCTCTTCTACCGTAATTAGTGTTCTGAGTAACATCCTCACACTGCACATTACTGCAGGGAATAAAAAAAAAAACCCATCCATAAATGGCCTGTTGCATAAGTGATGCCCAGCTCCCTGCTCTCTACCTTGCAGCACGTTCTCTTCCAGCTGTGGACAGTTTATTCACTATACTGGGGCTAACAGGATTTTGATCAGTTCCAAAGAATAACGAGCATTTCAAATAATAACTTGTGCTGGGGCTATCTCAAAAGCAGTAAGAGGTCTTCTTGCTTAATTATGGCCACTGCCCAGTCACTTTCAGTATCTTTGCCTCCCGGTTTTCAGTTTTAAATGGTCATTTCAGGTCTGGATATTGGTATCAGCTCTGGTTCTGGAGTGAAAATGGGTTTTCCCGTTCACTGCTGAGAATCTTGAAGAAAGAACAGATTCTGCCAGCAAATCTCAGGGATGGTTTCTAGTCTTTAACTCATGTTTATCTCCTGTGGACAATATTAAGACAGCTCAGTATTAACATCTGAAACGAGCAGCCCCCTTTGTGGCAGTGACGTGCAGCGTGAAGCAGATTTATCAGCCAGCCTGACAAGCACAGAGGGAAGGCTCTGTAGATATCTGCCCTCTGAGGAGGACCCACTTGCTCAGGGTCCACAGGGCAAGTTGAAATACATCTCGCCCCAAACTGGTAAAGTTACCGTGGCTCCCCATCTCCGCACTGCGCTTCGCTTCACGGCACGGCTGGATCCTCTGGTTCTGAACCAAACTTGCCTGAAAGAGGGTTCCAGAGCCACCACTGCAAACCCAGGGCCCTCTCTGCACCCACAGCCAGACACTAGACCTTCTGACAGCACCGTAAAGCCACTCAAACGCTGACGGGGCCAACGGGCTAACACCGACCGGGGAGCTTGCAGGCATGCGCCTAAGTGCTCTGCTGGCCCGGAGCCAGGAGATGCTGGGCACTGGAGCAGCTGTGAGAGACCCCTGTTGCCATCCATGGGCAGCACAAGATTTGGAATGGTGGTGACCAGCGAGCTGCGTGACGCCTTTAGTCACGCTACGCACAAAAACATTCGTACCCTTCAGTTGCTCTATTTGCCAACCGTATCCTAGGATGCATCCAGAGGAGTGTGGCCAGCTGATCAAGAGAGGGGATTCTCCCCTTTTACTCTGCTCTTGTGAGACCCCACCTCGAATTCTGCATCCAGTTCTGGTGTCCCCACCACAAGAGGGACATAGGTCTGTTGGAACGAGTCCAGAAGAGGCGACAAAGATGATCCAGGGGCTGAAGCACCTCTGCTACGAGGATAGGCTGAGGGAGCTGGCATTGTTCATCCTGGAGAAGAGAAGACTCTGGGGGGCCCTTATAACTGCTTTCCAATACTTGAAGGGAACCTACAGGGAGGCTGGAGAGGGACTCTTCACAAGAGTGTCCAACGACAGGACAAGGGAACATGGTTTTAAACTGAGGGAGATAAGTTTAGACTGGATCTGAGGAAGAAGTTCTGCAATACAAGGGTGGTGAGACTCTGCAATCGATTGCCCAGAGAAGCTGTGGATGCCCCCTCCCTGGAGGTGTTCGAGGCCAGGCTGGATGAGGCCTTAAGCAACCTGGTCTAGTTGAGAGGTGTCCCTGCCCATGGCAGGGAGGTTGGATTAGATGATCTTTAAGGTTTCTTCCAACCTAAGCCATTCCAGGATTCTATGATTAACGGATGAAACTTTGTTGGTATCATCATGTAGAGCTTCAAGTGGCGTGTCCCTCACACAGTGCCACCTGACAAACAACGTTCGGCTCCCTCGTGGCTCGAGCCACCTCCAACAGCCTGGTGTGGATGCTATGTCACGCTAGTAGGGCATGGTGGGTCAGCTGTGCTTCTGTCCCCTGCTGCATCACCTGCAGCAGCCACAACACTCCCAACAACGGCGGTGGTTGGGATCTCAGCATGAGGAGAATCTCAACAAGCTGTCGGTGGTCACGGGACCAGCAGTACTAGGCTCTTGGGTTTAAGCTGGCACTGCCTGCTGGATTATGCGCGGACAATGGCAAGCAGACAGCTCCAAGACCAGCATGAAGCAGGAGGATTTTAGGAGAGATTTTCCAACGGAGAAATACCGGTTTTCCAATCACAAAAGGCACTGCCTTAAAATTGTGTCTCAGCACAGCAAGCATGAGGGCTGCCCTCGCAACGGAAGGTGCAGAGGCTTGGCTGGTTGCACTGGGAGCAGCACTAGATTTTCCTCACGAGTGCTGAAACACGACAAGGTTTTATGGAAATATTTCCGACCGGTTTTCTATGTTCTCCAGAAATACAACATTTTTGGGGGCCTTAACGGGAAGAATTCTTTTATTCACCCAAGGAAGGTTTCATTCTGCCTATCCTAATCTTAATTCAAAACAATACTCTGGCTGTCACTTACATTGGAGAAGCTTCTTATCCTGTCACAGTCTCTTCTTTGCACATGAAAAGAGAAATATTGCTTATTTGCTACAGCTGCCAAGAAGCACGTTTTGGATTAAACAAGGTGATGTGACAGGCTGAGGGTAATCACATGCAAAAAAAAAGAGGCAAAAAGGGGAAAAAGAAAACACATGCACTGGAAAAATGAATCACACCTATTATCACCCTACTGCCCTGGCCATGTCGGTCTCCTAAAAACAGCTGAGTCAGCTGAAAGGTAACTTGAAATTATGAAACCTTAAGGTTGAATAAACTACACAGTATTCTGTTGCTTAAAAAAAAAATAAAAGTATTTAGGACTTCACCTGCAGAAGTAGCACAGCAGCACATCAGACTGGACTGTGCTCACAAAGGGAGTCCTTGAACCAGTGGAACTCTGTGTGAGGAGGCAGCCACCAGTCAAAAGCTTAGCAGCTCTCAAAACCGAGGCAGGTAATGAGAAAAACCACGTCTGTATTAGGCGAGGGATGTCTAAAATTCATATTTGTTCTGAACTGTCATGTCCCAGGTCTGTGTCAATGACAGAGGCAATGGGGGAAGGAGTAATCATGTCCCACTGGCAGTGGTTTTTTCCTTACAATTTCTTGTCATTTTTCTCCAAAGCTTCTGGCGTGAGCTACTGTCAGTCTAGGGGCTCTGGATCAAACGGACAATGGGGCATTGCTCTGATAGTGCCTGTGGGGAGAAAATTTAGGGGCTGGTGGGAGTAAGTGGGTGTGTCTGAGCAAAGCAGCCCCAGATACCATGAAGTGGTGCTTTGCTGCTCCTCCAACATGTCCTGCACCTCACGTTTCACAAGCATTGCTCCATTCCCAAGGAGCACGACCTTACCTACTGCTGCCTTCTGCAAAGCCAGAAGACCAGCCAGTAATTCCAGTGAAGGGTGGGAATTTACTGCCTTCCTGATTATCCACAGCGTTTTCAGCTGGAATATTCATGGGCTGGCTGAGTGACATGCTGATGGTGACACAAAACCAGGGCACAGGAAGAGTCCCGAGATGCAGAAGGCCCTGCTGTGCTTGGCTCTAGCAGCAGGTGGCAATGCATATTCTTTCATGGCTGCAGCTGGGAAGAAAGCACCAACATTCCAGAAAATGCTCGTTCAAAGCTCCTGGAGTGGAGTTATTGTAGTCTTCTGTTTCACAGCTCTCGCTTGGCTGTTCCCCGCCACCGCAGGGACTTCCCAAGATGCCAGCACGTCCCCAGACCCCTCGCGCTGCCTTCCAGAAGAAAGCAGAGAATGCCAAGAAATAGGAAAGCGGCCTTGACAATTTCTGTGGCAGATGAGGGAACAATCAGGCACCAGAGACGACGACGCTCGTGTGCACCTGACAGGCCAGGCTCACTTGAACAAAACGCCCAGAAAGCTCAGGATCCTGTCTGGAGATGGCTCGTTCTCCACTCAGATCTGACCAACAGGCACAGAGTTGGGGAGAACCCACAGAAAATCTGCAACCTTGCTCAGACCACTCCAGCATTCAGTGAATCTTAGCCCCAGAAGAGCTGCTGCCTCTCATGCACACACAAGAGAAGTCCTTCCTATTCCCTTCTGCTTTATAGCAAAGCAATTCAACCTCACTTATTTAAAATTATTCCAACAAATGCCTGTATCAGTGTGAACTAGGAGCTAGGCAGCAAACAGTGGGGTTTCAAGAACATTTCAGCACAAAAAAAAACCCAACAAAAAAAGTAGCTTTTTTTCTCCTATCTGTGATGTTGGAAAGGGAGCAAGAGCAACAGTGGCTGCACTGGGGAGCGCTCTGGTTTTATTTGGTCCTGTGGTAAATCCCAAGTTCTCAATTCCTAGCACAGAATTCCTTTATCTCCTTGACTCCAGAAAGCCTTTGTATCCGTACAGATGTTACCAAAACTCCTTTCTTGCATTCTGTTACAGTGCTCATTTAACGGCAGAGAACGAACCGTCGCACTTCACGTGCAAGTTGACCGAGGAGAATCGCGTGGCATTTTGTGCGCAACGTCCCACCGACTGAAGGTAGAACATGTTGCTCAGGCAACAGCTAGAGACACAGCAGAAAAAAACATTCATGGCAGATGAGAGGCAATATTCATCAAATTAAATGTCATAAAACTTCAGGGAAAGAAAAAAAAAAATCGCAATCAGCTCTCAGATTTTCATCATAAAAAAAAGAAGCCAGAATTCAGCCAATAAAATATTTCCATAGTTTTTCTTTGACAGTCCCAGCTTGGTAAGACAAAGTCCCAGTTAACTAAATCAAGGCGTGATTCAACAACTATTACAGTTTGCTGATGCCAAGGCGAGATTGAGGCCAACGTGGTTTGTCTGCTTTTGGAGATCAACCAGCTCTTTAGAATAAAACTGCTGCAGGGAGGTTGGACAGAAGTGATGTATTTTGCTAAGAATTTACTCTTTAATTTTCATTACTCCTTCATTCTGTTCCATACTGTCATCTCACAGAACTGAAAAGGCTGGTAGACACAGCTCTAGTCTAGTTACCAGATGTCTCAATACTTTGATGTGGTACCTTTGAACTCACCCTTTTACCTGGGTTACCACAGATGATGCTCTAACACACCGGGAATGGAATTTTAAACAAACTATGAGCTAATCCGGACAATTCCTACCTCCCAAGACCCCTTCTGAGAACAGAGAGTCTGCTACTGAGTGCTCAGCAGATCTCTTGGGCTGCAAGAATTTCTTGTTTGAGTAGCTCATACATGGTCTCACACCTACTGAACGCTGACCGCAAGGCTCCACTACTGGTTCTGAAGTGGGTATTTTTCACAACCCCAACCATCAAGTGACTCTTTTAAGAGAACTGTCAGACCTCCAAAAGTCACAGTGCAGAGCTTCTGCCAGAGCTCCACAGATCTGTCCGTAGAGGTCCGGTCGGGTATCAGTTCTGCTGGTCTTAGTCCATTTATAAACCAGGCTGTATTACTGTTTGTGCTTTATGGCAATTCACTATTTTATAGATCTAAAATTCTAAGTGGGGTAGAACAATTGGACTGTGAGGTGGATTGAAAACTGGCTCAATACCAGAGTTCAGAGGGGCGTGATCAGTGGCACAAAGCCAAGTTGGAGGCCTGTGGCCAGTGGTGTTCCCCAGCAATCAGTACTGGCTCCAGTTTTGTTTAGTATCTTCATCAGCGACCCGGATGAGGGGATAGAGGGGACCCTCGGCAAGTTTGCTGATGATACGAAACTGGGCGGGGGAGTGGCTGAGACTCCAGAGCTGTGCTGCCATCCAGCGGGATCTGGACAGGCTGGAGAGCTGGGCAAAGATCAACCTCATGAAGTTCAATAAGGCCAAGTGTAGAGTCCTGCATCTGGGGAGGAATAACCCTAGGCACCAGGACAGATGAGGGGTCATCCTGCTGGAAAGCAGCTCCATGGAGTCCCAGTGGATAGTAAGCTCTCCAGGGGACAGCAATGGGTCCCTGAGGCCAAGAGGGCAAATGATCTCCTGAGGGGCATTAAGAAAACTGTGTCCATCAGGTCTAGGGAGGTTCTCCTCCCCCTCTACTCTGCCCTGGTGAGACCACACCCAGAATACATTATCCAGTTTGGGGCTCCCCAATTCAAGAGAGACAGGGATCCATTGGAAAGAGTTCAACAGAGTCTATGAGGATGATGAAGGGACTTGAACATCTTTCCTAGGAAGAAAGGCTGAGAGAGGTGGGACTGTTTAGTCTGGAGAAGAGAAGGCTGAGAAGGGATCTTATTCATGTCTATAAATATCTGAGGAGTGGGAGTCAAGTGGAAGGGGACAGGCTCTCTTCTGTGGTGCCTGGTAATAGGACAAGGAATAACAGGTACAAGCTGGAACAGAGGAGGTTTCACCTCAGCTTGAGGAGAAACTTCTTTGGTGTGAGGGTGACGGAGCCTGGAACAGGCTGCCCAGAGAGGTGGTGGAGTCTCCTTCTCTGGAGACTTTCAAATCCCGCCCTGGATCTGTTCCTGTGTGGCCTGCCCTGGGTGATCCTGCTCTGGCAGGGGGGTTGGATTCGATGATCTCCAGAGGTCCCTTCCAATCGCTAACATTCTGTGATTCTATGATTGCTAGTGCAGCAATGGGCAGGGTGGATTCTAGAAGATATCTGGAAGTATGAAGAATCTGGATTCTTACCCTCATCTGTGTATCTTTGGAGATCCTTCAGCTCACAAGGAGGTTCATGAGAACTCCCCTGCTCTGCCAGCTGACATACCTGAGCTGTTGCTTCCGGCCAGCATGGTGGGACTGACAGAGGACCTCCCCAGCCTGCTGGACACCACTGGCGGGCCTGGCGTTCCATCCCATTCCTGAGCTTTCCCTGGCTCCCTGGAGGAAGCTGTCCCATGATGGGCTCCCCTCTCTTTGTTTTCCAGCTTTGGTAGTGGTTCAGTGCTGTGACTTCTGATCTTCAGCTCATCCAGCGGTTCTACAAGACACACAAGCGCACATTATATTATAGAGCATCTGCGAATTACCCACAGCATGTAACAATCTTTTGCTCAATATTCCATATATACCAAACATAAATCTTTTCATGGAGATTTATACCACAATTTTACTGTCCACCCCTAAATCCCGTAGCTTATGTAGCATCCAATACACTTTATAATCACTAAAACCATACACAATTTAGCAGATACTACAACCTTTATAAGCCAGGAAGATCTTTCTGAAAATGGTATCCTACTAAATTATGCTTTTGGTAACCATTTAATGAAATACTTGAATTCTTTTCAGCTGTCATGTCGCTGGCAACAAGTTCTTCTTATTCTATCTCCCAAGGCAATATTGTGCATGCAGCAGGCGTCCCCTCCTCATAAAGCCCTAATAACAAGCACACAAGCCACAAAACTCTCCAGGGTTAGAATTTCGGGTGTACCCAGCACCATAACCTAGGGAATAAAATTCCACTTGGCTGGAAAACCCTTGGAATCAGAAGATGACTTTCTGTATTGACTTTCTGAGTCAATACAAGGAGCAGAAATTTGAAAAACAAAGGCATGATTTTTCAAGTGAAGCATTTTTGTTTGCGTGTATCGTGGCTGGTGATTTTCTGTTCTTTTTGAGGCCCTCATTCCTTTTCTTGCAGGTTTGAGCAATGCATGAAGGAGCAATTCATTCCTGATCACCTCTTCCATCTGTAGCTGTGAAAAATTCACATGAAAAACTAGATACAGAAGAAACATCGGATTGCTTTTTGTTTCAACAGTTAATTACTGTGCTAGTCAGTTAGTCAAAGTCTGCTGAACTGTTTGCTGGCTTTTAAAAAAATAAATATTAAAAAATTCCCTGAGTTTGGAATTTTATAGCTCATACTTAAGCCCAAAGACATCCTTACATGATACTCTCAGTTCTATTCACTCAGGTTTCTAAATCAACTCCCTGATGCACCTTGATTTCTCCATCTATCTATAGTCTTGGATTCACATTTGATAAGGATAGACAATCCTCCCTTGAGCCTTATCTCAACATCTCGTCGTGGCTCCAAAACCTATTCCAGGATCTGGGAGAGCCAAGCACAGGGAAAACACCAGGAGCTGCCAGCAGCTCCCCAGGAACTCGCGCAGAATGGCCAGAGGGGCAACGGCAAAACGCATCTCAGCAGCCACCTCCTCTCCCAGTTATCCCCATGGCCAGGAACTGGGACTACCCAACGGGAATTTCCACTCACAGATGATGCAGTCCCAGAAAAAGAACCACATTCAAACAATTTTGTCTGTGGCTTGAAACCCCCCTGCTGCTGTTCACCCTTCTAGAGCAGGCAGTGGAAGATGCAATATGAGGCATCTCATGGCACGGTAGAGACCCCACCTCTGCACCATGGCAACAAAAGCTCGTGGCGTTTCGAGTTCTTTGACATTTCAGTCTGCAGATGAACCAAAAGGTTCCTCGATGAAGCATCATGTAGGAAATATGCAAAAATATCTTACTGGATATGCAGTGCAATATGTAACCATGAGCGTATCTCATGAATTACTACCAGTTAATAGTAAAAATGAACGTTAAGGATATTGTACCACAGAGAGATTCACTACCGCAACGGGCCCACCTTCTAACAGGGCTGGAACTGTCCCAGTTACCCACAAAAACCCGCTTTTGTTTTTTTCTGAGCATTGTTCCATCAAAAATAACAATAGATTTTTCCACAGAACGGAGAGATGCGAATATATCCGATTTTTTTTTCCTTTAGACCAGAAGCACTGACTTCTTTAAGATACCACTTATCTGGGAAAAGGAAAGACACAAATAAAGTTTCAAAATCCTTTGGAAAGGCACCCAAGTCCTCTTTCCCCGCAATCCAGGATGCTGTCTAGATTGCAGCTCTTCCTTTCCAGCAAAACAAAGAGAAAGCCAAAAGAACGGAATACCCTTTGAAAAAAGAGGCAGAACCTGGCCCTGCAAGCGCCCCACCAACTTCACACCTCATTCCATAGGTACAACTTTCACCGGGCTGCTACTGGAAAAGCTGTGACCACTTCAGCCAGAACCTCCTCTGCCTGGTTGACACCACCAGAGCACTGGAAATTCCCCAGGCTCCCGCAGCCGGCCCTTTGTGGCAGCGGAAACGCTCCGCTCGAGTGAGGAGCTGAGGATTGATTTACCCACTTCCGATTACTTAGCGGGGCGGAGCTTTGTACTTGTCGCCCGATGAAAATTATTTTGCGCGTTCTTCGTTTTATGATGGGCTGCATCAAAGCGCAGTGGTTCTCCGCAACCAGCTGGAAACGATGGAAATATCCAGACTAAATAAAGATTTGGCTTCCCGTCTGTTTCTTTAGAAGGTGTAGAAAATCGGTTTTCAGCTGGCTGTCTAGACTTGGCAAATTTACATGCTGCTACCTGTTCTTGGGGACTTGCAGTTCTCTGTTTATCTGGAAAGCAATATATCCTAAAAAATGAAAAGCAGATTGGATCAGCTGATGAAGTCATGCAACCCGTCACAGAGCCTGAGTCACTGTTATTTGCTGATCACTAACGTTGATACACAGGCAGAAAAACAATGTGTTAGATACTTTTCTGCGATACCACCTTCCTTTCCCTCACTTGTGAATACATAAAAAAAAATGAAAAAAAAAAATACAATGCCTCACACTTCTGTACAAATATTTTGGGAAGATTTTAACATCATTTCAGCTTCCTTAGTAAATGTGAATGGGAATCATACACAAATTTGATAAAGAAATACATCCCTGTGTTAGTTCTTGCTCAACTGAAAGAGAACCTTGACTCCAGCATGCCCGTGACAGCTCCAGAAACACAGAACGTTCACCTATTGCTACTGGGACCTTCAGCTGATGGTTTCATGATTTAAAAAGGCACTTTTTCTACACTGATCCCATCCTGAAAGCATCAGCTGAACCAGTCACATATGTATTCTGCTGACAGGTACAGTAGCTGCTGTACAGCTTTTTTTTTTTTTTTAAATTTTTTATTCCAGAAATGCAGAAACACAGATGGGATCTAAGTTACCTCATGCTGTTAAAAATCTTAATTTGGAGTTAGGAGATACCAAAGCTCAGCATTATGCTGGCAGCTTGTTCCATCACATGATGGCCACAGGCAAATCTTTTCAGCATCAAGTGCTGTAGTTTGAAAGCTGAAATTATTATGGAAAGCATCTTTATTGTTCAATAATTCGTAAGCCAAAACAGTACATAAAAATGCAAATTTTGAGAAATAATTCACTGCTTTAAATATTTATGGATACAGTTGGTTGAACTGCCATAAAGGCATTCAAATGTTTCAAGCACTTCCAGGTGTCACTGTATTTCAATATTCAATGATAAGCGTTTCTCTTACTTTTTTTTTTTTTTTCCACCTGAACGTCAGGCTTTTCCACATCAAGAATAAGGCGGTGGCTAAAATCTCTTAGCGAAAACATATTCTACAAATAACTGACATGGACCATTTCCTCTCTCTGACAGGTCCCCCAGTAGCCGCACGCTAGGCCAGGCTGGCACGCGAGCCATGCGACTGGAAAGCTCGTAAACACCACAGAAAGTGAGAAACAAACCACGTTAGTCAGTGGGACCGGGACCAAAGCGACCAAAGTACAGCTACGGAAAACAGCCGAGCCGGAGAGCTATCCTGTCAATAGATCCCTACTCTGTGGCCACTGTGCTCTTAAGCACACATTAATTTTAGGTCCCGGTGTTGTCTCCGCCCGACGCTGAGCGATGAGCAGCCGAACCTTTAGGAGAGCTTGGGCTTTGGAGGGAAGGAAGGAGAGCACTTGTCTTAAGGAGCGCAAAGGGAGGGCCGCTCTCTGCCACCTCTCTCAGCTGTGAGCTGAAACCTCGGAGCTGATGGCCCATGCATTATTCATCCTTTTTCCTTGTGTTTGTTATAAACTTAAATAAATAATACATTGCTCAAGGCAGCACTCGCCTGGGGTGGCAAGTCAGAGGTACTGCTCACGGGGGCTGAACTTCGGCGTAAGTCTACAGGTGTAGAGCAAAGGAAGCCACTTGGGACGCGGTTCAGGTGTGGCTCCGAGTTCTCCATTTTCTCCAGCTCATCTGTTGGACCTCACCTGGGGAGCGCAAAGTATCCCTGGGACATGGCAGGCCAGCCAGAAGGCTGAGACATGGGGACCTCACCTGGGGAGCGCAGAGCATCCCCAGGGCACGGCTGGCCAGCCAGAGGGGTGAGACACAAGGTTCCTCTGTGCCCAGCACATGTCTGTGATGACCGGAGCCGCCGGGGACACCTCCCAGGCTTCAGCTCCCACCCTCGTAGCTGGGGCACAGGCGCTGAGCTGGCAGAAGCCCTGCTCAGCAGGACGTGTCTAACTCAGGGTGTGGACCTGTGTCCACCAGTGTCCCACATCACACGGCCAGCATGACAGCAGCGCGTGCACGCCCGCCTTGGACAGACCACCCCCACTGACATGGGATGCAGAGCGATGCCGAGCGCTTGAGGGAATCCTACCATTCCTGCTTTCTGCACACCAGTGAGAGTTGCGGCAGCCAGCTTCTTCAATTAAAAGCAGCTCTGACCTAGTTCCATGCAAAATCAATAGAAAGCCTGAAAGAGTCTCACAAAACATCTAAGGTTTAAGGAGACATGGCTGACACGTTTCTTTGTGTTCACTGAACACATGTTTCCACGAGATCCGGTTTATCTGGTGAAACCTGCAACCTGGCAAAGGGAGGGGAACGGGGACTGCCGGAGAAATGCTCTCGGCTGGTTCTCTGGGGCTATCCCAAAGCTGCTAAGTGGGCAACCCTGGCTAGGAAAGCAAGAGAGAATAAGAAGAAAAAGCCCACGCTGCAATAAATTGAGGACTAACATGGGATAGATTAGTACCAGATGTCATTCAAAGGTTTATAACAAAATAATTAAATGAAGGGAGAAGGGGGAAGGACAGAATATAGAATAGAATTAGAGAACAGAATAGAATTAGAAAAGAGACTAGACTAGAATAATTCTTTGTTCCAATAAACTTCATCTGGCATTATCAGTCACTTCATCTTTTAAGTTTTAAAAACTCTGCACAGTTAAGACATATATTTAACAATGTCTGATGTGCCAGAGTAAGAGGAAAAATCCACTTGTATATTGATCATTGACTGAAATACAGGAAAACCTGCTTCAAGTCTTACATAGGGAGAACCGGTTGATTCAAGGTGATTATATTTTGGCACGTATTACAGATGTGATGACAATATAATATGTCCTGTTTCCAACAGGGCCGTCATTATTTCTCACTGATTTCTTCCAATACTGCCTTTGATCTTTTAAGTGCTCCTGTTCTGCCCCAGATGACCTCACAGCCCGATCCTTGGACTGGAAAGGCCGCATCTGGAAGATATGCCCTGGACAGATGGATCATCGAAGCACATAAAAACCAGCATCCTGGGACTCTCCCCAGGACATCACAGAGTGTTCTTGGAAAGGATTTCCTTTTGGCACTCCATTAATAGGTTTGCTGTTCACCGCGGACCAGTCACCATCACATCATTAGAAGAATGCTCTATTCTCTGATACTCACTGTGTATTTTTCTTTTCTTTTCTTGTCCTTTCAGAGCAGGCGATACCGGGAATTGGCATCTTGCGCTTAGAAGAACCTCAACAGAAACCTCTCCGTTCTCCAGTGCCATTTTGGGCAAAAACCAAAGTATGGGAAGTGACAGGGAATTCTGCTACTGACTGTCACCAGCAGAGCTAGTGATTTCCTCCCAGCACTCGCTATTTGGGGCGAGCCCGCTACGCCGACTCATAGGAATGTCTGGCGAGCTGCAAACATTTCTCTTGCACAGTTTGCGCACGCAGATAATCCAGGCTGCTGATAATCCAGGCTGACCTTTCAGCCAAACTAGTGAAGGTGTGCAGATACCTTTCATACCAGTAGATGGGTACGTACATGGTCTGTCTGTCTGCAGCAAACAGGGTTTAAACAGGAGGAGGAGGAAGATGACTAGTTGGAAAAGTCTCAGTGTGGTCATCTTGTGAAACTTTCTTCTCTCTGCAGCCTCCTCTGTTGGCATCACAGGCACTAGGCCTTGACAATTTAGTGACACGTGCATCCTGCCATCCCCACCCTAAACCCAACACGGGTCAAGGAAAACACAGGTAAATGCAACACGCCATCAAACCATGGACATCGGGGACTGTGAAGGGTTGCCCAACTGTTACGGGCATCTGATTTGAAGGGAAGATGGTGCCTACTCCTACTTAATTCGGTTTCCTTCCTAACCCCCTTCATTTCTCTCCATGCTCTTCCTGTTATTCAGGTTCTTCTTTTTTTGAGCGAGGAAACGATGGTTTGATGGGCACTGCACATGGCCTAGAACAGTATGGCAAGAAATCAGGTGGTGAGGCTGAGCCAACAAAGCTAAAATATAGAGACACTTTAAGAAAAATGTTTCTGTAGAAAGTGCATGACCTTAAGTTTCAAAGCTTCACTTGAAAAATATCAATCTTTCATAGAAGTGCTGACTATACTCAGCTTGTCAACACTGTTTTGGTCAAGTTTTCTGCTGAAACCAGCCTTTGAACTCTATCAGCAGTTTGAGTGCAGGGTTTTTCCACTGTCTGACCGACTTCAGACCCTGAGGAAATCAGAGGAATTGCAGAGGGCCTCTCAGAGCTCGGGCCAATGCCTGTGCTCGTACAACGGTGCTGTGACAGCTCTCATGAGTGGGCAGAGCAGCTCGTGGGGCTGGCATAAGTGTCTCTGCATGTGTTACAGCACAGAAAAAAATAAACAGAAACGATGCAAGCGTTGCCCGTGCAGTAAAATAGCTCCTGGGAGAAGGTGCCTTTGGAGTTACACATTTAAGTCACACACAAAAATAATTTCCATCTCCAGCGAAATTAAACACGCAGCTTCTCTTCTTCAGACGAGCACTTAGAAGAACAATAGCTCTCCTTACTCAGTCTTAAATGCCAGATAAAGCACTAATTGCATGTTACTGTTTTAACAAAAAAAGTAATTATTAGGGATAGATAATTCCCTTCAGAGGAGTAAAAGTAACCTTCACCTTCACATCACATCGAATGTAAATGAACCTAATTTTTTAATATGTGTTATTATCCTGACAATTACTCCTTCAATGTTCCCATACTCCTCACCTTACCTATACGGAGCGTGTTTGTACACCCCTGCAGCTCCACGGCTCAATATTTGAACTGGTGCTACAGGTATAACCCAAATAAAGCTATTTCTAACTCTTTGATTCCTGGAAGGTTCAGAGAAAACTTAAGGAGAAGCACATCCACCTTTTCTCAGTTAAGAGTCTAAACCTTTTTATCCAAACATGAAGAAGATACTGATATTTTATCAGAATATTAAGGCATTTCAAGGAATACCAGAAGTACTACAGGATTTTAGAAGTGAAGGAGGAAACCTTGTTCTTTCCTTTATTCCTCCCAAAGTTCTCACCATCTTCTCTTAAAACCATCTTACTGTTGCTGTAAGCACAGATAAGGCATTTAATGAAACCCTATCTCTTGTAAAGATGCAGTGACAGCAGCTCAAGAGATCAGGAAAACAACTTTCAGATCAGAAGCCAACATGCAAAAGACTTTCATTCAACAACAATCTTGAGCAGCTCCTCTGGCTATGAAGTAGATATTCCAGTTTCTGGCAATAAGAAAAAAACTCAAAGACTTGTTTGCAAAACTGTTTTTTCACTCACGATAAATCTTGGGGAAACTGTCATGTTTGCTCTTTTTGAAACTTGCCCAATATTTCACCCTCCTAAAGCTCACGGTGTTGGCCTTGGTGGTTGTGGCGTGTGTTCAATAAATGTCAGCCTTCCTACCAACGATCTCTAGTTGTACTTCTAGGATTTAACAAACAAAACCGCACTTGAATCCTAATACAAAAAAATGCAACTCAGGGTCCAGTACTTGGCTCTCAAGAGAAGTTTGGAAAGACCTGGCAGCTGCCTTGCAACAGGAGCGCTCTGCTGCCAATGCCAAGGGCAGGAGGCCCCGCTGGTCCCACCCTAGAGCCATCACTCCAGCCAGCCAAGGCGATCCATCAGAAGATGCACTGCAGAACCCAGCCACTGTTTTTTCCATGCTCTCATGAGTAAAGCCAATAGGCACAGGTATCTTTTTTACATCTGAACTGCAGTTCCTTCTTAAAACCGCAAATCCTCCAACTCCTACATCACATGATATGGTTTTAGTAAGATACTCTACAATAAAGTCCCACAAACCAAAGCTGACGGGAGACATTTCTTCCAGCAGGAGGAGGCTCCACGATTTATTTTACAAATAAATCATCTCCAATTGACACCAGGTTAGAGACAATCAGACAATCCCCTAACAGTTCTATAAACAGCACCATTCCTTTAAACCAAAATAGTCTGATTCCCATCTGCTTTTTTTCCCCCACTCCTTAGCTCCTTCGTGAAAGAAGGACCCTGATACCCTAGACCGACACCACCTTCCCTACATTTTAAGAAACTGTAGAGAAATTTTAAGAAATTGTATTTAGCAGTTTTGTTGGGGTTAATATATGCTCATGGGAACCATCACCAGATGAAGCATTTCCTACCATGATTACCGAGCACTCATAAATTGATCGTCGATTGTGCGGCCCTGTTGGAAACAAGACGACGACAAACTCCTCGACTCGCCGCCCTGCTATACGACGACACCGCTATGAGCACAAGCTGTTCCAGTCACCAAGGACACGTTTCTTTCCTTGAAGCTGGAGACACAGATGGTGTAAACTGGAGCAGCTCTCTCCATTTTGAACACAAAGCAGTGATTTATAAGTGGTGAGCATTTGGCCTAAAGCTCAAGATATTTCATTGGCTTAGATAACTCTACTCAGGGGAAAAAAAATAAATTAAATCAATGGCACTTAAAATTCAGAATCTATTATTGTTATCAAGGCCCTTAAGTGCAGCAAGTGTTACTTTGTTTATTCATAATACAGTGAAGTAGGTGCCGGTAAGTGAATTTAAGGCATTTTTTTTTTTTCCTTTGTTTTTAACAACTTTCTGACAACTCACATCTTCCCATATGTTAAACCTAAAGAGAAAATGTCTTTATCAGTCCTTTACCTGAAACCATCTTTTCCTTGAAATCTAACAAAAAGAGAATAGCTTTACCTCTACTAATTTTTTTCTTTCTTGCCCCTTACAAGTTTATTTCTTCTTCATAAAAAGAAACATTGATTAAACTGCTAAGTAGAAATTCTACCAAGCAGTCAAGTAGCATCAACAGAAGGAATAAAAAATAGTAACAATAAAAAAAAAAACAAATCCATACACATAATCAGAAACAGCAGCTGTTTCCTGAAGAACCTGAGCAATTATTTAGGGAATTACATCTTCTCCAGTGCTCTTGTACACTCGCACCGTCCCTGAAGCCCCCGATTTTCTGATGAGCCTAAATTGCTGAATGAGGAGACAACGTCACAGCACCAATTAGCAAAAGCACCGTGCGCCGCCTCAGAACGTGCGTTGTTACGGTTTAATAACCACATGGAACAAAGACATTCCTTCAGCTTCAAAATGGAGGGGACGTCCCACCCAGTGGTGACGTGAAGTGTCCTTAAAACAGACCTACCCGCTTTTGTGGGAAAGCAGCGAGAGAAGGGACAACAGCGTGTGCGTTTCCAACCAGGAACGGGTACCTACTGGTCCCTTGGGGCGAAGAAAGGTCTGAGTTCCCGGCACGCGATGCCACGGTGGGCATTGGCGACGCAGCGGCACCAGGGGATGTTTTCTCTCTCCAGTTGTTTCCTGTGATTGTTGCTCGGGGAACACACCTCAGCTCCGATAAACCAGAGGATCCAGCTGGCTGGGTTGGCTCAAAGTATTTAGTCCAGTGCCCACCTCCCTTTTGCCAGGGGAGCTAAAGGTTACTGGTGAAGGACAGCAACAGGTATGCCTTAAGCAGCACTCAAGACCACTTCACTGCAAACTGAATCTTGTGGTTTTTTCCCTAAAAAGCTTGGTTCCTGAAGGATGCTGGCCACATCTGGTCACCTTCACATTTACACGTCAGTCATTTCCAGCTCTGCCTCCTTTCACTTGACTCGTTACCCAAACTCTCTTTTCAACCTATTGTTCTATCTAACAGGGAACCCAAAGCCGCTTTCTAGCTCCCTGCAAAGCACCAGCACTAAAAAAAAATAAATATATATTTATATAAAAAGAAGAAGTTAAAATTACTACTCTAACTCCACAATTTCTTCACAGGGAGATCTCAGCTGCCTGAAACCAGCACGAGCTCCTTTTGAAGAAGTTGTACCCCTTCCCTCCCCACACTATTTGGCAGCTTATGGTAAAATGTTTTAGATTCCTAATGCAGTGGGTACCAGCCAGGGGCAGGAAATATTCAAAATTATCCCAGTTTTCAATCAATTTAACTCTAGAGAGACATTTTAAAGATTTTCCCTCTAACCTCCAAGGACTGACGTGTTTCACAGGAATCTGTTGTGTTATCCCACACAAAGGCGGGAAGGGTTGAAGAACAGTCCATGACAATTAATAATATCTGTCTTCTCCACTCTTCCACATTTTTCATGCTCTACATCTTTATTTAGTTTTCCGTAGAAGTTCTCTCCATCTTTCCGCTTTTCTTTTCTGATTGTCTTCCACCACCTTTTTTTCATTTCTGATTTCATCTTACAATTTAATTTCCTTTGTTCTTTCCCCCCCCACCTTCCTAATTGTGCTGCAATGCATATTTAGGATGCTAACAGCACACAAGAGGATTTTTTGGAAGAACGGAGCTCAGTAAGTGAGCTGCTCACAAGCCCCCGATAGGCACCTCGCAGCCGCAGCTGGTGGGTGCCGAGCGCATTCGGCAGTGTCCAGGGCTTCCACGGAAGCTCAGAGCCTCTGAAAAGGCGGCCTCGAGGTGACAGCCTCCTCAGTAACGCTGGTTTAACCCAATTGCCCACTAATGCAATTCCAGTGAACTCCATGGAGGGGGGTAAAAAAAGGAAAAATGGCAGAAGAATAAAGAAAATAAACCAGAAAAGGCTACAAGGGCAGCTTTACTTGTATATTAAAGCCATTGACTGGAAATAGAGTTTGTCCTTCCTCAGAGCCCCTTCCTCAAAGAGAAACCCCCTGGAAAATGGCACAAATGAAAAGCCAGGGAACACGTTCCAAGCTTGGACTTCGCTGCCAAATTTCCACAAAGTCAGTTGCAGCAATAACAATAAAGATGAGAGGGAATGCTCTCTGTAACTGCTGCAATATTTTCCAAATACACTCCGCTGACTATAAAATTTGGTATTGTGCTATTTTTCTCAACTAGCATATGGCAGGGAGAGCTTCAGACTTGTCACTCAGCCCTGAGTCTTGGAGGATTCAATGAGAAAGTTGCTGGGCATGTGCTCAGAATAATTTTAGAGTTAAGAAGGAAATATTCTTAGTTTCCTAGTATGATTTCATAAGAGTCATATAAGCTGCTGCTTTTTTTTTTAATTATTTTTTTTTTGGTGTCTGTTATCCTCTGCCTTCTGGAAATCTTTCTGCATGTTAAAAACAAATTACACAGAAGTGCGAATTACAAAACCACGGCAGCCCCAGTTAGTCCTATGGATTCTTTATGGTGGATCATTTAAATGGAGCATTGCAAGACATAAAACCCTAGACCTGTGGGTGCTTCCCATGAACCCCAGAGCGCCCACATCGGAGCACAAACCTGGCTCTTGCTCAGCACGGTAATCCCACAGGATTAAGTCATGCTGTAAACACCAGAGCAATTACAATCCGATTAGACATGTGGTCTGTTCATTTACTCAATCCAGCTGCACTCCAGAGTCTTTTCACCACTGGTGTCCATTTAGAACAGGAGTATTTTGTCCTTAACTCAACGAACAGGGTTTCCATTTCACATCTCTCTTGTTTTACTGTCCGTGACCAAGAAGGAGCACAGTTCTACTTCCCAAGGAACGAGCAGAACGCTCCTGGAGAGGCCAAGGAGAAAGCTGCCCTGGGGTACCAACCTGCAGGGCAAGATTTATTTCAAATCTACCTGTGAAAAGTCCCTTGAAAGGGCTGCATTCCATTCCCATCAGGTGGAACACAGAGAGAATCTTGCTGGAGGTAGGGATGAGACAGCGGCACAGATTTGCTTAAATTCCCCAGGATCTGCCACATTGTCCGCAGGAATTTCTACAGGTCACAAAATAAACCCCTAGTGTTTGGTTATTTTGTGACAAATTTTAAGTTTACAAGCTGTCTACAAATATCAGAAGGGTGGGTGTCAAGTAGGAGAGGCCAGTCTCTGTTCAGTGACAGGATGAGGGGCAATGGGCACAAACTGGAATGCAGGAAGTTCTACCTCAACAAGAGGAAAAACTTCTTCTTCAAGGTGCTTGGACAGTTACTGTGCCTTAGGATCTATCAAGAAAGGAAGGATGTGACCTGGTAGGAAGATCCCAACTCACACGGGACCCTTACAACTGTGAAAAAGTTAAAGAAAACTGACTCCTTTTGCAAGAAGTTTAATTCATGGAATTATACTTCTGGAGCAAGGTATGTGTACTTAAAAAATCTCAAATATCTATCAGTATGAAGACCAAAGCAATTTTAACAATAACTACTGCTCTTCCCATTACAAGATATTTCTATAAGGAATTCAGAATCCTGAGGTATTTGATTTTTGCAAACATTTGATTTAGGAAAATACAGTGAAAGATATTATCGTACAAGATAAAACAAGGGGGAAAAAAAAACATCAAGAACTTACTTTCTGCAGGTTCCTTAGATCTTCTGCCACTGGAGGACTTCCTCAGGAGACTTCGTCCCGAGGTGAAGAGGCTGGTTAATTCCTCCAGAGGACTGGTGGGTGTCCGAGAGCGGGAACCGCTCTGAGATGCTGACCCGTAGGTACTGACCGAGGCGTTTACCATCTTGCCCCCTTCTTGCAATGTGTTTCTGGCTGTAGAATGAGGCACTGATGGAGAGCTTCTTGAGAGACTTCCTGAATGTACAGAGTCATAAGGTGGAGGTCTTTTGAGGCTTAAGGGGGTAAGAGACCTACCCATACTGACAGGAGAAGGTGAGGCAGAGTGACTTTTAGGATACCCATGTGGAGATTGTGTTCGGTATAAGGTAGAAGGATGAGGTGGTGAGGAGGTGTGCCCAGGGGTGCTAGTTCCATGAGATACTGTCTGCTCTTTCTCCAGTTTTTGATGGCCCGGTGTATGAGGTGGCAGTGAAGATGGAGAAGCTCCAGCCTGCTGTTTGATGTAAGACACATTTTCTAAAACGGGAAGCTTTGTGACCTCCAGTGGAGTTAGAGGAGACTCGTCAGAATTTGGGGAACACTGCACTGGTGCTGGTGGGAACACCAGCAGCGGAGGTCTGTGAGAAAGCAGATTTGGAAATGGCGGGGGTATGTCACAAAGTAAGCCCTTGGGAGTAGATGGCACTGAAGACTTGGTGAAATCCAGGTCAGGCACTGTGGGAGTAGCACACTGAGAAGAACACATGTGATGGTCATATTCACATTGACATTTTGAATCTTGGCCTACGTCATCGAATATAGGGTATTTCATCTCCTCGTAGACGGCTTCGCTTTGGTCATCCTCATCTTTTTTGAAGTCTCTGAGAATATTCCCAACCATTTCGATATAAACAGGCTCTTCTTCCTCTGCATCTGGGGCAGGACTGCTGACCTGCGACAAAGAGGCATCTCTCGTCAGTGTCGTCTTCAGAGGGCCGTGCTTTTTGATATACGTTTCGTCAAAAGATGTGCTTAGCTGAGTGTTTGGATTTCGTTTCGGCTTCGGAGGTGGAATCTTCTTCGTGTACTCATCACTGTGAGGTCGTGGTTTGGCCGACACTGAAAGCAGAACAAAACATAAACTCATCAGAAGTATGCAACACACTTGGTCAACCACAGGATCTCTGTTATGGCATCATCATTCCGTACTGGATTTCTCTGGTATTACATCAATCAGTAGAACGCTATAAAAATAACACCCTATTCAAAACACTCCCAATCTGCCCCAAGAATGCTCTGACACTCCAGCGATAAGGAGCTGGCGAGCGCATCCCTTTCTCCAAGACATCTGTTCTCTCCCAAATTCTTTGGACAAGGGACTTGTCATTTTAAAATGTTAAGCTTTTCAAATATCACTGTGGGATTTTGAAGACCCAGAGAGTTGCCAAGGACATAAACCTAGGTGTCTAGAGCGAGTGCAGAGGAGAGCAACGAAGCTGGTGAAGAGCCTGGAGAATAAATCTTATGAAGAGCGATTGAAGGAGCTGGGGTTGTTTAGTTTGAAGAAGAGGAGGCTGAGGGGAGACCTCATCACGCTCCACAACTACCTGAAAGGACATTGTAGAGAGGTTGGTGCTGGTCTCTTCTCACAGGTCATCAGCGCTAGAACAAGAGGGAACGGCTTCAAACTGCAACAGGGTAGGTTTAGACTGGACGTTAGGGAAAACTTTTTCAAAGAAAGAGTAGTCAGACATTGGAATAGGCTGCCTAGGGAGGTGTTTGAGTCATCATCCCTGGATGCGTTTAAAGTTCATTTAGATGCGGTGTTGGGAGATATGGTTTAGGGGTGAGCTTTGTAGAGTAGGGTTCATGGTTGGACTTGATGATCCCAAAGGTCTTTTCCAACCTGAATGATTCTATGATTCTATGAACTCCTCATGGCTGTGAGAGAATGGTGAAGATGCCAGACCTTCACAGTGGGGTGACAAGGATGTGGCTCTGCAGCGACACGGGAATTAATCAAGACCTTTTTATTTCTAGTAAACCACTGTGTAAATCACAACAATTCTTTCAGCACTGACTAAGAAAATATTCACATACAAATACTGCAAAATTTGCTGTTGGGATAATCCTAACCATTTACCTGGACTCTATCCCATGAATTAACGAGAGTGCAGTGAAGTCAAGGAGGAACCAGAGCATCTCACCAATTCAGATCCTTCCCAAACGGGTTACTTCTAGAAACAATAGATCATTTTGTCTTGGAAATTATAAATCAAAACATCGTGATGAAATTTGCTTGAAATGAGAGGTCAGGGGTTTCTTAGAAATCAGCCTTTATGAATTAAACAATAAAATTCATGGAAATTGCATTTTGCTCACTTTGCGTAAATAGTTAATAAAACATCTCATTAAATGTTGAGGTTATTAAAACGTCTCATTAAATGTTTGGGGGAAGCTGGTTTTTGTTCTAAATGGACTCCTCAAACTTATTCAGACACCAAATTTACCACGTACGCTCCACCCAGTTTATATTCCTAGAGGAAATCAGCTCTCGCACTGCAAGCCTTTATTCCTCATTGCTGAGTCTCCCAGTTCGAGGAGTTCAGGTCGGATTGGCAGCTCTGCTGCCTGCCCAAACCGTCCTGCTCTAGGCAATTCACTGGCAAACCCAGCGCTCAGAGACATCCAACAAAACAATTCTCTCAACGATGCTTCCAATTAACGTCCTCCACTTTGCAGCAGGCTGGGGACATGCAAAAGCTACCGCAGATAAGGGTATTTCGTAGCTTGATAGTTTTTTCCACTATGTGGATATATCCTCACGCACTTTACATTTGTCTTTTTAATTAACCTAAATTAATTTTCTTGAATGTATTAGGATCGACTTTGGGGAATGAGATGCAGGCTACCAGAATCGTTTGGGCTTTGCAGAAAATATTACTCCTGATGTATTTGACAGTAGTAGGAGGTTTTTCTTGCTGTGCTTCCAGCTAAACCACTCTTTCTGTTTAGTCTGCTATTTGTATACGATGTTCATATACATTCTACTGGCACAAGCTTGGTCTCAGTCCTCTCTCTGCAGAGATGGTCATGGTGGGCAAAGGAAACAAAAGATGCTCTTGTGCTGGAGGTCATTCAAGGCTCGTGTTTAACTGAAAAAAAAATAGCTGGAAGTGGTTAAGAGAACCGTATTTTCAAACAACTTTCTAGAAACAAGCCTATCTTGCCCCTTCTCTTCTTCCATTTTCACAGCTTCTACCCGACTGCGGAGGTTCTGCCACGTGGTTCAGGTCTGTCCCCAGGTGCTGGGGTTTGCATGTACAGTACTCCCAAGTTATTGCATTACAGACAAGGCGGAAATGAGAAACGTCGTGGAAGAAAACCCAAATGATTGACATTCTGCCATCCAGTCTTGTGAAGTATTTCTGCCTGGTTTGAAATTAAGTACTGCGGTGACATGCACCACGTCCTCCTCATCCGGATGTAGCATTAGCCCCAAATATCTTGCTGACGTTATCAACATAAAGGTCAAATGACCCCCCCTTTCTGTACGGTACACAAGGTAAAACATGACAAGGGGAAAGATTTACTTTCCATTCGGTGTTAAAAGCTTCCCCTCCACCCCGCCACAGTTTATTTTATTAAAGCATCTATTTCCAGGAGGTGGTATGTTACCGAGATCTTTTCCCTTCTGAGAGAAACTGGACTTTTCAAACTAAAATTTCAACCTCAATGCTTTAAATATTTTATAAACCTTATAAAAGTACAGAGGTGCCTCCTGTGCGCTACACGGAGCAGGAGCGTTTGGTTCCAGAAGACTTCCTAGAGAAAATACACAGGGAAGTGCACAGTGTAAAGAGGAAAGAAGTCTTTTTTATCATGACTTGGAGCAGAGGAAGAGCTCGGCACCTCCTGGGAACTGCCCTCAGCTGCTGTGGGGAGACAAACCAAAATAGCTCTAAGAGGGGTATGATGCAAGATGCTGATCATGTTTATTTAACAAAGGTTTCTACTCTGAAACAGCTCTGCAGCCAGGGTGAACTCTACGGCACACCCCGTAACGGACCGTGGATCGGGAACCACCGCTCCAGTCCAGAACAAGAGAGAAAATACCCCAGGAAGCCTGCAGCCGAGGAGAGCCGCACAAAGCTAATGAAAGGAGCAGGGAGTGTTTGCACAGCTCCTGCGTTACCAACATTTGGCAGGAATAAATATGTATGAAGGCTGAAGCCCTGGCACCATCCCACAGCCAATGAAAGGAGATGATTTGGCACTCTCCAGAGAGGCGCAGGCAAGATTGCTGTAAGCACTTGACATTTATCAGGCAGGAAAAGCATTCGGTGCCTGCTGGGAACCTACGCTCCCCTGAAAAGCAAACGGCACTGACACGTCGGTGATACACACACAGTGCCGTCCCGGCTGCTCCAAACACCGAGTAATTAAGGGCTTTTCAACACAGATTACTCCGTCCTTGGTGCAAACTTTGGCAGGAACTTGGCACGGAGACTCCGCCACACACACAGGGCCCGATCCAGAGCTAAAAGGGAGAAATGGAAGTGAGGACTATTTCTCTCCCTGCCGGGTGCAAATTCCCTTAAAGAGCCATCTCCAAGCCCACCACAAAGCTCTTGTGAGCACCTCTGTTCACAGAGTCATAGAATTATTGAGGCTGGAGTAGACCTCTGAGATCATCAAGTCCAGCCTATAACCTAACACCATCACCTCAGCTAGATCACGGCACTAAGTGCCACGTCCAATCTTTCCTTAAACACCTCCAGGGATGGCGACTCCACCACTTCCCTGGGCAGTCCATTCCAGTGTTTAATCCCCCTTTCCGTGAGGAAGTGCTTCCTAATGTCCAACCGAAACGTTCTCTGGCGCAGCTTCGTCCTGTCACTAGTTGCCTGAGAGAAGAGCCCAATCCCCATTTGACTACAAGTTCCCTTCAGGTAGCTGTAGAGAGTGATGAGGTCTCCCCTGAGTCTCCTCTTCTCCAGGCTAAACAACCCCAGCTCCCACAGCCTCTCCTCAGAAGACTTTCCCCCCGGTCTCTTCCCCAGCCTCATCACTCTCCTCTGGACCCGCTCCAGCACCTCGAGATCTTTCTTAAAGCGAGGGGCCCAGAACTGCACCCAGGACTCGAGGTGAGGTCTCACCAGTGCCGAGCACAGAGGGAGAATTACATCCCTACTCCTGCTGGCCACGCTATTCCTGTGTGTTTGTGTATCTTACAGACACACACAAACACACGAGACCACCAAGTCTGCCAGGAGCTCCAGCAGCCTGAAGCGACGAGAGGAAGGCAGCTCAGCAACGGCTCCGTGGTCCTCGGCCACACCCAGAGCTGCAACAGCTCCTTTTTGGCATCAGATCCACCCAAACTATCGCCACTGATAAACCAGAGGCATGACGATCCTTGCAAATAAAACCCAACCTCATGGAGCTTACGCCATTTAACGGCGTCCTACTACCGACCAATTCCCTGGCTCGGATAAACTGGAAGCGAATCCCACACAGGCTGGGAAAGCTTCGGTGCTGGCCTAGAAGCAAGAAGCACAGGGCTTAAACCAGCCCTACTGAATAAGCAGGAGATGACATTTTTGAAATGAGATATTTGCAGCATAAAGGTTACGCAGAGCTTTCCGACACGCCCCGATAATCCGTCTGCCTGAGTTAATTTTGGAAATATGCAACGCTCCCGGTCGTCTTTGTTTCCTGAAGAATTGGGCTTGCTCTTTAAGCAGAGACTGAAATATGAAAACGCGTTGTTAGATTGGCTTTTATTATTTGCTCACTGGACAAGAAATGAGTGGAAGTGTCCGAAAACTAAAATTAATTCTGTTATTTTCTACTGTCTATTGGGCGTTTACCAGCTTTTGCAGTTCTGGGACCGAGCAGCTTTATTGTGCTGTTCACTGTCACAAACAGAATAAAAATACATGCAACAGGAAAATTCCTCCCTTTCAATTTCTACATGAGCTTTCAATTTCTTTCTAAACGAAGCAATAGTTTGGGGCCTAAAATTTTTTAAAATTCTTACAAACGTTACTTGAAATGCAGAAGGAATTAATCTTGCTGCTTTTTGAGGGGCACCTCTGTCAAAAAGAGCCCCCAGGAGGGAGAGGAAATAGAATTTCTTTAATTAAACTCTGAACATGCTGGATACTGAATCAAAGATTCAGATTTTGATTTACATCATCACATAATTCAATGGAGAAAATCCAGCTCTAGGGTAGTACAGGACCTATATTTCTGTAAGTTCAAGACCACGAGTAACCCCACTGGCTTTCTCGAAATGAGCGGCTTCTTCAACGAGGCACATGAGCTTAAGTGCACTTGTGCACCAGTGCTCATAGTGGGTTGGATTACATTATCTCTGTGGATGAAGTTTGAATACTCCCAGTGAAACTGAATTTGAAATGGCACAGTCCTCTGAACTGTGCAGAAGATTAGCCCTTAGGAGACCCGAGTTTAATTCCTCTCTTTCTCGCAGGCCACAGGGCCTCGCTTGGCATTTTACCCCTTGATGCCACTTTTCACCACCTGTCTTTTGCCAGCTAAGCTCCAAGGTATTTTATGCAAGGGTTTTATTTTAATTTCTTTGTTGATATCAACCCTTGCACAGTGGTTCCCACCACTGGAAAGTAAAGAACAAATTTAAATGAAAACAAAAGAAAATTTAAACACATCTGCCAGAGATGTGTGGCACTGAACATGCGTCTTTTTTTTTTCCTCAGTCTAGTGACCTTCCCACACTGGGAAACCTGCCTGCATACTCTCTCCAGACTCCAGCTGCCCGCACCAGTAAGAGCCTCACATTTCACAGAATCACAGCAACGCATAATGTCTTTGGATGGAAGAGACCTACAAGATCATCCAGCCCGTGTCCAGCGACCGCAGTGACTCTGTATGGTCAGTGGGCCTCGTGGTGGCACCAGCCTGGTGCGAGTCGTCTCGGCACATCTGTCTTATCCCCAATACTGCTTTGAGGTCCTAAATAGTTTGCAAATTCCAGGAAAGAACAGTGTGAATCCAGAAGCGCCGTTTGACTCTGAGCTTGCAACCAGGCTCATGGAGTCTCCAGAGTCCCGGGGTACACTGTGCAGCAAAGCCCCTCCGTGCTCAGCAGGAGTCAGGAGCGTTGAGCAGGGCTCAGCTCAGGGCAGGCCAGCTCCTCCTGGCCCAGCTGCCTCTGCTGTCAGTCTGGGGGATCAGCACAACGCTCCCGGAACTCACATTATTATGGCTTTTCCATTAGCGAGCGCATCAAGAGCTCCCACGACCCTGAGAGTGGGGAGGTGTCTCAGCTGCAGGGGGGCTGCACAATTCATTTCATGTTTGTTTGTTTGTTTTTTTTCCAGAGGTGCAACGCCTCAGCAAACAAGCAACATCCCAACGTGAAAAGAGAGATGAGGGATATATAAAGCAACTTTGTTAAAGTAAAAAGAGGAAAAAAGCCCGATGCTAATCATGCAGGATAGAGAAGCACAACTCAGCTAAAGTACCAACTGCCAAGTCTTGGGCACGACGCGATTCCCAAGCGGGTAACTAGATCTTCACGTCCTTTCTTGCTGCACGGTCTATTTTCTGTTCCGCGCTTGCAACTCCCATTAGCGTTAATGAGTATGCAGACGTGCCTTGAGGGGAAGAACATACTCCCTCGGTGGCTTCAAAACTTGGTTAGAAATCCCTCCCAAAATCACGCTGTGTTCATTGCTCTGTGCAGAAAGCTATTACAACAGCTATAAGAACTGCCGCTGCCATCCCAGCCTTCCCACTTACCCTCCCTTACCAGAGGAACCACAAAACAGACCTGAAAAGAGGAAGAGCTGGAGGAGACGGCGGGCACAGGGAAGCAACCCACCTCTGGGAGCCACAGCCTGAAAACCGACTGGCTGCCAGGAAGGGTGAACTGAAATCTCAGGCAAACCAAAGAAAACCAAACCCAGAGCAGGCTGCAGGGGAGCGGAAAACGAACTATAGAATCATTAAGGTTGGAAACGACCTTCAAGATCATCAACTCCAACTGTCTACTAAAAATCACCGTGACCCCTAAAACGCAAGCAGTGCACAATGTGCAAGCACTCGGGCCTCGCAGTCACCACGACACACGAGACCTCCAGCTGAGCACCAGCCTGGGAGGACACCTCAGAGGCCAGACCTTCCCAACCTGCCTACCCCCCTGCCCAGCAGCACCCACATCCCAGAGACGCCTCCCTAAAATACTGGGTTCTGCTATCTCAGCACTGGGTTGTCATGTCCGGCAGGAGGCCGAGCAGACAGCATCTTCAGCTGTTCCCACCAGAACGCATCTGTCAGTCCCTGCAGACTTGTTATTAGGGCTGAACAGGGCTCATTAGCGATCCTTTCTCCGTTAGCGGGCACAGATAAAAAGATGAGGGACTAAGGAGTGGCTATAAGGAAGGACATGACACGGTTACGGCAGAGGATGCTGTTTCAAAATTCAGGTTAAATACACTATTTGCTAAGGTAGGAAATAGAAGGAAACCAGCGCTGTGCAAAAGCAGCAAAAATGCTAAATCCCTTTAATCCCAGTTCTGTTTAATGAGAGCAGCAGAAGTTCAATGCAGAGACCACTGAGCAACAGCAAGAGGCTCCCACCGCCTGAGAGCAGCAGGAAGGAGAAATTCTGAAACGCGGAAGGAAACCGCTCACCCAAGGAGCGGGTTCGAGAGGCAAACAACCTCACCTACCAGACCTGAACCTCCCCCGGGCTCTGGCAGGGGCAGAATTAAACCACAAACAGCATTTTGGAAATGCTGCTCTGACTTTGTTTGTGTTCGTAGGTACGGGCAAGCACACGCAACCTGCATTTTTGTTATACACAAAGGAGTGTACATATAATAAAATTTATGTATAAACAACAGATATTATGTGCATATTGTTATATGATACAATCATCACCTGTACTGCTAAAACAGAATTTGAACAAGAAGTTAACTTTCAAATGCAATTCACCTATTCCTCTCCATCCACATTTGCGCTGCAGCAGATCTGTGAACCTTTCCTGTGGACAAGCCGCGATCATGCCAAAACCCACCGCTGGAGGCTGCTTACGTCCACACTGTTCTACTAATTCCTTTTTCTCTAAGATTGGGCACCGAAAGCACATCAATTAATTAAACTCCTGCATCTGTTCAATAAAGAGTCTTTCAGGATCAAGATCAGATACGCCTTCCATGCTGAAATGTTATTTAAAATCACCCTTTTCAGGTCGCTCCTCACTTCCAATGTGTGATGTTTTGGGCACTTGTTTGCAGTTCCCACCAGAGCTCAAAAACTCTGCAGAAAGGACAACCATGTTTTAACAGACAACTTTCTAGAAATCTGTCAGAGAGGAGAAATGCATTGGGAGAAGGCGCTCAGTGGGTGCATGGAGAGGTATCCAGAAGAACAAAAAAGTATAAGAGGGGGACACAAAAGTGTGGAAATGCAGCAACAAAATTAAAGTTAAGGAGAGCGAGGCCTTCAGGCTGGAGAGTGCCCTTACAGGCAGCACTAATATAGACTAGGATGAAATGCCAGATCTTCTTCCAAGAAGATTCTCACACTCCCACAAACGTGATGCAAAAGCACTTCTAGGAGATCTGCACAAAGCTGGTGGGGCTGGTACTGGTGCTATTTGTGCTTCAGGAGGAAAAGGTCTTTCAAGCTCATGGACCAAATTTCTCCTGCCGCTTCTGCACTCAAGTCAGACTCATATTCAAAACCTAATCTAACGCTACAGTAGTTATTCCGAGGTGATGGAGTCAATAGTTAGACTTTACAACGATTAGAAAAAGGAATGAAAGTTCCCATTTTGTTTGCACAAACTGGATCACCATCAGAAAGCAAAATATAAACATCTTTAGTTAGAAATGAGTGGTGAGGTTGCCTCTGGTTGCCAAGGAAATGGAGCAAATTCCTTTACCAAGTAGCCACACGGTCAGACAACAGACATTAGAGTTCGAATTATTCTGCATTGCCATAAAAAAAAGGAGCTGCAAACAATTTGGTGGCAGCTCCTTTGTAGAGATTCAACAATAGTCGGTGGAGAAGAAAAAAAAAACCCAAAAAGGGAGTTTTCATTGCTGTTTTCCATAGTTTCTGGAAAAAGGTGCAGCCAGTCAGCCTGCAGACACCACAAGTACACACAGATGTATATAAAGATGTGGGTACACTATGGACAACAGTGACTGGAAGTTAAAGCTGAGTGTTCTTGGACTCCAGCTTCCAAAGACCTCCCTAGGAGCACATGACTACTGTATCCTATGGGATATCTCACCAGAAATTGGAAAGATACAGGTTTACAACCTCTGGAATTCAAAGGCGCCACTAGAACGAGAACTAATAGGTATGGAAAAACAATCCCTTGCACACAAAAACCAGACTGGTGGCACCAGAGCTTCACAGGTTTCCCGGGGCTCAGCACAAGTTCAGATACTAAGTTTGGTAGGAACTAACTGCACAACAACTAATAATTTCATATTCTGGGACAAAGCCGGTTTAATAGTGATATCAAATCAATACTGCACGTCGACTTCCATCGGGTTCTGCTCATCCTTCGATGCCCTTGTCGCTGTACAACCACAGCTTCTACATGAAACTGCAAAACCACTTTTTCTTAAAAGGGGTCGTAGCACGAACATAACTAACGAGCATCTCTGGCCATGTGGCCGCGCAAGAGGGAGACGCGCTAAGTTAACGGTACTCTGCACGGGATGTCAAAACCCATCTGTAGCACAGCAGTGGGAGAGACCAGTGCGGATCAAAACCTCTTGTCCCTAAGGGCTCCTTCCTACAGCTCCCACTGTGAAGCAGAGTCATCCTGATCTCTCCTAGCAGGGAGTACAGCTGGTCCCACTGCTCCGCAGAGCACGTTTCCAGCGAGGAAGAAATGAAGGAGAAGATCCCTGTAGCATTAGCTCATCTGTAGTCGTTCCCAGGAAGGAAGCAATATCCTTACCCGACAATACATTTGTTTATTTTCTTCTGAATTCTGCATTGGCTGAAATGCAACTGGGAGGAACGGGCAGAGAAAATGGAGATTCAGATGCAAGTAGAAGCTTTGGGCAATGCATTATGTCATCTCAGGTACATTTTTTATTACTGGCTGACACTTCCTTGCGCCAGAGTTTCAGTATTCCTTTTAATAACATTTTTTTTTTTAACAAGGGGACCCTTTCCAAAGCTGTGGTTTGCCCAGTGCTGGCGATACGGTGAGCGCTCCTTGGCTGGCGCGCAGGTAACATTGGCCTACGTGCCACCTGAGAGCAATCTCTTTATCCCTCCATTTGGAATAAATTCAACTCATTCCTCAGTATTTAACCAGGTCATATAAGCGGTACGTGTGAGATGTCAAAGGTTGACAACTACCCACCGGTCCAAAATTTAGAGAACAGTGACCTCGGATCACTGTTGGCTCTTACATCGCTGGGGAAACACACCCTTAAATGCGAGATTATCAGCGGCATAATCTTCCCACTGGGTCACCAACCCCCTTGTTGTTTTTTTCCAAAGAATTATAGTGCTCACCTTCTGTCCTGTCAGGTAGTTTCCCACTTTTACTTGTTCCAGTGTTGACAGTTTCAGATGAGGTGCTCAGTTTGGTGTTGGGGTCTCGCTTCGGTTTTGGAGGGGGCTGCTTACGAGAGCTGCTACTTTCGTCATCAGTTCCTCCCACAGAATGAAGAGACTGGGATCTGACGGTGAAGCCACTGGAGCATGGATGCGGCAGTCTGTCCTGAGGGGCAGGCATTGTCATAAATCCCATGCGGAAATGTTTCCCCACGTAGCTTCCTTCATTTCCTCTCACGACTTCTCCACCTATGCTGTAAGAGAAAATACCCGTGTAAGGAAATGAACCAGCTTTGCCTGAACCAGACCTGGACCCCGGGTCTCGGTTCGGACAGTGACGCGCAGACTGCACTTTGGAACCTGGAAACAAGCGACGCTCTTTTCTTCCCTTAAACACAGCTGACTACTAGAATAGTTTATTTTTCAAGACAAACTGCCAACAACCAACAGACAGCTCTACCGCTATGCGCTCGCTCAGAAGTTCACAAGAAGAAACCGAGAAAAGCTTTTGCTCAGGTTTCACAGCACCGTGACTAGAAATCGTCTACAGAACAAGCTTCAAACGTGAGAAGTCAGAACTGAGCTTTCCAGCAGACAAGAGTCTGCGAGTAGGGCAAGGAACACGGCTTTAGGAACACGACGGTGAGTGTTGATCCGGACTCGGCTTTGACGACAGATGCTCGTCTGCCTTGGGAAACGAGGCTCTTGGGGTCCAGCCAGTCATTTCCCTTCAGGCTAAAGAATAGTGAGAGAAAAAAATGCTCTAAAAACTACTTGGCTGTAAGAAACCGAATGTTAACATCTCATCAAATCCACGCGAAGCCGCAACACAAGCAGCACCAGACTAGTGAGATACAAGCGCAGGAGATGAAAAGACAATGGGCCGTGGGACACCAGGAAGGAAATAACCACCTTCAGCAACACCCCCAGGTCAGCACGGGCCTGGCTGCACAGAGCTTTGAAATGGTACCACCGCAGGCATGGAGTAATGTCACCATGAAAGCTGTGAACTCCCAGAAAGCCCTAATTACTCCTTGTTTGCCCTTCACACAGAGGGAAGCTCCACACAGGGTCACTCTGCTCCTCTCTAAGCTTCCTATTCGATCCTGCCTTGGGCTGGTGCCGTTTATGCAGTGGTAGAACACAATCCCTTCTTTCAAAAGCAAGGACATTTCTCAGCGGTCCCTGTGACGAGTGAGTAAGGTCACGTTCCCTGATACCAGCCCGATCTCCCTCGTAGGCGCTAATATACCAGCTCTATCTAATTGTCCTCAAAGCATTGGATTGGCGCCGTGCAGGGCGCAGCTCAGTGCCTGATAAAGCAGAACTTCGTGTCCTTGTGTTTTTATTTAATTCCCACCAGTGGAGAGGTCCGCTTTCCAAACTGAGCAGGTCTAACTGAACGTTCCGGGGTCACCGACACCTTCCCACACATGGACACACACATAGACGCACGTGCCTCACGTGTGCACACGCTGCTCCATGTTCAGAACCCACTCGTTACCCAGTCTTAATTGGCATCAATTCCAGGGGGATTTGCAGCCAGAAAGATCAAAAGGTAAAACTCATTAATTTGAATATTAATAAAAAAAACCTGTAGCTAATTTAAATGATTAACTATGCCTCTACTAATCTTTCATAAATTGTTCTGAAAATAATATAATCCTCTGATGCCGGACTACAAAAAGGGCCTGTCACATTATTTAAAGAAGATTTCTATCCAAACATTGAAGAAGGCAGGTGGGGAGAGTCTGCTTCCTTCCTTAAACCCACGGGATAAATCACTTTGGGCAAAGAAAAATTCCAGCTTGCCACGGCCTTGCCGTTACAATTCTTACCAGGTTATGCTATTTTAATCAGCGCGTGTTCCTCGCTGCTGGTGTTTAAACCACGCTCTGTAGGGCAGATTCTGTTCTGGATGGATCTGCACAAATTCCACCAAGGTGACAGGTTTTACATGCTTTTCCTAAGAATACACAGAATTGTATTTATACAAAGCATGGTTTTTTTTGCCGAGCTGCTGCATCTTGTATTCTGGAAATAAAAACTTTCATAATATAAGTCCAGTGTCTAAACGCATGAGGGCATTAAACAATTAAACCATGTCAGGTGTTTTCCCTTCTTGTACTTTTTACATTGTTTACTGAATTCCTTTTAACATTATGGACGAAAACCTGTCTAACTTGCTTCCTGTGCTTGTTCCAGAACAAACAGCCTCCAGCCAGGTCAGGGTGAGGCTGCAGGCACCAAAGGGAACAGACCTTGCTCTGCTGCTTCATGCCTAAATTAGATCTGCTCTCACTTCTCTACATCCTCTGCTCAGCTACAGGACAAAAGCAGCAGGACACCATTTCAGCCATGTTTTAAAGAGAGTCTCTCTCCCTCTGAGTCAGCCTTCAGCTGACGGTGAGGCACGGTCAACCCCAAGCTGAAGCAGACTAGACTCTAAGTCTTGATCCTGGTCACCAACCAGGACCGCAAAAGGCTTTGGTCTTTTGCTTGAGCGATTCCCAAGTGCGTGCAGGGGATGTTTCCCAGCACAGCCTGGCTAGTAAGAGCAGGAGTAATATTAGGTAGAGTGCCAAGGTGACATCTCAGTAACACAGCCCAAAATGCTCCGTGGCACGCGGACTCACACAACGTAGCTCGGGGATGATGCTGAGCTCTGCTGACATCGCCCCGTGCAACAGGCAGAATTTAAGGATTTATTTCTAGCCCCTTCCCGTCTGCTGGGACCAGTGCCTGTCCCACTGCAGCACAACAGGCCGAGAAAGATGCATAAACGACTCGAGACAGTGAGGGAAAATAATTGTGTAGCTCTTACTCCATTATTTCTGACAGGAAAGAGCCTGTACTCCTCATTGTACTGATAATGAGTTCTATCTCATTTCAAAACGGCATTATGTGAGCTGCTGCAAGTATTATGCAGTTTATTAATATATATGGAAATACAGATTGGGATTATTCCTCTGGGAAGTTTCAATTTGAACTTGGCCAGGTTCAACCGCTGCTTTGACAAAGAATTATGCACCGCGTTCAAATAATTGTTAAAAAGCACAAGGCCTCAGTTGGCAGAGAGAGGCACGAATTACAAAGTTAATCAGAGGATCACTCACGTTACACACTGAGAGAAAAGCCAACTTTGTGCTGGAAATGCACTGTGGCATTTCCTCGGTCTAGTGATGGTCTCATATCGCTTATTTAGGGCACATCACAAGAGGGCAACTTACCGAGGAACAGTAAAAAGGACCACAGAAAATAAATGGACAGAGCACAGGGGCCGGGGGGCCGCAAGGTCATTTCCACCCTGCTTTGCCACAAGTCGTGATGGTCCTATAATCCAGGAATATGTTCTCACGATGTTGAAAAGTTCCTTTTCTGAGTTTTTTTTCACTTATCACATTGCTAAAAAATACATGGCAACGAACAAGCACCCAGAGACCGCCTGCCTCGGTCGGTGTGGTCTTTTTAATTTGCATCGCTCCTACTTAGCATTGCAAATAACAGCTTTAATTTGCTGTGAGGTTTCATTACTTGGTCCAGGCAGAAATTGAATTAATTCCTAGAAAACAAATTAATAGTTGTCTGAAAACTTTTGTTTTACTTGGTGTTATTGCTTTAACTACAAACAATGCGGCAGAGTAAATCCCTCGGTGCAGTTGTAAGGCCTAGGAGAATTCTTGGGGATATGTAAGTCCTGTAAAGTCAGAATACCCCCAGAGCTACATTTTCTTTTTCAGCCATCTATCTACCCTTGTTCTTGGTATTCATCCAGAAATTCTCTTATCAGTTCAGACGTACAACAGATTAGTTTCATGCCTCAGGCACCACTTGGTAGTTCTCCTCATCTTTGTAAGGTTTCTGTTTTCCTTGCTCTGCTCCTTTACATGAGATGTTCTGACTTTTTTATCCCCGAGTTCAACAGGAGAACTACACCTGATGGTGAGACTTGAGCTCATAAGGAGGAAGAAGGGGAATCTCCTCTGCTTCCCCTGGGGAGCTGCAGCCCACATGTGGCTAATCCAGCAGGGAAGGCAGAGACCGAAGGAAAGAGAAGTCACAAAAAAACCCCTAGCTATGATGACATAGGAAAATTTTTATAAATCCATCACAAAAGTGACTAATCATCGGCAAAGAATGCAAAAGGAATAAAAATACCTAACTCAGGGACTGGATGTGAGCTGGCTTGACTGAGCCAGCAGCAGCTCAGCCCTTGGTGCATCTGCCTTTTTTTGGGTTAACAGAATAGCTACTGTTTTTTTAACCATTTCTCTACTGGTACAGCCATGAACATCCAGCTCCTCTGCTCGTATCAAATGTTCTGAGCATAAAGGGATGAAACGGCTTTGAAACGTCTACTCCCCATCAGAATAAATTATACACACATATACTAAGGATGACACATTTTACTTTCTATCTGAGAAGCACTTTTCAGATTAGCATAAATTATATTTGTAAATTAGAGGTTGGGTGCCAAAAAATTAAAAAAAATCCAGAGGATACACTATTTTTATCCCCCTAAACATGATTTCAGCAGACCATGAAATGTAATACTGAAGAAAGAAGGGCAGGGTCACAATTGGGGATTCAGGAACTGCACAGTACATACGGTTTTACACAAATCTACACCATTTCTATTATAGAAATTAAACATACAAACAAATCACACATTTCTGTGTTTGTGAGTTTTGTTCACTTTGTTGTTGTTTTTTTTTTTTTTTAAATCATACTTCAGAGGTCCCCCTCCTTACTCCCAAGAAATATATATCCATGAGTTTTTCTGCATTACTTTTCTGTTAGACTCCAACTGAAAAAAATAATGGAGTTTCTTAATCATACCTGTCACACGCCTCTCCCTGCCACTCACGACGGGATCAATTCTTAACCGAGTCCCTAGGGATCACCCCAACCAACCACGGCTCTGATTCCCACGCAATGTGCCACGGATGATGAAAGCAAAACTACCCAAGGCCGTCCACAGCACAAGATTTTTCCACGAGACGCCAGATAATTTGCTCTGCTCTGCCCCACAACAGTTCTTTTTCTAATACAAAAGTTTGAAGATGTCAGCAAGAGCTGGGGTGTTGAAAAAAAAAATAAATTAAAATCAAACCAAACCCCCAACACTTTATAAGAAACAGTGATAAATAAAATCTACGTATGTTAGTTTTACAGCAAATCTACCATAAACTAGACAGCTTGGGAAGGATTAACTGAGTAAGGACCCTTCTGATCCAGATAGCTCAACACAACTGTATTTCAGGAGCCTGAAGGAAATCAGAGGTGGTACCTGTGCTTCCCAGAGGCTTCCCTTCTCTCTTTAGTTGCCTGCTGCTTGAACCAGGGACTGACTACGAGGATGTCGGGCTGAACATCCACAACCATCCGATGCTGCCCTCCTCGGAGGACCAGCACTTGCTACCGTACCCGGGGAACAGAGTCTCCAGTGCTGTAGCCCCACGTCCAACCGGTGCCTATGGAAAGGCTTGTCAGTTGTGAATACAAAAGATGCTCAACGGGCAGGAGCGAGAAGTGCTCTGCTTTTAGCCGACTGCAGATGTTTTTAATTTTGCATGGGAGATGCACAGCTAAAAGCCAGTCAATGAAAGCACAGAGTCACCTAGAATCAGGCATCAGCCATATGCAATATTTAAAGGGAGTGCAAACACACGGTCGTGTTGATGGAGCAGGGTTTGTGTCCCGTCAGGAATAGGAGGAGCCAGAGCAAGGCTGGGGTTTTGTCACATTCGGAGGAAAACCACGTGGGGCAGGCTCCCTGCCTGAGCAACAGTGGCTAAATAAATATTTCAATGAGATAAGGGAATAAATTAACGTGTGAAATCACTCCTGTGGATTTCTGCAATAAATGCTCTTTTGGTTTTGAGTCGAGGAGTTGTAATGGAAGGAAAAGCTGCGAAAAGCCAAAAAACCCACTTTTCGCGGAGCAGATGCTGGAAAAAGTTTAAACTGGACAAACGAACGAAATGTGTCGACGCTCTAAGAAGGGTGATTTGTAAACCAAGTGTGTTGTGCCTGTCAAGATATTGCAGCAGGTCTAACCTTTCCAGAGTCGGGCTTATTTCAAACACCGATTGTACAGATGCTCTTCGGAGTCCCTCGAGCAAACACGACTCTACTTGCCTTTTAAAATCCGAGCTCAAACACAAGGAAATTAAAGTTTTAAATAAATGCTTCCTATAGCTTCCTATAGCCTCCAGCCCCAAAGAGAAAGGAGACTGATCCTGACCTGGAAGTGAAGAGGAAGAAAAACATATCATTTTGGAGGAAAACCCTTCACAAATTTCTCTTTAGCATGATTCATTGCAAAAGAGAGAGATTTTTTGTTTGTTCAGCTAGTGACCTGAAACTCCAGTTATTCACATCATTCTCCCGACAACGTTGTCATTCCTACCTCTCAGTTCAAAATATATTCCATGGGCCAGTTTGTGTCTCTGTTTTCTTTTATAAATGCCACGTGAGTAGGTAGGAAAGGCAGAGGCAGTGCCTGGCACCCAGAGCCTGGAGGGATCACAGCAGGGATGCAACAGGGATGTGACAGGGAAGCAGGCTTCGCTGAGGGGACAGTTTTCTGCAATTGCTTGTCTTGTGGCAGCTCACTGTTCCAGATCTGTTCGATTCATAGCAGGCAATTTTGCTTCCAGACATCTCAACACACGGCAGAACTCAGGGATCTGCATTCACTTGAACAGGCATCCAAATATCCAAGTATTCCAGGTACAATTTCAGGTTTATTTTCCTTGGTTTATTAAGTAGATTATATATATGTATATATATAACTGTGGAGAATGATGACATGGGGTCCATCCCAGTGCATGCCAGGGAGAGCACCAACCTTTATTGTTACCACTCTTGTGCTTATATCCTAGTAAACAAGCCAGGCGCTATGGGGCGCATCCTAATAGGGTGCAGCCCCTGAACACGTGCACCTCATTACCAACTTTGATTATCTCCCTCCTCAGAGACACAGCCACGTCTCATCAAGGCCGACCCCGCCAGGGTCGAGCCCTGTAGAATCTCTTTTGCCTACATATAACCATCTCTCTGTTCCTTCTGATCTCCAGAGAGAAGGTTTCATCTCATTCATCAATCCTGGCTTTGTGATTTAAGCGGACAGCACGAAGATCTGTCTGTGCCTTGCAAAATGAGATGAAGACTCCAAAAAAAACTGAGCGAAACGTTTTCCACAGTTGTGACGCACCCAGAAAACAGGAGAGGGAATCACTCCACACAGATGGGTACACTGGTCTCTCTCTCCTCCTTCCCCTGAAAGTCTCAATCTGGGAAACAAAACGACATGAGACAAGGACACGTGACATGTAAACATCACGTACACAAAACTCCACGTAGATCAGCTCTCGGCGTCGAGAGCCTTGTTCACCAAGATAAAAAGTCACTCTGAAAATCTCTCTGCTCCTATCGCTTTATCCACAGCCAAGTGACCATTATTGCCACAACAGGATATTAATGGGCTTCAACATCTACATTTAGAAATACTAATATAAACCAACTCTTTCCCTGTCTGGATGGATGTCAGTTCCTTATCCAGGGATGTCAGAAGCTGCTTATTTGTTCAGGGAAATAAAAGTGCCTTCTAGGATCCCTGGGGAGACAAAGGCTAAACCCAGTCTATTTCCTATGGCAGGTTCTGAGTTCCACAGTTACTTGTGGTCATGTTTTCAAGATTTGCTTTATATCCACGAGTAACACCACAGCCAAAATGAGAGCCAACATTGCTTTTCTGCAATCCTGCTGTCTGATTCAGGAAAAGAAAACTAAAACGCAGGCTAAAAATTGCCAGATACCAGAGAAAGACACTTTGAGATATCAAAATTAAGGAGTTTTGCAGCTGTTTGTGAGTAATCCGAGGTGAATATTTTAATCCACTCTCAGATCTCAAAAGGGAGCTCGTACTTCACTGGTGTATCCTGAAAAAAAAAATCTTTAGCTAGCTTGCATTTGAGACTCAAGCCAACTTCAAGAGGGCTCATGAAAGGATAGTGTTGAGGAAAGAAAACATCTTCCAGGGAGAGACTCCCTGCTGCGAAAGCGAGAAACCTGGACATCTATCATTCTCGAAATGCAGATAAAAATAAATGTAAATTACAATCTTTCTTAACATCCACGAGTTCCTTACGCGTATGGTTATTAGTCTGTGTTTATTGCCCTTCAAGCTGAATAGAGAAACAATTAGATCCCTTTTCAGCAGCAGCAGCACGGGGCATGTAACTTTGATTTACATGGGCTAACGGGCAATCGGGGAGCGTCAGAAAAGGGCCACGGTGGCAGAGACGCGCCAAAGCCGCTCAGGAATGTCGTTCTTTTTTAGGGACTGAACAGATGAGAGTTTCCTTCCACGGGGTGGGGCTGGGAAAGAACCTGAATTTCAGGCTGGGAGAAAATGGATTGCTTCGAATTATAGGGAAATGAAGAGCACTAATTTTAGTCCTCCTTTTCAGCAGGCTCGAGCAGCATCTAGCAGAACAAGGAAAGGCAGGCACAGCCCTAAGTCTGTTGTTAGACTCTGCCACTTGCACATACCACAAACCGTACAGGAATAACAACTACACATCAACTATTTTCCCACATTTTTCAGTCCCATGACATAAACAGTAAAATTTGGTTGATGAACTGAAAAGAAAAAAGAAAGTCTATGAATTTCTTTTCTTTTTTTCTTTTAGTACATATGAAGTGATTACCCACCNTTTTTTTTTTTTTTTTTTTTGGTTTAAATGATTAAACAAAACAGGAATACAGCCAGGAACTGAAAGCCTGGATTGCTGTATTAATGACATAGAATGAGAGCAGTTAAAGATCCCATATAAAAACCATCAACGTTACTTCCACAAATGGTTTCCATCAGTTGCTGGAATATGAACCGACTGCCGATTTCAGCTGAGAGGGGCCTGACAGCAAAGCCCTGAAGCTACCAATATATATCAATATACAGAATATCTCCCACACGTACAATTCATGCGTCTTAGGCAGAAATCTCCACCTCCAGCAAGTGCTGTCTTCCAGTGACAATGCTCCAGCACCTAAGTTAATAGTTCCATTGGTATTCTTTAGGAAGAATGACCACTGTTGATCCTTCTTGTTTTGCTGTGCTTTCATTTTTTTTTTTTTTTTGCCATCTTCCAATCCTAATGTGTTTTATCATTATTCTGGTCCTTGCTGAGCTTGCCCGTTACCTGCTCATGAGAACTTCTGTGGCAGAAAAACATTCCCACAAGAACCTAATTCTAGCACTTTTCAACTTAAATTTTCAGGCTGAGTGACTCTATAAACTCAGATGCTTATTAAGGTGAGCTTGCAGTGATGTCCAGCGGGCTCTGAATCTTGTCTTATGGCAAAGAGAAATTCATTTGTATCATTTTAACTTTATACTTGGGAGGCCGAACAAGAAAGCAGCAATTCTAGACCCCTGAGCAAAGCAGTTTGCCTCCTCCACCGGGCTTTAAAGGGACCTGCAGGTCAACGGGCAAAACAACGTGGAGAGCTGCTTTGTCAGAGATACCAGGGGGAGATACGGCAACCAGCAACCCCAGCTCCTTCTGATGGCTCTTTCACAATGGAAACCCACTTTGGAATTCTCCAAAGCAACTCCATAAAATTTCCAGGAGCAGGCGTAGATGTGCTCTTAGCTCATATTCCTCATAAAACCACTGAGTAGCTCAGTGAGTTGAACCTCTCCAGCAACACGGAGTTTTTATATTCAATTTGAGGGCTGAGCTCCCTACAGAGTGATTGTGGAGTTCTTACTCCCTGCAGTTACGACTATAAAATATCAGCAGTGTTAAGTGAATTACAAGAGATTACATGAGAAAGACCTTCCATCAGTTAACTGCCGGGCCTCCAAGCTATCCAAAACAGCCCTTATTACTTGTCTCCACCTTTCTAAAAAAAAATATATTACAATTATTTGCTAACACTTCAACTGAAAAATCAGAAAAAAAACCTCTGAGAGTTCAAATAATCACTGCTAAAAGGTTTACAGCACACACATTTTCCCCAACTTATTATTTAAAAGAGCAGCAAAAAATTGACTGTGATTTTGCAAGAGCAGGAGAAAGTGAAGCAATGTCTCACTGACGACTTCCTACTCCATTTTAAGCACTCTGGGGATTTTAACAAAAATGGCAATTTTATTGCTGGCATTAGAGATGTAGTCATCCTGATCTCCACCGATGCCTACCGCTTTCTGGGCAGCTCTGCAAAACGTGGGTACGTCATTAACCACCGGACGGGTCCCCTCGGACATAGAGCAATTATGTTACTGCCGCAGAAGCGAGTGAGAGAAGCAGCCTAAGGCACTGGCCAGCTGCAACAAGGTGGCCTCAACACCTTCCTTGCCCTGGGTTGATTTTACTCACACCGTCTCCTGAGGCAGGGATGGTGGCCACTGTCCAGCAGGCAGTGCCACCACAGCCACCCTTGGCCCCAAGGCTCCCCAAGAGCCGTAGCAGCTCCTCCCCTTGCGGGGAAGAAACTCTTCCTCATGTCCAACCTAAACCTCCACTGGCGCAACTTGAAGCCATTGCCTATGGCTTGTTCTCTGGGAGAAGAGACTGATTCCATATGGCTCCAATCTCTTTTCAAGGAGTTGTCAAGAGCAAGGAGGTTTCCCCCTGAGCCTCTTTTTCTTCAGAATCCAGTCTGTACAGCTGTCCTGTAGAGTTATATGGTCTCACAGACCTCCAGCACCCAAGCAGCTCCTCATCATTTCCTTATTTCTATCAGATAATCACTATTGTCCCATTTCAAAGCTTGGCAGACAAAGCAGAACATAAAGCTGAGCAAAACCTGAACCCACGTCCGGTAATTCCCAGGCAGCAACCTCAGAACCACTTCCCCTCCGTCACACTCCTGCTTTTCTCCATGAGGTTGGAACGTCACCCCTGAGAGATGCACAAGCGCAGGTCCGAAGGCAGCGCAGCGTGGCAGGACCCAGCCCCAGAGCCCTCGCAGGGCTCCCACACAAGCCAGCACAGATCGCTTCCATTCAGGAAGAAGCTCTTGACGCTACAAAGACCCCCCCAACTCATTCTCTTTTGACAGAATTGACCGTGGCAGGAGAAGACCAAGCCTGAGCGCAGAAGGGGTTTCCAGCGACGCCTCAGATCTAAAGCAAGGGCAGAAAGTGCTTTTGGCTTTTCTACAGCTGTCATCTCATTCGTTCCCACATTGCTTTCCAAAGCTCCCCAGTGCACTGGCAGGAGAAAACTCTGGTGAGATGTCAAATACACTATATACACCAAAAGGATAAAATCAAATATCTTGTGTTATATCAAGAGGATACTGCCCTTGGCCAGCGATCTCTGGGTGCATTTGAGCATCTGGGCAACCCGCTCACACCACCATACGTGATAGCCAGGAATGTGAGAGCGTGCCCAGGACACATGGGGAAGGGCCAAGGCTGGGGGGACCAGGAGAAAAACAGAGGCGAGCTGTTTTGCCTTTCAGAGAGCAGAGAAGAAAGAAGAAGAGTATGATGAGAGAAAAAGGGGGAAGTCCTGCCCCAAGCGTGCTTAGCTGCTTCACGGAGTGATGCGTACTTGCTGCACTGCAGACACACTTACACATAATAAACCTGAATTCATTAATACTAAATATTTACGCTCAGCTTGTAACTGGTCCAAAAAAGCAATTATGATACATCATGTTGACGGAGAGTATGAAGCCATTAAAACTTGGATCCCTCGCAGAACACGCTGTGTTGACGCGCAGTTAACAATAACATCCCTGGTAGGGTACATCGGAACGGGGACAATCCAATGCTTCCCAACGATGCAATGCAACCCCTGTGTCTCACCGGGACACCCACCCGGCAGTGAGAGCCCTCCCACTGGAAACACGCCACAGAGAAGCCGTGGGTACCGTTTATGTTGCCCGTTACATTTCGCGTCGTTGATTTCGTAAACTTAGTGGGAATTTTTGGGGCTGTACTTTGGTCGCAGTATTTTCCCAGCAGCCTAACATGTTCTAAGTGTTATTCATGGAGGACTTAAAATATGGAGATGAGCTGGTACCAACAGCATCTTTAGCCTCACAATGGCAGGTGAAGAGAAGGCACACAAGGAGACACTGCAGTGCCCATCTTCGGCCTACTGCCAAGTCCACCCGAATCCCTCCGAGAAAGAAACAAACAACAGTAATTCCTTGGTTAAAAATGAAGAGCAGAATTGTCAAAAGTCAGACCTCAAGACGGGACAGTTACGTTCAGTTCTCTTCTCTCACACAAACAGTCTTAAGAGGTTAACGGTGCAGTCTCTTAAAAAGCAACACGTTCCCTGCAGAAGACATTGTCCATGGGAGTGCTACTGAATGTGGCTTCCAACTTTTGTAGCACACCGGCCTTGGAATCAAAGTCTGCTGGTAGGAAAAAGTTTTGAAATTCCCAATAGCTACTTAAAAAATATGCAGCCTAAACCACAGTCCAAGTACACCACAGGGAAACCGAAATACAGGTTTCAGAGGAAGTCACTGTCCAGTTTGGCACTGGGAATACATGACTACAGCGACATGACCTACATGAGTCATGGGTGTCCCCTCATTCCATTTGCTCTTCTCTTTAGACAGCCCTGTGTATAAACACATGGTGCCACGGGTAAAACATCAGCTGCCAAGATAAATGGTAAAAGACATAGTACTAAATCAGTCATTTCCAGGGCCCAGATCCAAAGACACTAATCCTTCCATCAGGATTCAAACTGGCAACACTCCATAGAGGAGGACATCCGTTCTCTCTCTGCACTGGATGTAAACCCCATCTGTTGAAGAGAGAGAGAGCAAACTCTCTTCTACTCTCAGCTCCACGGCTGAGCAAAGGTGTTAAACCACATTTGCCCTTCTGCCTGTCTCCAGAACCACCAAAGTGCCCACGAGTACACTGACAACCCAGGGACACGGTTTGGGTCGATGATGTCACGCTCCGGTCCAACTCCAAAGATTTCACACCGTATTTTGTACAGCCTGGTGGTGGTTCAGGCGCACGAAGCACGTTTGATCTACAGCAGCATCAAACATACTTACCTGCTGTGTTTTGTACAGGTCCAACTGGGTGTGTGACCTGGTGAGAGCCTTGAGTTCACAAACAAACCCAGAGTTTGGATCTCAACCTGCTGACGTGGCTCTCGTCACTGGCAGACCAACGGTACGTACTTCAGCGTTCCCCTCAAATCTTGCTGGTGTTTCAGAGATCCTACCACACAACTGCTGACTTCTCTGTGTTGACCTCCATTCCATTACCAGACTCTCACCTCCAGCCAGCAGCTTTCCAAAACAAAACCTGCCGTTCTGATACGGAAAGACGATCTGATGAGTCACGTTGAATGATGCGTGAAATAAGCTGGAACTACTTTGGAAGATTCGGTCTACGATCATTTCCCTGAATTCCAGTTTTGTGAATAAAACACACTTGTAACGAACCTGATGTTGTTTATTCTCGAGGCTGAGCCTGAGAACTTACATCCATGCTTAGATCAAGTTGCGTGTTGCTACTTCAGGCAACCGCACACTGTAAATGTCACTGTATGTATCAATCAATAAGATGTCCTAAGTATTTCTCCGCTGGATTCCCAGGCGCTAGGATGCTCACAAGACAGCCTAAGTCAAATAAATCGTTATTTTCCGAGGTAGGAATAACAGCCTGACTGTTAACTTGGATGTTCTATTCCACCCTAAAAACATGGAACATGAGCATGATACTACCACTGAGAATAAACAAGTCAGAACAGTTCAAAGATCCAAACAAAACTCCCAGTTCCAGTTTACTTAAAACATAAAAGGCCCAGGGGAGCATTAAATTAAATGTTAAAACTAACACGTACATTGTCTCCCAGGTAATTTGTTTAGTTAGTTTAAAGAGACTCCTACAATTCTGTGTTGACATAATAAACAAAGACCCTCACTCCGTAGATTCCTGTAAGTATAAGCCAAGTATTTTCAAGGCCAAGCCTTTTCTACTAGTACGTGTTTACGCATCTTATAACGTGTGAAGTACGGTTCAGGCAATCCAGTCTGAAAACCACTTCATTTCTGCTGCGCATACTCGCCAGGTTAAGATGGAAATTTTTTGGATAACAACCATCTTGTAAACAACTACGTTTTAAACATAGTTCTCTATAGCTTGTAAATAAAAGCAGGGCTTGATAAGCTGTGTTTTCACAGCTTCTAAGGAGAAAACTACTTTCTGAAAGCAAGATATAAAATACTGCTTAGCAGAAACCATCAAGCAAATACTTTCCCAGAGCTTTATATAGCCCTTTTGTGGTCAATACACAGAAAGAAGTACTTGGGATTAACATCACGCATTGGTAGAACTCACGGTCCTGGGATATGGCGTAAAAACCATCAAAATTCGCAACCCTCACCTTTCTGTTCATCAGTTTCAGCTCAGAAGAGAGTAACGGAATAAGTTATGAGAACATTTTTCCCTTTTTTTCCAAGTCAGGTAATCCTTGTCTTGCAGTGTATCCTCACGTTGCTGTCTAGATGGAGCCGTGTTGCAACAGCCAGTGGGAGATGACCCACTTTAGGAGATGGTTTGTCTCATGAAATAGGAGTTTCCTGTTAGGAGATCAGCACTTTCCTAGCTCCTTCTCCTCAAGCCGATCTCCAGGGGAATGAGGTGCCCAATTACCGACTTCTCAAACACCGGAACAATTCCCCTGTCCTTCATAAAGTATCTCATACTGACCGGCCTATAACCTCAGGTAATGAGGTAGATTCCTAGATGGCAAACATCCAAGATTAGTCTTTAATCTCAAGGGGAAAGAAGAGTGGCGGAGCTTTTAAAAGCTTCTCAGGTAATTCACAGAGACATTATATCCCTCATTACAGTCATCTCAAATGTGGCAGAATCAACTGAGTCGGGAGTTTCTGGAAGGAAATGAGGTACAACCTGAAGCAGGTTGAACAGTCCTTTCCCAGGCAGTTCACTCCTCAGCCAGGTGACAAATGCAGCCTCAACATTGATTGGACCATATTTCATCAGACACAAATGGACGTGTCATTGCACACCTGCTCACTCCTTAGGTGGCCTCTCCAGATTGTGCTAACGGAGCTGCAGCAGCAGGACCGGACCAGGCTCAAGGCCCTGTAAGGCTGGGAGGACAAGAAAAGGAATGATCCATTGCTCTAGAATCATAGAATCGTTAAGGTTAAAGACGACCTTCAAGATCATCCAGTCCAACCAGAAGACCTCTCCAGTTTGATTCACAGCTAAACAGCAAAGCAGTTTTTATTCTTAGGTCAGACCTGGCTCAATTTAGGACTACGCATCTGAGCGCACTCCCAGAGGTCCACATTCCAAATGGGCTGGTCAGAGCAGACCCCTCATCTGCTGCTCAGCTGAATCAGCCCATCTCATGTCCCTGCTCCGGCTTTTCTGCTGTCATTGCTCTTCAAGGTCCCATCCGGAGACCAAACACTTACCCCACAGACCCTAAGAAGCAGAGCCCCCCAGCTGGGCATGAGCCCAGGAAACCAGCTCCTGAGATCCATTCAGTTTTGAATTGGAAAACCCTCAGACTCTTTATAAACCCTTTAACAGCTCAAGAATCAGCACAGTTCTCACAAATTCAAAAAAATATTAATAAAACCCTAAGCACCCTTAAACATCTTAAAAGTGGGGTGTGGAAAAGAGGGGGGGAGGTGGGGGAAAAAGAGGGGGGGGGATGGGGAGAGGAGGGGAGCACAGGAAAAAGACAAGGGAAAGTACTGGAAAAAAGACAAGGGGCACAGTGAAAGGGGGGGCACGTGAAAAGGAGGTGCATAGGAAAAAGAGGAGGCTGTGGGAAAAGGAAGGTGGAGAGTGGGAAAGAGGCACAGCAAAAAAAGGGGGTGGGGTTTAATTTAAAGTTTGAACTGCTTATAATATCCGTAAGAACAAGACATAAAGTTCTCTTATCTGCACCAATACCACTCTAGAGTCTCGAAGAGCGTCCCAGCTTTACCCAGTCATTGAGAGGAAGATCAAGTCCACTGCGTGCATCCATTAGAAAGGTTGTAATTAGGATCAAGCATTTCTGACAATCTGACTTCCAGCTAATTAACACTGCTGGTTTAGTCCCAGGACCTGACTGCAGCATATTCTGCAACAAAGGATGATTCAGATCTACGTTCAAATAAATAATTCAGCAAAGCAAGCTGCACAGAAGTGCTTCTGTTGACAGTGCTGTCCAAATGAAAGACTTGGGGTGGGGGAAGTTCATCGGCACACACTGTTAACAGGTTGAGACGAGACTAAGTGGTGTTTACCATCCGGCCACCCTGTCATTAGCCACCAGAGCAGGTTTTTTTGCCATCTGACACATAAGGGCCAATTCCTGGTATGCCTCCACGCTCCCACGCCCGTAACTGGAGGAGGAATGGTTCTCCCAGTTGGGAGACTGTGGTTACAACGCTACCATGAAGCGACATCTTGGGTGGCTTCTTTTCTCTAGAGCTTAGAAGGACCGTGGAGGCTGGGGAGCTGCTGGCAGAAGGGGGAGAGCCCTATCCTCCACCCTGTGAAGTAAGGTGGTTATGTCCTTGCACAACCCAGCACCCAAAAGCAGAGCTGGGTTCCAGGACCGTGCTCCACCCTGGGGCTTCTGCCACGCTCCTCCGCAGCGCAGATTGCTACCAGACGATCCCAGCCCTGCTGGAAGGAGAAAAGGAGACACCAAATCGGCAGGAACGAACCCAAGACAACGGGATCACTGCAGCAGGAAATGTGTACTGCCGTGTATAAAATCTTCCCTACACATGCAAAACTGTAAAGGTTGCCCGTACAAGCCTCAATATTTAATGTAGAAGCTATAGATGAAGTGACCTGAAAATACACCAGCCACCCAGAGAGAGCGAGAGAGGCAACGTGGCCAAACCCCGGGCACAGACTGACAGCAGTAAGCAGACAAACCTGAAGCACTCAAGTGACTCTCGTGCACAACAACATGACTTTATCCAAGGCGATTTTAAGGAAGAAACGCTCTCTAGGCACGGCTGCTATCAGAAACAGCACAGAGAAGACCACCACAACATCAAAACAGGCTCTCCAAGATCACTGCGAAGGAGAGGACGCTGCTGAAGTCACAGGCCATTCAAAATGTGAAAGACTTCCACTCCTCTCTCTGCTTCCCCACACATCTCCTGAGCAATCTGCCTGAGTATCGTATTTTCTAAAAGCATTCACCCTTTGGAGGCTCTTGTCCTTCCACAGCAGGTACCCAGGCAGTCCAAAAGTAGTTCTGGTGACTCAAGCCATGAGACCAATCTAGGGTTTTGCCCCATTTTGCAACAACAAGCAACGCATCGGAGCTTAAGACGGACTGAAGAGGATCACTACTTTGTAAAGTATAAGGAGGAAGAAGGGAAATTTATTAGCACAGCTAATTTAAAAGGCCAATTAGGATTTTATTAGAGGAAAAGCTTGAGTAGTTTCAGTTATTTACAATTTAACAACCGTGCTATGAATTAAATTTATAACTTTTCCAACCCCTAGAAAAAATAATTAACACTACAAACAATAAAAAAAAGAATTGAGTGTTATCAAGACAGTTTGGAGTAGACTGGTAGTACTTTCCATTTGGTGAACCACTTTAACGACCTGAGGTTAGACATTCTGCTTCCTTTCACCATATGTCACTTCTATTCTGCCCTTTTGGATCCACGGTGTGGGAAGGAGTGGGACCGACTCGCGTTGGAAAAGTTACCTCCGTCAATTAAAGCCTTTATTTTTACATAGCTAACATTCACCAAGTGGGAAGTAAGAAATTAATTCTAAACCAGTAATAAAGAATTAACAGCATTAATTAGAGCTTTAATAATGAGTGACAGTAATAACCCCAGAGAATAACTCCACTTGATCTGTGGTAAATAAAAGCTGATGCAACAGACTTGCGGGTTTGGTTCCCTCGCAGAGGTTTGTGGACCTGACTCGAGGATCTGAGCTGGAGTCTCAGATCCGGGGCTGGATTTGCCTGCAGTGACCCATTCTGGTGGGAGGAAGCTCTTCAGCTCCTTCCTTACACCCAGGGAACTGACATCAGTAGCCAGCCTGATTTCACACCAGTTTAACACCTCAGTAACGCTTCAGTAGTAAAATTCCATTACTGAAACTATGCCTCGAGTTACACCAGTAGCCGGCCCGGTGAGGAATCAGGCCAGAAAGGCAATCCCAGAAGCAAGGGAGCTATTGCCTGGAGACAGAACCATGGCAGCTCCTCGTTCGCTCCTCTGCGTGCCTCCCACGTACCAAGTCTCTGTGGAGAGAATCATCTCGGTCCGTGGATCCAGAACAAGCAAACCCACGAATAGAAGAAAATGAAGCGTTCTCCTTTGTGCTTGGATCCACAGCATAACGAGCTCCAAGCCATCCTCTCTGCCACAGGCACATCAGCCAGCAGCTCCCGCTGCCTCACGGGAAGACAAAAAGCGGGGATAAGACAACTGCATCACGCCCACACCTACCTGCTGCACCAGCGGGACAGGAGCCAAGGAAGAAACTGGTTCTCCTCTAACTACTTCTCCTCCCTCCCCGGATTTCTGTAGCTGTCACCTTGAGCTGCTAAGCCTGGACTTGTGCTTTTGGTAATGGATTGGGAGGCAAGAGAATGTACTTCAGACACAGCCCCTCCCCACCCCTCTCCAGGCCTCCAAGCTTCTCCTGGCCTGTAGCAGCCTCTTCCCCTGGCAGAGCTGCCACAAAGCAATCTAATCCCGGACGGAAATTCGAGCTTGCAAGCCCCAGTTCCCAGGAGAAGGCATATTTATTGGAAGCAGGCTCAAAATGCAGCAGAGCTGCATCCTTCCCCACCAGTCAGTCATTAAAACAGCCTGGGCCTGACCACCAGATCCCACTCATGCTCCACAAAGCGGCCGAGGCAGCTCCTCATTTGCTCCTCTGTGCAAACCTTGGCAATTACAGCTCACATGGACATGAAACACAGGTATGTGGGCTTAATTAGAGCTGAAAAGTTTTACAGACAAATTATATTCCTCAGACAAAACTTACCTGAAACCGTGCTCGAGACACTCGCTCGGATAGGTTCTTTGTGCTAAAAAGAGTTATTCACATTGCACAGGGCTAGAAATCTTCACAGAGAGCTCAGAGCAAGCTTTCACTCCAAACACACCACTGATGTCTAAATTCCCGTGATCCCCCAACACAGTTCTTTAACCGGTCAGCTGGGATTGAAGCCAGGCCAGTAACATTTAATTCCAGACTAGAGGAAAAGCGATTTGTGCCTCCGTCCTTCCGCTGCAGATCAGCAGCACCGAGAGTGACCATGATGGTATGTAATTGATGGTATGTATAGAATCAGAATTGTCAGGGTTGGAAGGGACCTTGAAGATCATCTAGTTCCAACTCCCCTGCCATGGGCAGGGACAATAGTATAACCACTCATGGTACGTATAACCAGTCATGGTACGTATAACCAGGAATTACAGCTCAAACATAAACTGGCTTTGAGAAGATGCTTTCACGAAACCCTCCTGTAGTGAGCCTGAAACAATTAAAATGCCGTCACCTGTCTCGTGCCAGTTGACTTTCACAGTCCTACGCAATCAGTCTACTGCCTTTTACAGAAAGAGGAGAGAGATTTTTAAACACCTTTGATCCAGTGGGTTTTTTTGTGGAAACAGCTGAAAACAAGGAGCATCTGGTGCCATCTCATCCTGTTCCCTCTCCTACCCCTTGCACTGATTCCAGAGAAGCGAGTTCCTCCGCTGCCAGCAGAAACCCCGTCTCTTCATTGAAGTCGGCGGCATAACGCCACTTTGCACGCTTGAAAATTTGGCTCGGTAAGGATTTATCGACCGTGGTAAAATGTGGTCCTCGATAGCAATTTGCTTCCTCCAGCTAAATTAAAAAATCCAAATTTAAATGTTTAAAACACTAAAACAGAAGATTTATTTTCTTCTTGAGCAGACCCCATGTGGAAACCTCAGAAGTCAGAATCTCCATAAGGAGATTAACTTCGGCATCTCCCACCATGAAGCAGGAATATTTAAATCTAAAAATAGCATGCTAAAGCTGTTTTAAGTTGGATAATTCAGCCAGAGGTGGCTCTCATTTCATCTAGCTCTACCTAATTTGCTACAGCTAAAACCTATTTGAGACACGCTGAGCAAGGGACAAGCAAAGCAAAGCATCCCCCTTGTCCTTAGCTTAAAATTCCGCATTCAATCTTGCAAGTCACTGCACATACATCCTGTCCCATATTTAAAAGGTCACATTTGACCAAGCGACCATTAATCACGCACCCGCCCAATTTAATCAATCGGGGGAGAGATTATATTAGCAGCTTCCTACGGCAGCACGGGAGTCTTTCTTGCCCTACTTCAGCTTCCTACCAACAAAGCCAGGCCAGCCTAGAGCAGAGAGGTGAAAAGCTAAGGCTCCTCTCTTAGAGGAGAGAAAACCCAGGAGATGCCTCTTTTTCTTGTTTCCCTACTTAAAGATCAAGGAGAACGTACAGGGGCATGGGGAGGTGGCTGGTTAATTATCCACTAGCTAGGGAGAGATAACAATCTCTTTGAAGTGCTTTAACTTCTGCACCGCTTTCTGGGAGTGAGAAAGGAAGAAAGATCCTCATCACTCTGAAGGCTGCCAACTCAGATCTGGGGGAGGAGACAAGGGGGAAGAATGTCACATTGAAGAAGATATATATTCAAACTGATTAATAAATGTAAACACATCATTAGATTAAATAGCAGGTTCGTTTCCTGACAGCTAGGCTGTCAGAGCAGAGAAAAGAAAGGAAGAAGGATCACAAAAACCCAAACAAGCAGCAGTTACAACACCGGAGATACTTGGAGCTTGACGTTGTTCCTTTCTGAGCGGTGAGAATCAGCTGGATGCAGCACGAGATAGCCCTGGGTTGTCTTCTGCAGCTCTTTGTGTTGGTGTCAACTAACCAACTCCTGCTTTATTTATCTTATGCATAATTAGAACCTAATTTTTAGCCACATTCTTTCTTCCCTCTCAGGGATTAGGAGCCAAAGTTCTTTCCTGGGGGATTTCTCATTTTAAGGAGGATATTCTGGCCTGCGGTAGGCAGGTGAATCCTCCTGCTAGCTACAGGAACATCATCTTTTCAGCTCTGGAAATATTGAGGAGCAGTTGGGAGGAGGACAATTTCTGCAAGTGTCTTGAACTGATCAAATCTGGCAAAACAAAAAAGGATACGTTTTAGATGGGTAACTTCTAGAGCAGGGAATGCAGAGGACACTGACAGCGTCCCTTCCTTCCACGGAAAACCTTGAGAAATGTGTATTGTCACTAGGCTAACTATGAACTTTAAACCAAACCTTTAGAAAGGAAAGAAAAATCTAGAGCGAGAACACAAAGAAGAAACAAAATCAGTTTTACTGTCTGTGTTATTTACTGAGGGATCAAAAATCTCCAGCTGTGGGTGTCTCCGTTCAAAACCACATCTATTTTTTTTAATTTTTTTTTTTGGACAAGGATGGCTGGACTTCGTAAGAAATGTGGACCGATAACCTAAGCAGTGAAAGCATTGCCAATGAAATTACACAGCCGATCAGTACCCAGTAAAGCAGAGGGAGAAGGGAAAGATGAACATTTAAGTACAATATGTGAGAGGCCATAAAAAAAACCCAACTTTGACTGCTTCTGGAGTTCTTCAGATCTAAGTCATCTTCAGCTCTTGCTTACAGAATTCTGGGCCTTTCCATGACACGTAATATTTAATCTGATACACAAGATAAATGTCTATACATGTTTTAAAACAAACTGTTGCTCAATTAAAGAAAACAAGCTTTTTTTACATTAAATAGTCTATCATTTCTCTGTGCTGTATGACACATATGGTCTGATTACTGTAGCAATAAGTTACAGTTATCTTTGCGTACTTGCAAATACTCCCTGAAGACCAATAAAAGGGCATATGGCACAACTCTTCAGCTCTAATCAGTATTAGTGGTACCTAGGAAGGAACTGAAGGTGAGCTGAGGGCTGGTAGAAGATGAGCCCTTTAGTATAGATACTCGGGTTTTTTGTTTCCAAACAAAAGATGGTACTTTATCCATCACTTCACAGTGAGGGTGCAGCTTTAGGAAGCACTAGTTTTGGTAGCAAAGCTGCCTGAAGAAGTTCTGCCTCCCCTTTTCTTCTTCCACAGCTCCAAAGTCCTTCAGCTGGGCTAATAGTTGGGTTAAAAAACATCCCTTTTATTTGGAGGCACAACAGAAATTTCTTATAGTGAGCACACTAGTGTGCTCTGTTCCTATCTTGGAAGGTTTGCTTCTAGAACACAGAAAACATTTCTCATAACTACCCAATCTCACCCCAGCAGAACAACTGGTTGCAGCTTATTTGGAAAAAAAACCACAACGGCTTCGTTTCTGCGGCTCAGAGCCTGGCAGAGCTTAGGAGAGCGTCTAACAGGCAGAGACATCTGAATCCAGAAGTAACTTCGGGAAAATTTAACTGAGTGTCTTTGAGAGCTGTCTGGATTCAGGGAATTAGGACTGAAGGCCAAACGTCAAGGTTCAGTGCCTAAGCTCACCAATGGGATGTGTTTTTATTTCAGGAGCTGGGCTAACATCCAGTGATGGCAATGGGGATGCTCATTTCTACTCTCCTTCCCAGTGAGGAACCCGTGGGTGTAAACAACAGAACTATTTCTAAACAGTCCTGCAAAAATTGCTGCCTGATGCAAGGATAAACAGGTCACCACGCTGTGTCTGACACGGAGTAGGTATTGTCATCACTAAATTACCCCTTCATCTACTAGATGAAAGTGCCCAACTTTGCTCCCAGTAGGTTAGAGGCATCCGGACCTTCTGAGCAAGGCATCCAGACTCTCCTCCCGACACTAAAAATATGAGATAGAAACAAGGACGCTGGCTGAGGAACGCAACCTGAGCAACATCAACGCATTTCACAGGAGCTCTGGGCTGCACTCTCCTCTCTCTGATTTAATTCTGGCATCCCAACACAATCTCCAACTAGCAGTGCCTCAGATTTCCTCACCCGCTGTACTGAGTGGCCAGGCTTTCAGAAACGCCGTTCTAGCACGAAGCACGAGGCTGGTTTTAATCTTCCTTAGAGCTTCTGGATAGCGCAGTTGTACAAACACCAGGCAACCTCAATATTTATTGCTTTCCAAACAGGAATAACGAGGATGTGAGCGGTTTCCTCATTGAGAAGATGCCTATTGGTAACTGCAGGGCTCCAGCACCTGTACCTCTGTGTCTATATCCCAGAGATGGGTTTTGCTTATCTCTCCAGATGTCCGGTGCACAAGGCATCTGACGTATGCAATAACAAAAAACTTGGGATATTAAACATACGGCTGTAACTCGAGGTTCTATACCATCTTCTGTCTCTCCTCACAACCACCCAGCTCAGTATCACTTCGAAACAGATCAGGATTAACAGTTTGTTAACCCCCAACTACTGATAAAAATGGTCTGTTGCCTCACAATCCAGCTGCTAAGGGAGCACCTTATCAACTCCTTTTCATAACTCTTTGACTCCTGAATGGAGAGAAAACAGAAAACTCGTTCCCAGTTGTCTTCCTGCAGGCTGATGGAATTCTTCAGTCTGTCTCAGAATCCTCAATTAAGGAACAGTATCTCCATTTTATTTCAAGGTTTTCCACTATTAAAAACAAGCATGGCAAGACATGAAGGAACAAAAACATACTCTGAACAGAGGAAGCAGGTGAAGAGGGGAGAAGGAAAGGAAAAGAGGTCTAATGACAGATTTCATAACAGCAGCAGAGAGAAGATCTCTCTTTCCAGAGCCCCACTTGGGTAACTTTTTGCCCATCAGAGTGCTGCTTATGGAAGGGGAGATCAAACAAGAGTCTCTCCAATCTTCTGCCTCTGGCCAATATGATATTCTCAACACTTTGACCTTTTGTCTCACTGAAAAGGAACTGAGGATTTCTCTACATAAGCTCAAGCTCTCTTACCAGAGACTTTTGAAACACATATAATTTCCAGATCATCTTTTTTTGAGTATTATTTATCTTCCTGTTACAATCTCCTACTCCTCACCCATTCTCCCTTCCCCAATACCCTGTTCCTCTGCAAACTAGGAGAACGAATCATGGCTTTCAGGAAAAGGAAAGCATCAAAGCAGCACAGTTAAAAATTATGTTGGAGGGAAAAAAACAAAAAGGGAAGACGAGATTGCCAGTTAGGGATAAAAATTCCTGAGAAAAATCCACGCAAAACTGAATGACACAAGGAGCCTGAACTAACAATGAGTTCCTGTTAGAAGCAGCAACAGCAAAGCACAACATAAATATTCTTTGTCTCACACAGGCAAGGTATTCCTTGTGCTTTGGGAACTAACCAACGTTATCTACCTCCCTCCAACTTAAAAGTTGTGGGCAGTAAGAAAATAAAGCCAAATACCATCATAGCACATGAAGAATAACAAACAAAACAACTCAGGGGTACTCTACAGGCTGAAATTTGTTTGCAGAAATTATTCGGAGAGCCCTTATGAATAATGAATGTGCTGTGGAAGTCACGATCAGCTCATGAATGATTTATGAGCTGAAATATGGGCTGAATTTGTCAGATAACCTTATTTCCCACAAATCACTCAACCATCTCTTACATTTAACGGTACCAACTGGTTCCCAAACAGCCCTACCTGCAAAATATAATCTCGGCTTTCTGTGGCATGAGAAGAGCTTTTCAAACCAAATTTCTGAAGACCTTCCATAACAGTCTGTCAAAGCTTTGCTCGAAAAAACAAGTAATTATCCAGAACCAACACTAATGTCATAGCCTGTATTTTAACTACCAAAGGCCACACCGTGACAGTTTGGCACCTACCCTATCAATCCCGAGCCTGCAAAGAGAATATCGGTGGAAATTACCTATCACATTGTGCTTTACAGGCTGGGAATAGTCCTGCCAATCACTGTGCTTTTAAAAGGAGTAATTATTTTTGAGTGAGTTGTCTGGGAGAGAAAGAATAACTAGAAAAACCACAGCAAGGGAAACGAACATGACCAGAAATTTAAAATATTTAATTCTGGAGTATTTTGAAACATTCAGGAAATTAACTCAAATTTGACAGTTTGTAACAGCCTCGTTTCTTCGAGATTCTGCTCTATAGCCAATTTACCCAGGGAACTCGAAAGGAATTTATTGGTATACACAAAAGGTTTCCCCGTGGTAGGTAGCACTGGATCACACTGGAAGTCTCGCTACCCTGTTCTCTCTGACAGCATGCAAGGTTTACAGAAAGCTATTAAAAAAAAGAAAAAAAGAAAAAAAAAAGACGCGAGAAGCCAGATTTCTGTCCCATTCAAACAGCAGCAGGGCAAGTTGCTCCCCCTAGCCCAGAGAGGTCCATGGAAGGCCGCTGCACCCTCCAGACCTCAGACCCTGCTCCTCTCTGCCCTCCCGCAGCATCATGAGGCTCCTCTTGGCGCCCTCTGATCCTGAGCATCCCCCCCCGTGCCAGGAGAACTCGGTGGCAGCTGAAGCAGGGAATTTCCTTTCCAAAAGTGTTGTGACTTGACAAGTCATCACTCCAACGCCCAGGCAGCCACGAGTCCAACACACCATGACCCTCAAATGTCCTGCCTTAATTGAAGGCTCCCGCTTTTTCGAGTGGACGCGGGGAGCCTGCGAGCCGTGGTGCATGACGGTACCGGCCGCCTCACTGCTCCTGCACAGCCTCTCCCACCTTGGGACAGCAATGGCCCCTGGGGCCGAGAGGGCAAATGATCTCCTGGGGGGCATTAAGAAAACTGTGTCCATCAGGTCTAGGGAGGTTCTCCTCCCCCTCTACTCTGCCCTGGTGAGACCACACCCAGAATACAGTGTGCAGTTTGGGGCTCCCCAATTCAAGAGGGAGAAGGATCTACTGGAAAGAGTTCAACAGAGCCTACGAGGATGATGAAGGGACTTGAACACCTTTCCTATGAGGAAAGGCTGAGAGAACTGGGACTGTTTAAGCCTGGAGAAGAGAAGGCTGAGAAGGGATCTTATTCATGTCTATAAATATCTGAGGGGTGGGAGTCAAGTGGAAGGGGCCAGGCTCTTTTCTGTGGTGCCTGGTAATAGGACAAGAAATAATGGGTACCAGGAGGTTCCACCTCAGCTTGAGGAGAAACTTCTTTGCTGTGAGGGTGACAGAGCCTGGAACAGGCTGCCCAGAGAGGCTGTGGAGTCTCCTTCTCTGGAGACTCTCAAAACCCACCTGGATCTGTTCCTGTGTGGCCTGCCCTGGGTGATCCTGCTCTGGCAGGGGGGTTGGACTCGATCTCTTGAGGTCCCTTCCAGTCCCTACTATTCTAGGATTCTATGAATCTAAGCTGGGAATAGTGAAACAGCTGGCCCCATGCACTGGCCTCAGGAGGAACAACAGCTCCTGGGGTGAGATTTCATCTCCTGTGGCCTGGAGCAGCCACTAAGGACCCCGCAGTGCCGAGAGGAGAAAGGTAACTCGGCTGTGCCGTGGCTGCGGCTGGCTCGTGCCATTGTGAGGCAGGATTGCTGCAAGGAAGACCCAGAGACCTTTTTGCTTTGCTGGCTGCAATCTCTGGCAGCTCTAGCAGCGTGACTGTTCGCAGCAAGCGGCAAGCTCGGAACTGTCTCTTTGGAGCAGAAATGAATAATGAATAGGAGCTGAATCGGGAACCCTACGCATCAGCATTCCTACTCTAACAGCGCCAGAATGCAACAGGCTACTCACAAACAAAGCCTCCAGAGATGAAAAATATAAAATTTAAAAAAAATAGCATTTTCCCAAGGATTTGTCACAAAGCTTGGGAAAGAGTTCATCCCGAGTGTTGCTGCAGGAAATGAAAGAAGCTGCATTAGACGTGATGCTGGCCCTCGCTGCTTCCAGACATACAGCAGGTTTGGGAATAGTGGGAGAAAAGATTAATTACAGACTTCTGGAAACAGTTGATTTCTGGCTTCTCATCTGGACAAATACAGCGAAATCAAAGTGGAAGCAAATTTAACATTCTGCAGAGTTGCTTCATTCTCTTTTTGTTTACTACTACTATTCCAAATCACACATTCCCATTAAAAAGCAACAAAACCCATATCAACAGCATCAGCCTGCAAAGAAGAGGATAAAGACTAAACTGTCTTAATTGTTTCCTCCCTGGGTAGGCCTAAAGAACCTACAGGCACAGCAATGCAGCTGTGAGAAGCAGCGGAAATTCGACCTTATGGAAAACAGACACAGATCATGCCTTCTTGAGAAGGTCTTTCTCCTTCTGTTGCTTTGAGGCACTTCAGAAATACAAAACAAAGCCAAAACCAAAAAAAAACAAACCAAAACGCTAAAACAAAAAAGAAAAAAAGAAAAAAGAGGGAAATGCCAGAGACCAAGAGCTCTACTCCAGAAACCTACTTGTTTTAAGCTGAAAATTGGATTTCTAATCATCCATGCAATGAGGTTCTACATCTTCCGGTAGGAGAAAATTGACTCCTTTTTAAGATGAAGCTCCAGTCACTCCCGAATGTTCCATCCGCTTGGAAGAGATGATTGTTCAAAAGAATGCACAACTACATCTCCTGTTCCTCACTCAGAGCAGGGTCTGAGTGCCTGCCATAAAAGCCCCAAAAAGGCTCAGATTAGGGCATATTTTCCATGCACAGATAGAGAAAGATGAAGAGGACTGGGAAAAGCATCTTGCATCACTCTGAGCGGGAATATTGCAAAGGACACAGCAGGGAAAGCAAAGCAACTCCTAAGCTTTAGGTGAGGCAGCTGGAGACTATGAATCATCTAAGGATCTTTGCTGCTGCTTGTCAAATAAATTATTCACCAAATTACTTCTTCCAGTGTTTGACTCGTTCTAATAAATATCCCAAGCTTTAAAAAAAACCACCAGTGGTGAACAAGATCATACCTTTATATCCTGAGGTCTCAACCACAACAAAGAAACTGGAAACTCTTGCAAACGGATGACACCACCGAGAAGGCAAAGAACCCAGTTTGGTCAAACAACCTGAAATTTGTTTTAGTTCAAAATAATGAAAAAAAAAAATATATATTTTGACTTCATGGAGAAGGAGAGCTAAAGAGCAGGCAGCACATTTCTTCCCCAAGCTGTCATTTCGTGCTCACCCTTCTGAGCAAGTTCCATTCCCCTCTCGCCTATCCCCAGACCAAAATATGGCAAAAACAAACAGTCAAATATACAAACAACAACAGTCTGGGACTGAAAGTGAGGAAAAAAAGCCAAAGCATAGAAAAATAAAATGTTTTGTGAAACACAGTTCAATTTACTCTTCCAGTTAAGTTAAAAGGCCTTCTTAAATGCACAGCCCAGTGCTGTAATGTGCTAAAGAAAGATTATATTGCAGATTACACCTAAAGTGATCTTTAGGTGTTACTTTTCTGGGGTCACTTTGTAGAGACTTTACCTGTTGTTCTCTGCTGAAATCTGATAGAAGAGTTCCAGACACTACAGAGGACATGGTTCCCAAACCAAGAAATGGAAAGGGAGGGCAGTGGGACAGCTGATTACCAACAGCACGTAACTAGACCCAAGTGCCCTGCTCCTTTGTTTAGGCAGAAAAGAGCTGAGGATTTCAGCTCCTTTGCTGCCTCTCTCCCTTCTCCTGTTCCTGCCTCATTGTCTCTGGTGGCTGAGTTTCTTCCACAACAAGTACTATGAAACAAGCAGCACCCTGAATCACTCTCTGACGGTTCGCAAAGTCCATGGAAATGAACAGGGAGCAACCACCGTTGGTCTCCTCACCATCTCGGTCTATTACTTTTACACTCAGTCAGACGCCATTTTACTGCCTCTGGACTTTTCTATGGGATTAATTTAAGAAATTCTGCTCAGTTGCCCCTTGAGCACTTCACTGAGAACCCACACACTCACAATTTCTTGTCACCAGCACAGGAACCACAGCAAAGCCACAGGACAGGACAAGCACGGAAAGGATCTGGCAGATTCCCAGCCCTGCCACCTTGCAGGGACAATGGATGCAGGAGATTGTTTTAAACAACCAGAATGAACGTTTTCAGTATATTTTTTTTTTTCCTTCTTTTTTTTTTTCCCCCATCTCCTCACTTGGGTATTTACACCAGAGCTTATCTGGAACCTTCTGACAGGATACTCACTGTGAGAAGCCAATGAAGGATTTTGCTGCAAGCAAGACCTTCTGCAGCCTGTGCCAGTTTTGAGAGTGTTTTATGTTGAAAAGCAACAGCTAAAAAGTGAGCACATCACTGAAATCAGTATTCAGCAGTGACATTTGAAGCTTTTAACATGCAGATGTTTCAACATGAAGTGACATTTCAGTATTTTACAATCACAGATAGAAAAAAAAACGTGGACCTTGGCTTT
>VWZK01011750.1:0-19633 GCA_013396935.1 Baryphthengus martii | reverse complement strand
AATTGCTAATTAAGACTAACACAACGTTTACATCGCGTTTCGTTGCTGTGCAGAGCGTTGCTCTCCACTTGCATCAGGCAGCGAGCGAGGTACCTGCACTCACATGCAGCTCTTGCCACAAAACCCTCAGGTTCCACCTAAATGAGAAAGAATCATCACAGCAGGCACCCGACTGATGAGAGGCGAATGGAATGGGAAAGGGATCCCCTTTCCACTGTATGCTGGTTTGGTACTGAACCAATTTTCCATCAGATCCTCTCTGAATATCAAAGAATCCTAGAATGTTAGGGGCTGGAAGGGACCTCAGGAAATCATTAAGTCCAATCCTCCTGCCAGAGCAGGATCACCCAGGGCAGGCCACACAGGAACAGATCCAGGGCGGGGTTTGAAAGTCGCCAGAGAAGGAGACTCCACCACCTCTCTGGGCAGTCTGGGCCAGGCTCCGTCACCCTCACACCAAAGACATTTCTCCTCAAGCTGAGGTGGAACCTCCTGGTACCCATTATTTCTTGTCCTATTACCAGGCACCACAGAAAAGAGCCTGGCCCCTTCCACTTGACTCCCACCCCTCAGATATTTATAGACATGAATAAGATCTCTTCTCAGCCTTCTCTCCTCCAGACTAAACAGTCCCAGATCCTTCAGCCTTTTCTCATAGGAGAGATGTTCAAGTCCATCATCCTCGTAGGCTCTGTTGAACTCTTTCCAGTAGATCCTTCTCTCACCTGAACTGGGGAGCCCCAAACTGGACAGTGTATTCCAAGTGTGGTCTCACCAGGGCAGAGTAGAGGGGGAGGAGAACCTCCCTAGACCTGATGGACACAGTTTTCTTAATGCCTTCCAGGAGCCCATGGGCCCTCTTGGGCCCAGGGCCCATTGCTGTCCCATGGAGAACTTACTATCCACTAGGATAGTAAGACCTTGGGGTCCTTCTCCGTGGAGCTGCTTTCCAGCAGGATGACCCCTCATCTGTCCTGGTGCCTAGGGTTATTCCTCCCCAGATGCAGGACTCTACACTTGGCCTTATTAAACTTCATGAGGTTGACCTTTGTCCAGCTCTCCAGATCCCGCTGGATGGCAGCACAGCTCTGGAGTCTCAGCCACTCCCCCGCCCAGTTTCGTACCATCAGCAAACTTGCTGAGGGTCCCCTCTATCCCCTCATCCAGGTCGCTGATGAAGATACTAAACAAAACCGGAGCCAAGTACTGATCGCTGGGGAACAGCACTGGTCACAGGCCTCCAACTTGGCTTTGTGCCGCTGATCACGCCCCTCTGAACTCTGGTATTGAGCCAGTTTTCAACCCACCTCACAATCCAATCGTCTACCCCACATTTCTTGAGCTTTTCTACGAGGATGTTATGGGACACAGTATCAAAAGCCTTCCTGAAGTCAAGGTCTAGGACATCTGCTGGTCTCTCTTCAACTACCCATGTGGTCCTGCCTTCATAGAAGGATATCCAATTAGTCAAGCAAGATTTCCCTTTAATGGTCCCCTCAGATTTGCTAATGAAGTGCACAGGGAACTAACTCTTCTTAAACAACAAAAGTTCAGAAAAATTCCTATCAGGCTACATTTTGCCGAGTGAGGAGTTAGAGATCATTGTCATCACCAGGTCTAAGAGGACGTGTGTCACGCAGCAAGGAGCAAAGGTATGCTCAGGCAAATGTTTTAGGAATGCTTTGTTGATACTGGAATAGAACAGGGTGGTGTTTTGCCTTTTTTTTTTTTCTCTGTCCTCATTTACTCTCCTGAAATCCAGAGAGAAGAAAATGGGTCCAGAAAAGCAGGATATTGCTTGCTCAAGTGCAGAGAGCCTTGTAATTCCTAATTTAAAAAAAGAAAAGATAATTTACAATCTCACTATTTTATCTTTGCACATAGATTTTTACCATAGAAGACAGAGAGGAGGAAACACCCCTAAGCAGAGCCTTGTCAACCTTCGTCCATTTTCAAAAAACAGCACCTAAGGAGAGGAAGGAAGGAGGGAGGAACTCGGACAACTCGGCTGCTGCTGCAACCAGGGTGATGCTCAACTAGTTTCCCTTTAAAAAGCTGCCAGGGCTGGAGCAATCACATGGCAGGAGGGTGTGTGTTGGGCTCCGCGCTGCCTGTTTAATAAGCCATGAAGCTCTGGCTGCGCTGGCGTGTGCGCATCATTGGAGACAGGGGTTGCCATGGTGAGTCCAGAGGCAGCTCTTCATCGGCTCCAGCACAGGCGCAGCACAATCCAGATGAACGGTGCAGGAATAGCATCTCCTTGGGGAAAATAAATAAAAAAAAAAAAAGCACCCTGTTTTGCTTAGCCGAACGGCTTGGATGTGAAGGTGAAACAATTGAAGTTCTCTCTTAAATGGCGTTTGTGAGACGCCAGTTCAAAGCTTTTCATCTCCAAACAACAGCCACGTCACGCCGACGCTAGCGGTTCAGGCTCCGAAAGCAGCTGCACATTTGGCAGATGCTGCAGCAGATGAATTTCAGTATATTCCATTTAAACACACCGAAAAACTGCACTTCTGGTCAGCCTTCAAAACACAGACAGGACTGTTAAGAGGGGAATGGAGAATGACTGTTCTAATGCAATAACAAAAAAAATCACACCCGATCTGGACCTTCGGTATTTAATACATGTTCAGGTGTCTTATTTTCATCTGTGCTATTGCTCCAAGAGAAAAAGACATGCAAGTCTCAAAATAATTTCTGATACTATAGAATAAACAACCTTAAAGCGAAAAGGAGCCTCACCATAAAGAGCAAGCGTCCGAACCTTCAAGCAGCTCCGAAAAGCAAGCAGACCTCAGCACAACCGGAATTTTTAATAAAAGCTAGTCCTTTGCCACTCTGCTTTTTGTAGAGGTGCTGGATAAGGGATAACCTGTGTTGAAAAGAACACGGATTCTCTGTTTCCTTCCAGAAAAAAAAGAAAGAAAGTTTTAGAATTTGAGTTACAGCCAAACAGATTCTCCCTACCCCTACATTGGCTTCCAAACTCTTCCCATCACTTACACGGGGCTGGTCTCGAAGCCTACAGCTCCATCCACACCCAAAATTACTACAGCCCAGGGCATCTGGAAGGGTCCAGCTCTCCCAGCACAGCAAGAACAACATGCTGCTTTTCTTCTCTCCCTCTATTAGAGGATATGGTGGTGGGAGTTCATGACTTCATTTCAGATCCTTCTCTTTTTTAGCCTTATGCTTCTTACTCCGCTTGCATCCCTCAGGTCCTCGGACACATCTCACTTCTACTCCACATCAGAGTTTTGTTTTTTTTTTCCAACGGCAATAAAAGGGAAAAATCTCCATTGCAAATCACTCGCTGATCTGAAGGAATCTGAATGCTAAAGCCCAGAGCGATGCTCCAGGATCTCCTCTCCATTAGAGGGGGCTGTGTTTAGCCTTGATCGTTATTTTTAATCAGATGTCCATAGAACGAAGACCTGCAGCACCGCTGATCCAATCAAGATGTTTCTCCCATAACAAAATTGCATAACAGATTATATTAATATCTCTGCTTATGGAAGATAAATATAAAAAAAATCTCACCACTGAAATACCTGGTGCAGTTTCAAGAGACAAAGAAGCGATTTTGTTGTGCTCCTTGGTTTTGTTTATGCTGGAATTGCTGACTTCTCTCCCAAGTTCACCTCATTACCAAAGATCAGAAAAAATGAGAACACTACTCAGAGTTCCTACTAATGTGATTTTGGTGTTAGACTAATTTTTAATTAGCCTCTCCTTGTTTATGTATTCATATGACTCGCACACTGTGGAGGGCTGCGGGATTGTCTCATGGCAGAGTTAGGGCTGAGCATAAGCTGAATAACTTCTCATATTCCCCAGGACCTCTCCTTCAGCCCTGAGCTTTCTGCAGACAGCAGGAATTTGTTTCTTGGTAGCTGCACGCAGAGAAGGCAAAACAAACTTTACGTTTAATTATAGAAGATTATTCTCTAGATGGGCTACGTTTTCAAACAATCTCTCTCGCAATACTGAAGGACTCAGCAGTTTCCCTTTGTCTTTAAAGATTCAATTAAAAGTATGTTTCAGAAATTAAATTACAGCATGAAATTAGCTAAGGGTATGAAACACTGCCTGTGCCCCAGCATTCAGGGAGAAGCTCTACAAAGCAATTCGCTTAATGGCTCCTAACATGCGAGCTCAAGTTAATAACCAAAGTGCCCTCAGCTAGCAGAGGATCCACTGGCGAGATATGCTCTATATAATCCACCAAAAGGCGAGATGGATTAAACTCAGGTAAATCTCATTAATTTATGGTAAACCCCGCCGCTACTCTCCTTTTCTGATCTTTTAAAAGGTCACAATTTTGTCAAGTAACAGGCTTGGATGGCAGGACTGTTTCCGGGGGTTTTAGCCGGCTGGGGCCTCCTCCATCTCCACGTCTTCCAGCAGCATCTGCTGGAGCCTGTTGGAAGTGTTTGGCTTTCAGAGAGTACGTCTGGATGCAGTTCATCACAGCCACCAGGGACACGCTGCTGATAATTCCTCGCTGGGGAGGAAAGGAGCAGTCCCCTAACTCTTCGGCTGTCCCTTTATAGTCACCTGTCGGGCACAGTTCCAGGGCGAGCTGCGAGCTTGGCGCCGCGCACGCCGGGTCAGTGCTCCAGAGCAATCTAATTGCTGCAATAGGCTGCCATAAAATACAAAAACCAATTTCACTTAGGAGTGCCTTGGGTGGCACCAAAGCAACTGATTTTGCTCATCCACAGGCTCCTGGCAGCGCAGGGCACTGCCAGTGCTGGAGGAGCTGAGCTGGGCTCTCCCAGGGCCACCCCATCCCAGTTCCACCCCAGCCACTTGACACTGGAGATGGCTGCTGGCTCCATGGTGTTGATCGAGAGGACACGATTCATGTGGTAGGGGTTTCTCTTCGGTTGGTTTTGTGGGCTTTGCAGCTTGTTGTTTGGTTTGGGGTTTGTTTGGGTTTTGGTTTTAATATTTTTAAACTGACTTCACATAGGATTACAAGTCAAATTAGAGTGGAAAGCCAGAAGGAAAAATAAAAGGAGTCTCAAATTAACTATAAAAGCTAGAGCTAGTAATGTCTCCGCAATCCATTTCTTCTCTAATCTCCTCTTCCTCCCATTTTAATCCAATCGCATACAAAAAAAAAGAAATCTAATCAGCACTCACGCACATTCCTGTTTCCATACAAATTTCAGCCCTTAATCTACCGTAACTCGGCAACAAGATGCCCATCAGCAGATGCTTCAGATGCAGAGGCGATCTGCGCTGGCATCCCTGCTCTCAGGGCTCTACCCATGGGCAGACTCTTCTTTAGGCTAAGAAAAGAAACATCCCAATTAAATGATCCAGCACCGCACCATATTTGTGCTTTCCTGGGGAGGAAGATAAATAACTAGAAAAACAAAAACATGCATGGCCTGTGAGAAGGGTGCTAAGGTGGAGAACATGCCAGCTAGGCAAGGCAACACAATTAATAGTAATAATAATATTATTATTATTACCAACAGCCAAACACTGCTGAGATTTATGGCTCTAGAAAGAGCAACACTGAGCTGGTTTTTCCTTTTTTTTCTCTTCTATTTTTCGAGCAGATATTGTTAAATGATGGATTTTCCTGAAAGCACAGGAAGATTCAGGTGTATTATTCTGATGCCAGCACAGACTTTCAGACCTGCTGGCTTCCCAGAGCAGTGCTACACATTCCCAGTGTTTATTATAGACAGACTGGGTAGAACTTCAAAAGCTCACATGGCAGAACATGTATGTGTGTGCACATCTAGAAGCGTGTCTACCCGTGATTTTATTCCTTACAAGTCACGAGCCTCCTTCCTGCAGGTCTTCTGCATGAGCATCTGTCCTTCAGGTTGGAAGATGTATTTTTAATACGGGTCACAGACAATTACAGCGTTGGTCAGGTGCCAGGGAACGTCAGAGCGCGGGGGCTGGAAGCCTTGAACCAAAACTGATCAATGCTTCGATTGTCATAGAATCATTCAGGTTGGAAAAGACCTTTGGGATCATCGAGTCCAACCACAAACCCTACTCTGCAAAGCTCACCCCTAAACCATATCCCCCAACACCATATCTAAATGACCTTTAAACACATCCAGGGATGGGGACTCAACCACCTCCCTGGGCAGCCTGTTCAATGTTTCCTGGCATGTTAATCGTGCCGCTTTGCTGACTGTATTGCTCCATTAACCAAACCCACCCTAGATCAGTTACACAGACTCTATCTGAGTACGCATGAAAACTGCCTCCCCCTCCTTCTTTATTTTTGTCTTTTTAATTCAGTCTTAGCAATAACACTTTCCATTTATTTCTACTCTATTCTGCAATTCCTTAATATACTCAAAGACATTTTCCAAACAAATGCCAACCTTTGACTGGAAATGGCAGCAGCACCACCAGAAGGCCAGAGGGTTGTACTTCCCCACAGCTCTACGTGAAGCTCTGTCTTCCTAAGAGGGGCTCTTGCATTAGGGCTAACACCAGATCATTTTAACTACCAGGTTAAAGTTACAATCCCACATCCTGAAGAGTAATAAAGAGAGAAAAAAATAAAAATAAAATAGAAATCAAAGCAGGCAGGGAGGGGCTGAGGAAGAAGTGGCTGTGAAGTCCCCTGTACACCACCACCTCCATTACTTTGAGCAATGGTTGCCAAGGAGGGTGTATCAGCAGAGCTCCTCCAAAGGGGAGCTGGGTTAGAGACTGCTTGGATAAAANCTAACATTCTAGGATTCTATGGTTCTATGAATGACTCAGCCTGCCGAGGAGGCACCATCCCAGTGACGCAGGTGAGTGAACGAATGCACACCCAAGCGAACTGGAGCAAGGCCGGTCTGCCCATTTACTTGGATGGACAAGCCTGCTGGCGAACACCCAGAGCATGGAGCTGCTGAGACAGGGCTTCAACAAGAGGGGTCTGTAACCCCTTTGGAAGTCCTTGGGGTGCTCTATAAACCCACAGCTTTTAATTACGCTTTTAAATAATCAAGTGATTCCTCAGCAAAAAGGCATCCGCTCACAGCCACCAGTACACACCAGAGCCATCTACGGAACGAGGAAGGGGAAGAGATCAGAAAACTTCCCTGAAAAAGAGTACAAGCTGTAGGCAGGAGCCCTAAAATCGTGAAAGATTTATGGAAAATGAGGTCAAGATTTCGAAAGCAAACTGAGTAGATTCCTGCTGCGTCTCCCTGGCGCTCGGGATGACCAAGCAGGCTATCAGCCTCGGGCAAAAATTTTAAATGGCATTTGTTGTACAACCGTCCTAAAAGAAAACTTCTCCGAATAAACAGCGACAGCCCTATACTATAGCTTGCATTGTGTCTGTTGTTTATTTTGTGTGGCAGTAACACAGGCAGCCATATGGATGGGAGCATTTGGAAGGGAGGATTTGTTGGCTAGATCATCACATCTGTTTACTTATAAATGCAACAAAAATACATCTGGAGGTCGCCGCCTGCACAACCATTTTCCTTACTCTTGAGGATAAAAGGCTAGCAATGCAACTCTTCCTACATTGACCCACCCGACTTCAGAAGAGACCCTGCAATATTTTCAGGAGAAACAGGTTTTGAAATGGTCCTAAAATTAGTCTCTACCACCCCTCTCCAGCCACTTCCACCAGAAAGGTGGGATCACAGTGATTGGGGGTGAAACAAGTATGCAACACGTCCAGGAGGAAGATAAAGAAAACCACCAGTGCCACAGCTAAGCCTCTTCAGAGTCCTTTGATTAAAGGAGCACGTACCGCTGACCTCGGATCCAAAAATCACATTGAAGTTAAAAAAAAAAAAATATCAAACTAATCAAGCATAAAAAAATCCACACAAACCCCTCGACACTGACACACCACACAACAGGTTCACAAGATTGTAATTTATTACACCTCAAGCAGGTGTTTACAGGCATTTCAACTGAGCCCCTCGCCACGATCCAAAATATTTCCTGTGCTTCCTTCACCTTTTTCCTGAGGTCTGACTGTAAGTATATTGTCATCTAGCAAGCACAAATATTCCTGAAAATTCAGGAATGTGTAGCTCACAGCAAAAAATTTCAAATACAGGACAGGAAGCAAGAGTACTTGGAAGGATTTGTTCATTCAACCTAATTTTCTGACTTCAAAATATTATAAACAGTGAATTCATAATGAAACGATTTTACTTGGGTTATTCAGGGTTCTGGTATAAATCTTTTGGTAGAAGCACCTCAGCATGTCCATGTACTCTAAGATTACAGATATTCTTCCATCTAAGCAGAGCTTTTGGCAGTGAATAATCCCATGCACAGAAACATTTTTATATTTGCTTGTTGTCACCCACACTTGATAACACTTAACTTTTAGCTGAAGGACACATAACTTATGTCTTGTTCATGGAAGAACCTAAGGACAGGAACTACAGAAAAGCACAGACAGATAATACCTGAATTCAATTACTTCCACAACCCTAAAAAAACCCAAACAACATAGAGCAAGAGAAAAATACGTTCTTACTTTTGCTGATGGGTTAGTCTTCACTATTTGCTTTGCCAAAGGCAGGAGAGGTCAGGATGACAGCTGTTCATTACAATTCCTGCTTTATTACAAGAGCTTAGCTCTGCCCCGGCTGGCTGGCCCATTTCTGCTCGCTTTAGCACACGACGGAGCTCCTCAAAGCTCCTCCTCTCAACAGCATCTGTCTGGATACTTCCCTCAACGCGCAGAAAGGAGGCTTTCCACAGAGCCACGCCACTGCCGGTGATGAGCTACAAGCAAGGGAAACCATTCCAGAGGAACGTAAGATTTGGATGGCTAAGGCCAGGGTTTGGCAGGTAGAACCTCCTGCCTGCTAACCCCACCAGCTCTACATCTTGGTAGCGTTGCAAATCAAAGCGACTGCTTCCCCAATGCAAACAGCAGCTTGAACGACACCTAAAAAACCAGAAGGCAGAACTTTGAAAGGACGTGTCTGCTACAAAATCGCACGTCCCAGCGACTCCTGGTCGTTCATTCACTGTGGCTTGGCCTCCACAGGAGGAGGAGGAGGGTTCCTGTGCTTCTTATCATGATTTTGCATATATACAATTAAAAAAAAGTGAAGTGTCCATACAAGACTATGCACAATAAACTACTTAATTATATGTATTTTCATTGGGGCTGAGTCAGAAGGCAATGGCTCGTTCTAACAGCTGCCCTGGGCCAATTCCAAGTCCTCACCTTTTCCCTGGCATCCGTAAGCGGTGAGGCAAAGCCACTTTCTGTTCCCAGATATTGCAACCTGGCAAACACACATCTTGTGGTACTGCCACTTTATTGCCAGTGGAAACCATACAGCTTCCTAACTTTATGTGCAGTTCATAAGCTCTGGGGGCAACGTGCCAGTAGGTTCTCCTGGCCTGGACAGAGTCACCCAAACAGACAATGACCAAGTAGTGAGATCAGACAAATAAAAGAGACAAAAAACAAAAGGTCTAAAAATGAGGCCAAAAATATAGAGAGACTAACATATTTACTGTGGCTCACTCTCAGCTACTGAGCAGCACGGTAATCTTATTTTCTCTGCATGATCACTAAGTACCATACCAAAATTAGGTCAGAAATTCAGATCAGATCAGCTGACTCAGCCTAGCAAGATCAGACAAAGATTGGTTGCTTCCCCCCCACCCCCAATCCAGTGCAATGTGTTCTACACCCTGCAACCTACAATAGATCCATACATTTTTCCCCACAATTAACCTCTCAGAATCCCACAGGATGAGGCAGCAATCCCACTGAAAGGACATCAGTGCCGCTGCAGAAACACAACACAACGGATCCTCAGTTAAGGCAAAACCTACAATCTGACAGGTTTTTTTTGTTGGTTTGTTCTGTGTGGTTTTTTTCAGGTCATTTTTCAGATCTTGTTTCCAAACTGCTCAGACTAACACATTTCAACAGAGTCTGAAGTCATTCAGCCTGGTTAGGAGATGATTTAGCTAAGTAACAGCTGCTTCCAAATACTGCTGTGTGTGAACACCACCACTTTATTAGATAATAAATTACTCATTATTATGTTAATATACACGATCAGCCTTCTCCTAAAAGAGACCATCTGAACGCTAAAATTGAATAGCTTCTTAAAAAAAACCCTCAATAATCGGACTATTAAGTCATTTTCAGGAGGTGCTTTATTTTGATTGCCACGAGCAAGAGAAGAGTATTGGCTGGGAATCCCTCCCCTGCTCAAAAATCCTACCTGCAGTGAATCGCAGGGGATGGCTCCTTGTTGCTAAGGAGATTGTTTTCGGCTCTTGGTCGTCTCCAGCCTGTTACCACTGCACATGTGCACCACTCACTATCTAGGCTACACCACCAGGAATTAGGGATAATATAAATACCCGCCGAGATAAGGTAAAGACGTAAGGAATAGGGCAGAGAACGAGGGAGAAATCAATAATCTGACCGGACCTTCACTAACTGCTCGGCTTCAATAGATCACACGGGCCTGGGTGACTCTCTGGAGGTTACTACAGAGAGCAGACTCAATTGCAATCAAGCTAAGTGACTTCATGGGTCCTTTAGTCAAATCAGATCTTCTCCCTTGGACTGCCACTGCTTTTAGTTTTCCTAATCAAGGGTTGATCACCAATATCTCATTTTCCCTCATCAAGTTTACATAGAAGAAAAAGAGAACGAGACTGAAAGGCAGTGTTTTCTAAGATTTCCTAAGGTACTTTTTCCCTACTTTGTTTCCCCCTCAATGATAAACCAAGTGGGGAGGGAGTAGAGAGGACCACCACCAACATGGGTTCCCACAGAAGAGCGCTACATTCAGGAAGTGTCGATGCCTCCACTCCACGTACACGCACACATGCTGTTCCTCTGACCAACCCACTATATTGCTAGTTGTCTTCCCCATCTCTTCGGACTCAATTTGGGCTGCAGAGCTCTGCTCTCAGAGATCTCAGTTTAGTAAGAGCAAGAATGACATGGTTTGATTCAGTCCTAAATCATCTGCATTTATCCAGAGCTCTTCATCAAACCACAGAATCTCTTTGGTTGAAAGAGACCTTCAAGATCAGCCAGTCCAACCTTTGACCAAACACTGCAGCTCACCACTAAACCATGTCCCTCAGCACCAGGTCCACAAGTCATTTAAATCCCTCCAGGGATGGTGACTCCACCACTGCCCTGGGCAAACAACTCCGATGTTTAATAGCCCTTTCAGTGAGGAAAAATCGTTTGCTAAGGTCAAGATATAAAACCACATGGTAGGAAATGCCGTTGCCACCATTCAAGAGAAGTGGAGAAGCTCATCTAGAGGACTAGGAACAACCAGGCAGGTCCACAACTTAACCCTCTCGTGCCCCAAAAAACTTACTCCTAACATAGCCTGTGTTGGCACTTAGTGACCTCAGTGACAACCACGGCAAGAGTGAAACAGAATGTGTATCCAGCATAAATCAAAACAAACAAACCCCCTCCTCCATTAATCAGCTGCAAGGAAAACCATTTTCTCTCATGAAGTTGTGCACAGTATAGATCCTGCTACAAGCAGCCTATGCCTTTGACTTCCCAATAGCTTGAAACTCCCTAAAGAAGTTGAGCTGACAAGGTAATAGTCCAGAAAGTACCAAAACACGCATTGCACGGGCTCTCATTCTCCTTAATTTTACGTTATCCTTACACACCAACCAAATCAGTGACAATCCAAAAACCCTGGCACGTAAAGGAGCCATAGATTTGCTTTATGTTGCTTCTCCCTCCTCTGTCAAACTGAGCGTGGTGCTCTTTTCCGTTCAGCGCCCCATCAAAGTTACCAGACTGGAGAGGCGTTGCCGGAACGTTCACAGCACAGCACGGCTGTTATACCTGGATTTACAGTACCCAAGACATAACATCACATTTAACCACTTAAATCGAAATATGGCAAGTTCATGCTGGGAGAAAGAATCCAAAGGGCCTCCTGTCCGTTTGCGCTCACGTCAACCATTTGCACATAACAGTTTCGCTTTCAGATGGCTGATTTACCTGTATTATACCATTTGTCCCTCTCCTCAAGAAAATGCAATTTTTCATATGCATATTTACACAAAAAAAGTAAATACATCTGTTCCATTCAACCTTCTTTTCCTCTCCAAGAGGCCGTAGAGATTTCATTGCTATGCATTGGCACGAGAGGCCGGGCCACGTGAGCGCTCCTCTCATTAACTGTCAATTAAAATCAATGGAATTGTTTGAGAAGAGCCATTATAGGGTTCTGCCCATCAGGGGCTTGATCCATTTTCCTTTAAATGATTGCAGTATTTTTACTGACTTCAGAGCGTGCAGAACGGAGAGGAAATTGTAAATAACCGGCTTTTTTTTTTCCTTTCATTGTAAAACCTCAGACAGCAATTCGAGAGCTTTGCAAATGTAGCCGTTTTAAAACCCCAACGGAAGGAGAGTCCATCCCGTCCCTGTCGTGCAGGAGCTGACACACAGCGCACGCCACCCAGCTATAACACATCTACAAACATCTACAAGCACCGAGGGGACAAGGAGCTGTTTTCCACTAGATCTCCACATCCCGCTCCAAACACCCGAACGTTTCGTTCCTGCCGAAGATGCCACAATTCCCCGTTGGGTGGAACGTTCTCTTCCGCTCGGGGAGGCGGATCCGTTCAGGATCACATCTACACCACTCAAAGTACATGCAACTCACAGCCCCGAAGGTCCTCGGCCGCTTTAAGCAGCGAGCCGCTTCGAAATCAACTGGGCTACACGGCTTTACCGTACCGGAGAGCGAGCCCCTCGCTGTCCATTCACTCTGCATCTCTTTGAGCAAAATATTTACCGTTTTATTGCTTCTTCTTGTTTGCGGCGTTTTTCGCTCTTTTCTTTCAAGTAAGCCAGGTTTGTTTCATTCCTCATGCGATCATTCTCCCGAGCAATGTCTGATGCATTCTGTATAACCAAGCCATCATAGGCCTTCATCCCCATATCTTCAATATACTGGAGAAAAGCGCCCAAAGTGACCTCCTCCTGATTAGAACTCATCATCTTGCAGGAGATAATGAACAAAGGAAAGTAACGTTTCCTGCGGGTTGGAAAAACACATAATACTTTAATCAGTAGGAAAAAATAGCTCAGGGTTTATGACGGCGAGATAGTGTCAATTATAATCAACAGCTCTGTAAGAGACAATTTTTTAGACTTTCTCCTGTCTAAAGGATAACAAAGCAATTCAAAACACAGAACAACATCGCTCGAGACAAGAGGGGACAAAACTCAAGAGTTTCTTCTTCCAGGCGATCCGGATCGATCCCAGTCACACACTGTTCAAATCCCCAAAAGGTTTTCTCCACCCCTTCCCTTTCCTTAATAACCTTCAGTTGCAACAACGCTGACCTCCCCCCAAATTCCAGTTTGGATTGGACTAAAAGGGCTTCCATCCCAGGACAATAGGCCGCTTTTGCAGTTTAGCTAAAGCCACACCAGAGCAACTTCCCCAGGCAAAAGTTACCACTCTGCAGGACATTCCAATGCTCACGTGAAAAATCCCATTCCTTTTTTTGGAATGAAAAGTTCAAAATTTGTTTCAGGTCCAAAATCCAGAACAAAATATTGTGAAATACTTTCCTGTATTTCTTAGTAGCGTGGCTGTGAGCCCACAAGCCCTGGCCATCTGAGGCTCAACAGCTTGTTAGCGTGAAGCTCCCAGAACGGACAAGAAATTCTGGCAGAGCTGGGACCTTCAGAACTCTACAGCTGTTGAATTCTCCAAGCCTCTCTAGTCCTTCCATAGGTACAAGAGACATGGGGATTTACAGACACGGGGGTTCACAGCCCCTCTAGCTAAGGAGCACGGAGTGCAGGCACTCTGAGATCCCCAGGTTACTCCCAGCTCCAGGGCAAGCAGTCTAAAGCCCTCAGAAACGTCCCAAAACTTTTCTACTCGGCAGCAGACACTGAGAGCCACCAGAACTCTGGTGTGTAGACCCACCAGGGGATACTAGAGGGGACTGAAGGCAAGGTACCATTTCAAGAAACGTCCCTAAATTCTATACAACTGGATAAACTACTGAAGCGCAACATAAACCAGAATTGCCCTATCTTCTTATTTTCAGTACTGATGACTATAAGGTCCTGGACCGTGATGCTCTAGAGGGGCCTCATCCTCACCATGCGGCCCGGTAAGGGGTTCCTCACGGCTCAGGAGCCAGGGCAGAGGGTGAGCCAGTGACCCACTGGCAGAGCTGGCAGCTGAACTCAGCTCTCTAAGGCACATTTGCTTCTGCACTGCTGGAGCATCCCTCTCTTCCCCAAAGGGAGATGGCACGACCGCTCGGAAGCAGCCTGAGAACCAGCGCTGCAACCTGAGGAGATCCTACTGAATGGATAACAAGCATCCCGCCTGCAGGTAGACTTCAGGGGCAGAGTCCTAGGTAACCAGAGACTTTCCTCTATCTTCTAACACGTTGCCATATTTCTAATCTTTATTACGCTGCTGGATGAGCAAAATTCTCATCAGGGTAGGCACTGACTTTAAATTTAAAAAAAATAAAAAAAAAAAATAAAAGCTCTCACAGATTCTAACAGTTCACACTCCAGGCCTTCAGGCACAGCCCTGAATACGAGCACAAAATGCTTTTACATCCATGGAGTAAGCAATCTGCAAGAGATGAAAAGGAACGAGGAGTATTTTTCCATCCTTTCCTTTTTTCCCATTTTTTGATCACTTGAAGTGGCAATGGCAACAAGCAGCTGGTTTCAGGCAGTTCCTATTTAAAAAGCACAGTAGTTTTTTTTCCTCCCTTGTTCTCTGTGTCTCTATCAAAACTATTTCTGCACATTGATAACCTGGCTGGTAAAATCACAAAGATGCAGAGGGTGCAAAGGGGCTGCTCCTATCGCCTCTTCCTCTTCCCAAGCCAACATTTATCGATCGGTGAAGTCTGAAGACGAGTGGGAGGCCAATGTTCAGGGGCACTAAACAGCTCTGCAAGTCTTCCCAGGCGTGGGCACAGGTGTCTCCGACAAATCCCCGGCAGGCAAAGGCGGCGAGGGCAGTCAGGGCACAGCACGTGCAACTTCCCACGCCTTTCACGCGGGAAGCGGCCGCGGCTCCGCTGGGTCAGGAGATGATGTGCTGAGCCCTTCTGGAGAGTCACTCTAAGTGGCCGTGTCTCCAGCAGAGCCAACTGGGAGGCTGACAAGGAGCTAACCAGGCTCTACCAGCATTCCTGATTTTAGACCAATTCCCAATCTTTCTGATTAAGAAAAGCAAGTTCTGATACCATAGTCCCTTCCTGGGAGTCTGTCTACAGCATGAAGCCCACCTCACGGAGAAAACCACTGCTAACAGCACAGACCACTAACTCCATTGGCTCCAAGCTCCTCAAGTGGTACCTGGATTTTGGTGGTTAGTGTGGGTCGTTCTCCCAGCAGACACCTATTTCTCTCTAATTTCCATCTGGGACTCCTAGTAAAGCCCATTTCTGCCTATGTTGAATTGAGCTCAGATAAACCTGTACAAGAGAAATCCCATCCTAGCAACCTTAATGGTGTTTTGGCCATTGATTTCTCCAGTGACCAGATTCCACTCCTGAAACATAATATGAAATTTTCTGCTGCAGATAATTTCAGCAGGTTTGCAATAAATCAAGTGCTGATTCATTTTTCCGAGACATACAGAACCTGATCTGCTTTACACATTTTTAAATGAAAATAATATTGCCTTTCCCCTCGCTCCTTGTTTCCCTTTCTTTTTGGAGGTCCAAAATATGCTGAATCTCCTTTTATTATGATGTTTATTTTCGATAGGAGAGGATAAAGTCATTTTAACTGCAAAAAGATTCAAATAAAAAAGGCTTTATTGTGCTGCAACGCACTGACCAGATACTTTATATGCTGGTTTATCACTGATGCCTCCTATTACTAGACTCGTGCAGAATGACAAGAATTTAAACAATATTTACTAAATAGCACAAAGAATATATCCTGAACTAACAGGGGTTGAATCCTGCAATAGTGCCGAGCAACTGGAGCTACTGAGCTTCTCGTGTAACTGTTGATGCTTGTGACACCAAATCCAGTTTGGGGTAATCCTGGATGGGGTTTGGAGCCTCCCAGGTATTTCATAACCTTCAATCAGCTCTCATGGCACCAACTTGGAAAAGAAAAAAAAAAAAAACAAGGAAGAATTTCCTGGGATCAAATTGGTTTTGGTGCGTTTTGTTTTCTGAAACCAAGCAGCCCTAGAAATTCGGAGTTGCTCTGCTGAGGAAATTCTCCTGACGCTTCTTTCTCTTCTCCCTGCCTCATTGTGAAGAGACTGGGGAGGAGGAAAGCCCAGGATTTCAGCTTGTGGGGCCAAGAGGGACCGGCTGGAGGAGCTTTGATGTGAGCCCTCACTAAACACAAGCATTTCTGGAAACTCATGGGAGTGTGAGGACACAAAGGAGCTCCCCAGCATGTTCACTTTACCTTTTAAAGGTCAAACTAACATGATGTAAAACCTCATGGAGGAGAAAAAACCCAAAAATATCAGAAAAACACCCCACCCTCATGCTCGCTGGCACCTTCCCCTCCAGGTATCCCCAGATCCAAAGGCCACTGGCGCTGCCGTGGCCTGTGCTGTCACCTCTCCATGTGCAAGGAGGAAAGCACCATCAGGCTTTTTTTTATCCCTGCCAGTGCATCTGGTTTACTGGCAAGGGCAGGCAGCCCCCTTACTGGTTTGCCTAGAAGTATTTACATAACCCAGCTCCAGATCTGTGCATGGATCAAGACATGATTTCTACGGGAGAATAAAGCGTTGTGCTTCCCCAGCCCGTTGCATACTCGACTAATGTAACCACTGCCTCTGCTGCCAAACAGCCACCATTCTCGATCCAACCCAAACCACCTCCTTTCCACAGGATCTACCTGCAAAAAATTCCAAATTCAGGCTGTAACTGGCCCCATACGACAGTATCCAAGCAGCGCTAGCTGTTAATATTCAGGCATGCTGTTCTCCCTGGAATTCACATGGGGATGCCCCAAACATTCCTTGCTTTCCAGCACTCTCGGCAGCCTGAAGCTGCAGCTGCGATGAAAGCCGGCAGTGCTAACACTAAATTGAAGATGCTTTTGGAAGTAGTGACAAAGGCACCGACTGCCTTCTTCCAAACCAGAGGGATTGATTTCTTTTTTCATTTTAACAGAGGAGTACAGAGTCTGGAAGCACAAGAGTGGGGTTGCCCAAAGTCCTGAGTCCAAGCCCTAAATTCACAGAGGTCTACACTGCTCCCCTCTCTCTGAGAAAACCTCTGCTTTCACATGATCTGCCAATTCCCTCCGCTCAGTTCAGCACAGCAGAAGGATTCTGCACAAACCAAGGCTGCCGATCAGCCATTGGAGTTGGAGTTGTTGCACTCCAGCTGCTGGCAAGGCAGCAGGAACACAGCAGACGGAGAAGCCACGTCCAATTGTCACAAAGTGCTGACCACAGCAGCGCTCGGAAGGACCTAATGGCAGCGGGAGTACAAAGAACACTTTCACTGCCACCACAAAAAACTCAGCGGAGGAAAAAAATACACCGGAGACTCCTTTGAGGAACTGTGACTCCGATCACAACTGTTATACCAAGGGAGCTCAGAAAACGCAGGCAGTTGGATGTGATGAGGCAAATGGCCGAGCCACGCTTCTTAGAGTTGCATTCCCTGCTCTTGCTTAACACCGAGCTGTCAGAACACACAGAGGGATGCATCGAATCGTACTGCCAGAGAGGAAAGGCCTTCTGAAATCGGCTGCAAGTTCCCCACTCTATCACTTGACAGCTTCTGGTGCCGCTACTTAAAGGAAAAGAGCGGCTACGCTCTTTTGGGTGTACAATAGGCTCTTTGGGTTTTGCCTGGGATTACAGCTCTCGCGTCCCTCGCCCTCATTACACTGCACGGCACGAGCTCAAGCACCTGGGTGAAATCACAGCAGCTAAGGAGTGCTAAGCCCTTCACTTAAAGAGGTTAAAAGTGGCTCCTTCAGTAGAATGAGAATGCTACAGCCTGGGTTTAAAGAAATAGTGCATTTCTGTAGACAACCCACCCTTCATCAGGGAAAGTTATGCTCCCTGTAGTTTTAAGAGCTAAAAAAACCCAACACCCTGGCCCTTGTATTTTGGCTGCCTTGCTAGTGCCTTTTGAGAAGGGAAGAGGTCTTTGCTAACAACGACTCATCCATGACTCCAGAATGTCCAGAGCTGTTGTTTACTTTGCAATATGGCAACACTTTTATCACATTTACATCCCAAGGAAAAGGATGTTTCCCCCTAACTGCAGGGATGCTGGACAATTACAAACCTAGATTTAGCGTGGTCAGCGCTTCAGTGCAATCCTGGCATTTTATCATCCCAATATTACGCAGAAGACCTAAGAACACCAAGAAACAAAAGCAAACGACACCCAGAGACACACACACAACGCATTCTGGATGCAAACAGGAGAGCATCTGAACTCAGAAGAAAGAATCAGCTTCTTGCTGATGGAGGTTGTTTTTTCCTCCTCAAGGAAATGAAATGGAGATTTCACTGCCACCAGCACCACATTAAGATGCTGTAAAATATTAATGGTGCAGCAGGTCTGATAAGCAACTAACAGAGATGTTAGAAATTATTTCAATTAATTCATCGGAAAATAGCAAAGGACGTCTTAAATTATTTATCAGCGCTTTTTACGACCAAAAAAACCCCAACAGTTGCAAAATGTCCCTATTACAAGCACAATCAACGTGCTAAGTACACGTGGCTTAATACCTCCTAAAAAATAGATGCCACTTCCCAACGTTATGCATTCTGACTACTCATTTCATCATACTATTTTCTCATTCCAATCAGCACCACAGTTTATTAGCATGCTCATAGAGTGTATTAAAATAAGTACGTACCAAAATTTAAGTCCACGGGGACTGCTAAGTGCAATAATCAAAGGTGACTTTTGCTTGTAAAAGCCCTTTCCTGTAGTTATCTCAGTGCAGTCGGAAGGGATATTTCAGCACCATAAGCAACAGATTTACAGTTAGGCTCAGTTTTTGTTGGTTTGTTGTTCGCTTTTTTCTTCAGTTAAAGTGCATTAAAATCTTGTCGGCGAAATCGCCCACATTGTAGAATTCGACATCGCTCTAAGTCAGCGCGTCACGTTACGGATCTTCGACGTACAATTCGAACGGCGGGGAAAGTTTAGCTGCTGAAAAAAATTAATGGGGCGGCAAGAGCAGGCAGGTGCTCGCTGCTTTCAAATCCACCTTCAGAGCAGCGAGGGTGCGGATAACCGGAGGGCAGAAACAACACCCTGCTTCCAGGTCCAGCAGAGGAGCAGCAGGATGCTTTTTTTTAGCCACTTTACCCCAGAGCAGATGGCAGCTGCACCACACGCGCCAGCACAGATATTTCTAAGGTGCCTCATTTGAGCATCTCCTGCGGAGACAAGAAAGGCCGGAGGAGAAGGAGCAGGAGGCGTCCCACCCAAATGGCTCCTCGCAGCTCATGGCCCCCCGGAAGGTCGCAGGCGTTCTGGCTGCCGCATTGCCGGGCCCACGGGCAGGCTCCGGCTGTCGCCACTGCGGTTTGAAGGGAGCCGCGGGAAGGGAGGGGAGGGGAGGGGGCGATCTCAAACAAAGAAGGAGCCTACCTGGGGGTGCCGGCGGCGCCGGGGGGCTGCGGCG
>VWZK01011749.1:145882-161326 GCA_013396935.1 Baryphthengus martii | reverse complement strand
TTAAACAAGTTCTATGTAAGTAGTTTATCGAATCGCACAACATGAGCCAGTTCAGTGGGTGACTCCACCAGTGACCACTCTATCGTCACAACACTGTGGCCTGCCAACAACCTACCCTCAAACCAGCATCCAGTTCTCTGCTCCAAGCTTTGAAAAATCTTGATCCAACTGCTGAAAATGCTTTCAGAGGCCTCTGTCTTGTGCACAGGACTGTGCTGCACCATGTTACCAGTGTGGGGTACCCAGGAGATCCTGCTCTGGTTTCCATGGTAACTCTCTCTGTGCATTTATAGTCTCTCACTTACAGCCTTCATTACATTTAACAGTCAAAGAGACATTGATTAAAACCTGACATTCCTAACACACCGAAAAATCCATTTTGTACAAAACCCTATTATGTGGCATAGACAAACTGGTTGATGGCCAAATTAGTTAATAGAAATTTCAGATTACATTGGAACAGACCACAAAAGGATTAATTCATATAAAGTTGAATGTCTAAGTGAGCCTCTAACAAACTTAGCAATGTAGACGAGAGAAATATGGTACATGGGTGTATCAGGAGATATCTCACATAAAGTACTTCTGTTGAATCCAAATTTAACCTGAAGTGACCGCATTAAAACCCTTCCCAGTAGCAATCTTAAAAAGCAGCAAGGTACTATTGAACCATGATATTTTTCTAGCTGTGTAGGCAGCAGTAGTATCTTGGAGGACAATGGGTGTCTCTTTCCTCTCACTATTTCCCATCCCTCAGGCAGCTGGATCTTGCTGGTGGCTACAACTTGTATATGGTGATCTATAATGGAAACAGTAGCACGAAAACGCTCTGAGTTTCCAGCTAGGATCCCCCTGCCCTTTCAAAATATTTTTGTCTGTCAATTGCTCTACCAAACTTCATGCTCTTGACAAATTGTCCTACAATATGAGAACTATGAATATGAGAACACCTTTGGGCTTAAGATCTCCACTATCTACCTGATCTGATTCTGGTCCACAGTAGAACTTGGCTGGAGCAGGGGAGAAGGACAGCAGAGACCTCACAGAGTCAACAGTGCCATAGTGTGGGAGGAGGCCAGAGATGTGGGTCAGAAACTGAGGGCAATTGCATAGCACAGAATGAAGAACACAATTATTATCAAGAATGCTACAACTGAAAGGGTAACTGATAAAATGTGGAGGTTTGATACAATACATTCTTACAGTAGCAGAACTATCATGGTACCAGTACACTGCTAATTCCCAGTTCAATGCCCTGATGATACTCATTACCACCTACAACCTGCTTCTGCCTCACTCTACACCTAAGTACATGGGAGAAATACCTTGATTAGTGGAATCGTAAAACCAGCTCCCACCCAAGGTGATGAATCTGCACATCCTTTCAAACAGAACAGTCATGGGTCTGGCTGGCTGGACACCATGGGGTCATCCAGCCTGCTATTCCTCAAGTATTTTTAACCCTACTTCCAGACAACTTTTTTGAAATTATGCCAAATATCATCTAGTAGGGAGATACTGTGATGGTTTTCATTTATATCGGAATTAAATTCAGCTACCCTGGGAAAAGTTTACAGTGACTTTTATTTTTTCCCATTTTGTTTTCTTGCTTGCACGCCTGAAAAGATATGTGTGTGCATTTATATTTAAAAGCTTTTGAAGTTGTTTCAAAACAACGGTGAAATCACCTTGTGATGTATTACAGACCACCAAATGGTCTACATATCACAACTTGAGAAACATTCATCTACATTTGATGTCTATATTGAGAGGAGATGAATTGCACCTTAAGGCTATCTCTACACTAACAAATTAAACATGGCCAGGAAACAGTGCTGGGCACCAGAATTCAATCATCCCTACCAAAAAATTGCTAGAGCAATTTCTGATGCAGCTTTGGCCTATGCCAGTTAATCGCTTTACCAAGTATCTGCTGGGCCCAGCTCAGAGGTCAGCATGGGTGAGAAATCATTCCCAACATGAATTTTCTGTGTGACCTTTGGAGGGTAAGAGAAACTGTAGGCACCGACCTAGTTAGGACAACCCAATTTGGCCTCTCTGCAGGGGAATAAGCCTGGTACTATTTGTTTTACTTATCTATATTTTAATTGATGCAATAGACACTTAAATGTGCTCAGATGAAATACAGACTGTCTGTCTGTCCTCCATCTCAGAAGGTGTCACCATATATTATCCTGTTGCCTCCCACTATAGAGCCAGAGTATTTCCTAATAGTTCAGTAGGATTGATAGAATGTCTACCAGATTTCACAGTCTCTAGGATCAAGTGGTTTGATATAGTGTTTTCATTAGGCATTGCCTTCCCTTGAATAGGTTTAATTAAGCATTTCTCTAATGAGGTTTAGAAATTGAAAGGTGTACCAGAAGAGCTAGAATCACCTCTATGGAAATTTATTTGCTATCATTTTAGGTCTCTAGAAATAAGTATTACGATTTAGACTATAAATATAGGCTTTCACTGTACTTATGGACCATGATAATCTCCTCCAGAGGTTGCTTCCTCACAGAGGAAATAGACATTTGGGAGATGTAGAATTACTCTAGGGAGGATTTACAGACACTTTTCATGGTCGTAAAAAGACGAGAGCAAATTTTCAGGTGAAATAAATTTCAATCATGTAGCATACATTTCAAATGAAAATAGTGAAAAAGAGTTTCAGAAAGGAAGTCAACGCTATCAAGGCTAGAGTGATTTCCCTCGTATTTTACTCTGAATCAAGCTAAAAGTTGTACAATTGTATCTCCATAGCAATGAAAGATAACCTTATCTAAAAGACTGAGAAACAATGGGTTTGAATCTTGACTGTGCTTCTGCATTCTACATTAAAATGTACATTTATATCCTCCTATACCTTGTGTGACTCATTCTTTCAAGTGCTAGTTGTTTACAGCAAAGAGTCTGTCTAGGTATTTATTCACTGAACAGTGCAATAGTGTCTCCATGGTCAGTTGTTCCTCAAGCTACCATAGATAGCTACAAATAAATAATATCCTGTCTCTTCTCTCTCTCTGTTTTGCCTAGCTAATGATGTAGTTGCTCCTTAACTTGGATCTTCCCTCAGAAGGATTTTCTATGATCATACAAAATACACAGGGGAAAAAAAGAAAAAGAAAAGTCCGTAACTCAATACTTGTTCAGATTTCCATCTGCTTCCAAACCACTGTATTGCATCTTGAATGCTACTCCTGTGTTGCCTTTATTTTGTAATTGGGCGGAAAATGAGATTTATCCAATTGCCAGATTAGTCCTGTGTGTAGCATGCACATAGTTCAAGAGCCCTTATCAACTTTTGAAGCAGTTTATCTCAGAGTTCAAATGGTTACCATTCATTATGATGCAGCTGCATTCTCCCAGCATACAAAGAGCTTCCGTACAAACCAACACATGATCTTTCTTGGTAAAGAAAACCCCATTTTCTGTTGATATTTTCCAATAAAACTGAACAAGGAAAAGAAAACAGAACTTGGGCAGATGGTAGGGACAGGCTGAACGCTGCTTATTCTACTTCAGAACATCTGTCAGACTCAATGCCAGGAGCCAGTCCTCACTGAAATAATGATGTTTCTGTCTATTTTTCAAGCACATTTTTAAACCTTAGAATTCTTGATCTAGCCTACAAAAATGCCAAACCTCAAGCTACACCTCAAGCCATTATAAGCCTTCTCACCCACAGCTATGCTCTGCAGTTGGAGGCTGGGCTGCCTTGGTGTGAAGGGGAGCAGAGACCACTACAGCCATGAATACATGCTCCCATTAGCAGGGGACAGATCCAAAGACATGCCAAATGCCCTTTTGAGTTTAGCGGGAGTCAAAATCATTCAGCATCTCAGCTGATCAAGTCCTAGGAACTTGACACTTGCAGTCTTTATTTTGCACAGCACCCAAAAGCAGTTAGTCTTGTTCCTTTCAGCAGGACTGCACGCATGAGTGAGCTCTGCTGAGGACAGGAGGGTTGTGAAAATGGGCTCAGCTGTGAAGTACTGACTCTCCGTTATTGAGAATAATGTCACCGGTGGGAAATCATTGTTGTAGGAGTCTGTAAGCCATGTCCCTCCATTATATCTGGGTTGAATACATTTGAATAAATTTAGGAAGCAATTCATTTCAACAGCAGACAGTACAACATAGACAATAAACAATAACACTATGCTTTTCAGACATATTAATGATGCTCAAAGACTGAAGTGAAACATGCAGATTTCCAGTTCTAGCAGTGCTGAGTTCTTTCCATTTTCACAGGGCCAGTCTATAGGTGCAAAGGTGATGGGCATGCTCTGTTGAACCCAGCACACATCTCTTTTCTGCTAGTTCTTCTCTGAAAGCAATTGCTTGTTTTTTCTTTTTGCATTCCCATTCTTTCTTTCATTCCTGCTATAGGCTGTCAATGAAGTATTTGATCTCCTCTGGGGGGTCCAGGTATATTCAGTTTCCTGGGCAGCTGGTGCCAATGCTGCTTCAAGGATCACTTGACAGGGAAATCCTGAGAGCCAGCCACTTGGCACTGTCTTTGCCAAAATCTAAAAATGTTATTGTCTCAAACTTTTAAGCCCCTATCTGGAAACTCATAAATCCTACACCCTTGCTCAGGCTAAGACAGTGTGTGTAACAACATCCAGCATGCTTGATATTGACGGTGAGTGAGGGAGTAAATACTTTCCAGGGAAGTGTGCCACAGATGTAAAAGGCTGTGCAGAATGTATTGGATGTGGACTTACCAGTAACATTTCAGTCTGAACTATTTTTGCATATAGTTGTTATAAGAGAAGATTTACTTTAAAACACAGAGATTTGGGAAAAGAAAATGTTGTTTTTCTGTTTGTTTCAGCCTGTTTATTTCCTGAATTCAACAGCATTTTCTATACAGTCAGCAGTGTACTTTCCTAAGCCTTGGCAGAATTATTTTACCCTATTGTCTGTTTGAACCTTTCACACAGAAACAGGAAAGAGAAAAAATGTTGTTTTTTAAAGGTTTCCAAAACTTGTGAAATACAAACAATAAATTATTACTGTTATTCTTATCCGTCACACAAAAAGAAACTTTACAAGGAGTGGAAGAAAAGACAGATAGAATAGGGGGCATATGAGGAAGCTGTAAGAGCAGCAAGAGACCTGGTTAGAAAAGCTAAAGCTCAGTTAGAATTAAATCTAGCCAGGGAGATCAAGGGGAATAGTAAAAATGTCTATAGGTATATTAATGACAAAAGGAAGACTAGGGAAGGTGTAGGCCCCCTCAGAAAGGAAACAGAACTGGTCACGAGAGATATGGAGAAGGCTGAGGTTCTCAACAAATTCTTTGTCTCAGTCTTCACTGGCAAGCATTCCAGCCACACTCCCAAAGTCACAGAAGATAATGGCAGGGATTTAAAGAAAGAACTGCCCATTGTAAGTGAAGATTGGGTTTGTGACCATCTGAAGAACTTGAAAGCGTACAAGTCCATGGGACCTGACGGGATACACCCATGGGTACTAAGGGAACTGGCAGACGAGGTTGCTAAACCGCTCTCTATTATATTCCGAAAGTCATGGGGCAGACTGGTGAAGTCCCCACTGACTGGAAAAGGGGAAACATAAACCCCATTTTCAAAAAGGGAAAAAAGGACGATCCAGGGAACTATAAGCCAGTCAGTCTCACCTCCATTCCCAGTAAGATCATGGAGCAGGTCATTCTGGAGGCACTGCTCAGGAAGAATGAAGAAGTGATTTGGTACAATCAACACGGCTTCACCTAGGGCAAACCGTGCCTGACAAACCTGGTGGTCTTCTATGAAAAAGTCACAACATCAATGGACAAGGGAAGAGCAACTGATGTCATTTACCTGGACCTGAGCAAAGCTTTCAACACTGTCCTGCATGACATCCTGGTCTCCAAGCTGGTAAAATATGGGTTTGATGGATGGACCACTCGGTGGATAAAGAACTGGCTTGACAGTCTCACTCAAAGAGTGACTGTCAATGGGTCCATGTCCAAGTGGAGGCCAGTGACAAGTAGAGTCCTTCAAGGGTCAGTACTGGGACCGGTCTTGTTTAACATCTTCGTGAGCAACATGGACAGTGGCATCAAGTGAACCCTCAGCAAGTTTGCTGACAACACCAATCTGTGTGGTGTGGCTGACAGGCCAACCTCATGAGATTCAACAAGACCAAGAACAAGGTCCTGAATCTGGGCAGGGGCAATCCCAAACACCGATATAGGCTGGGCAGTGACTGGCGTGAGAGCAGCCCTGAAGAAAATGACTTGGGGGTGCTGGTGGACCAGAAGCTTAACATGAGCCATCAGTGCACGCTTGGAGCCCAGAAAGCCAACTGTATCTTGGGCTTCATCAAGAGACGTGTGGCCAGCAGGTTGAGGGAGGTGATTCTCCCCCTCTACTCTACTCTCATGAGACCCTACCTGGAGTACTGCGTTCAGTTCTGGAGCCCCTATTACAAGAAAGATATGGACATGCTGGAACGTGTCCACAGAAGGGCCACAAGGATGATCAGAGGGCTGGAACACCTCTCCTATGAAGACAGGCTGAGAGAGCTGGGGTTATTCAGTCTATAGAGAAGAGAAGGCTCCGAGGAGACCTTGTTGTGGCCTTCCGGTATCTGAAGGGGGCCTAAAGAAAGCTGGTGAGGGACTTTTTAGGATGTCAGGTAGTGATAGCACTAGGCGGAATGGATCCAAACTAGAGCAGGGTAAATTTAGATTGGACATAGGAAGAAGTTCTTCACCATGAGGGTGGTGAGACACTGGAGCAGGTTACCCAGAGAGGTGGTCAATGCTCCATTCCTGGAATTTTTTAAAGCCAGATTGGATGGGGCTCTGGGCAACCTGCTCTAGTGGGCAGTGTCCCTGCCCGTGGCAGGAGGGTTGGAACTCAATGATCTTCAAGGTCCTTTCCAACCCTGACAGTTCTATGATTCTATGATTCCTTCTCTCCATCCTATAGCTTATCACATTCTTCTCACAATAAATCCACAGATATTCGCTACATTGTATCTGACATGCTGATATAGCTGTCCAGATGAAGCTATGCTGGTATAATCCCCAGTGTAAACAGCTTTGTTCTGCTTTAAGCATAGCTTTTCAGTTTAACTTAAACCTCTTAAGAGGCATAGACAGACCAAAAAAATCCACTCTTATACCACATTCTTTGGGCAAACATAAGCTTGCCTTTGTCCGCTTCCAAACTGGGAAGAAAGTATCTGATCGTATTATGTGATTTTTAGCCCAAGCTAACAAACCTTGCTGAGGCCCAGCGCTTAATTGCGCGATTCTGTAAAAGCAGATACATATCTTTTTATTATTCCACTTTGAGTAGACACAATGAATTAAAGTTGTTCACTGTATAAAATGTAGACATATCTGAAATACCCTACACTGGGCAGTTCTAAGACTCAACTTGACAGGATGCTGGGCCATCTCACTTAAACCAATTTTTAATCTTTTTTTACTTGAAAGGTTGGGCCAGATGATCCTTGATGTCCCTTCCAACCTGGCATTCTAAGATTCTAATTGTATCATAGGCTGCTATAACAAACCTTTTACATGTGCCTTAAAGAAACATCATCAGACCAGACAACTCTATTAGTTATGGCAGAACATCCTTATGTCTAGCAGTAATTTATAGCTATGGCTCTTTAGACAATCTATTAGAAATCATGGACAAAAAGCCACTGCATACAAGTACAGTACTGTACCTGATTTGAGCTCAGTGCACATGAGATGCTTATGATTTCTTGGATTTGCAATGCTCAAGTGCATCTGCTAAGTCCAGCATCAAATACAACAGAACTGATGCTTTTGAAGAAGCTAATGTTGTATTTCATACTGCAAACAGCTGCATCTGGGATGCTGACAACTATGGGTAACAGTGAAATGAAAAGTACCAGCCCTGACTTCTACCCACTCCTCACTCTCACTTTGTTGAAGTGTAAATGACTATGTAAACATATAAACAGTACTGCTGGACAGATTCACCAGCAAACTATGCCTACTTTGTGCTGTTCTGGAATAAAACTTTATAGCACACATCTATGAAAATTGAGGTACAGCTCAGTTTAACAGCAAAAAAAATGGATCTAGAAAATAAAGAAAACTTTATTTAAATATATACATATATATATAACCTGCGTCTTTTGTATCCTAGTAAAATTAATTCCTCATTTCTTTTTCTTCAATTACTTCTTAAGATACCACATATTCTTCCTTTTGTTTTTTTTTTAGATTTTTTTTTACGAAAGTGGCAGGACATTGTTTCAGTAACTAGGTAGCAGTAGATAGCAGGTCTCCTTGACTTTGACAGACCTGCAGGAAAAGCTACTGACTGTTTTCTGTCTCCTGCAAACCTACTTAATTACAAGTGCCTTACCTCTGGCTTTCCTTTGATATCCCTGTTAGAGAAGGACAATTCTTTTCAGAGAAGTGGACTACTAAAAATTATTCCAAACATTATTTCTCCTCACTCAAGCCTGGAAGAGATTTGAACACATAAGTTAAATTGTATTTAAGACCACAGCTTCTCTGTGTGTGACAAAGATTAGAAATTGAAACACAAACAATGTCTAGCCATAGATACATTCACATATAAATACTGTACTTGAATATAAATAGATGTGTATGTCTATATAAATGTGTGTGTGTATAATATTTAATATGGTTTGTAGCTGGAGATGAAATTGGCTTTCATAGTTGGGTTTGGAGCTGGCTAGTTAATTCGACGTGTTATGGCACCATGATTCTATGAAAGGTCTTTTCTCTAACAGTGCTGTCGTACTAGTGTGCATACCATTTAGCCTTGATGCCTCAGAAGAAATGTGTCCTTGAGTGGATTGCTTGTCCTGTGCCCAGCAGAGGAAGCATTTTCCGGTTATATCAAGGCTTCTTCCTCAGCTGGAATTTAACAAATGGACACATTCACCCCAAGCTTTGGTTTTCAATCTGTACATTACGTTGCATGTCAGGAGAATTCTTCCATTAATTTTAACAAGACTGAGCTCTGGTTTCAGAGCTTTATTACTTTATTCTCAGATAACTGAGAATAAAGTAGCTTATTGCTGAAGTGTGATTATCGTATCTATGCCAAATTTGTTTTAGCATATGACCTGTCATACCCTATTTTGGGTATTGAAACAGAAACAATGATCAGTTCTTTATAATGCATTATCTAACCGAGGATAGAGATATGATGGATTTTAGGCACCAATGATGTGGAGAGGTAACAACCTTTAATTAGGTTTCTCTTTGTTCACCTCATGTCTAACGAAGCAGCAAATTCACAGTTCAGTAGCAAATGAGAGGTAATGAAAAGAAAAATAGTCATTTGTTTAACTCGTGCTCATGTCTTTTTCAGACAAAAATCTTTTATTATTGTTTGCTTTTCACTTCTTTCACAGGAAGAAGAATAGATCTTGTAGACTGAAAAAAAAAACAAAGCAAGTACTCAGAACTGGCACCCTGTCAAAACCTTCAGATAGCAAAAATCTCGTATAAAATGTTGGAAACTCTTTGATCTTCAGTTTCTGTGAGAAAAAGAATGGTTAATTACCTTCTCTTATTATAAATCAATGCTTTGATTTCCACAAGACAACTGGGTTTTATGCTAACTTCGGTGCAAGGTGATATAAAGAGGGAATAACTCGTCACACAGCCAAGTTATATATATATATGCGTGTTACTGATAGATAGTGTAGGTGGGACTGTTAGGAGAAAGAAAGTCATTACCTTCTTCCTCAGGAAAGACAACTTTCCTGTATCCTGGAAATATCCAGAAGCTTTGAAGACCCTTTCAGGAAGATATCAGCAAGTCTACAAGAGCACTGTAACAACATTCAAGGCATTCTGGAGATTTCTTGGCATTCAGATGGTACCAAACTGAGCAACAAACTGTTTTTTCCCTATTCTAAGGCTGTCCCTAACTATAGCTGCAGATTTGGATGGAGGCTTTTTACAACTTTGCATGTTTCAGCAACCTGTTCTTTCAATTGCTGATTCGTACTAAATATGTCCATTCAGTTTCTCTGTAAGAAATAAAAATAATGTTATTTAGAATATTTATGTATATTTAGTTACCCCAGTAGCTAAAATATATTAATTTTCTTTTTTTGGGATGCTGTTCTTAACCCTCCTGATGTTTTGTAAATAGCCTGCAAAACTATGTCTTTGTGTATGCAAAACCATGATAAATCATGTATAAATCTGTGGAGTGTTTATGAAGGTATAACTGAAAGCAGAATCTATTCCTTTATATGTAAAAAAAAAAAAAAAAAAATGATTAAAAGAAAAATAAAGATAAACTCTCCATGCTTTCGAGCTCAAAATATCTATTGCAGAGTTGGTTCTTGCTCAGTAATGTAATGTTCAGGGTGTAATGGAAATGAATGGGAAGAAAAACAGAATAGAAAAGTGGCAGTTGTTTTACAGGAGCTGCTTTCAAAGTAGTTCTTACTATGTGCATTACGAGTATAAATTGTTTTGAGCCAGCTCTGCAGACCTTTAATTGGTGAATGTATAGTTTTCTGAGCTCCTTAGATCTCTTTATTTGAGCATAAATATTCTTTCTTGGGGACTAAACATGTGCCTGTGCTCTTCTTGGCTCATTAGGTTCAGTTCTTGACTGGCAAAAAATATTCAGTGATGGCATCATTTAAATACTGCAGGCTGTAGAGCTTCAAAAAAGAGAATTCATTCACAGTAGTTGACACAGATTTGTAACCTTTCTTATGCCCTTTTTACGGAAATGAAATGCGAGACTGACTTAAAATAATTGACACTAGAAAGTAAGGGTTGATCTCCATTTAAGAGAAATGTGTGGTTTCGGCCCTGATTTTTTTTTTTTTTTTTCTGTTTCAGGATCTCTTAGATTCACATTTGAATTGTTGTAAGTGTTATGCTGTACTGTTTGTGGCCTTGTTTCCTAAAGCTGGACATTTTCTAATAAATAAATAATAGACATTGCTGAGGTTGCTAAGGATTACAGATTGAGACATGTTCCCCCAGAATGTTAACAGAATTTAAGCTCTGAGTATAAAAGTGTGTAATTGAATTTAAGGAAATTGCATACATAGTCTCCCCCTCAGTCTCACCTCTATGATCCTTAAAATATTCCCTCAAGAACTAATCCTCTCTGTCATGAGGGACAAGGGCTTGCAGTGTCAGTGCTATTAGGGAAATGGAGTTACGAGCGACGTTTATACTCGCCTAATGGGCAGGTGAGAACTGATAAACCTCAGAGAGCATCTGCTATATGACATCAGTGCATCTGAAAGCAAGACACTGCATTACTGACCACCGAGTGACCCCCTCACTGCCCTCCCTAATAAACTCTTCATTAGTGTGGTGGTACCGATGGGCCATGAGGAGCATTCATTTCCCGACATTGTGAAAGGATACCACCACCATCAGTCTGAGAAGGTTGTGCTATCTTCAGATATTAGTTAATCTAAGTCTTGGGGGAAAAAAAAAGTTTAAGATAATACACATACCACAAAGAAAGTTTCCTTTCCAACAACAGTAGTTGGTTTAGTTTGTTCTCATGCCACAATCTAAAAGGAAATGCTCACCACCCCTTGCCAAACACAAATTGAGCTTGATTTTCTGTTGCATTTTATGTCCTTTGTGCTGCTTCAGGACAGCTTCTTGTTGTAAGAAACTAGTGAAACAATATGTTTTTAGATAGTAACTTCTCATTCCTACAACCTTCTTGACCCATCAACCTGGGTATAAGGAATGGAAGGAGCAAGCCGGGATATAACAGAGATCCCATTGCTTTTCACAGACACAAAAAATGACTTGAGCAGTGTAATACAAAACAGAGAGTCCATAGCTAACTTTCTTACGTACATTTTGCATCCTAGTTACAATGGAGCTACAGTTCACCCTGTGATGAACATAAAGACTGGAATAAACAAGGTCCATCTTATTCCAGAATACTCTAAGGTGAAAGTGTGGCATGTGAGTAAAGAGCAGAATCTGCCTCCTCCAGTACATATGCGTAAATGTAAAGAGAAATCAGAGAACGGACAGTGTTGGCCTTTATCAATATTAGTTTAGATTAGTGTATAAAGACTTATTTCTTTTTTTTTGGCCAACAGCAGAAGATCCAGTGAAGACGGGAAAGGCCAATGACAGAGGACTGCATGAGCCACTGATAAATGCTCTTCCTGTACCCAGGTACTTCCGTGGAATGTCCTCTTCCCATCATCCCTCCACAAGAGCAGCAGTACAGACATGCAATCTAGCCCCAAATAACACTGCTAGCACAATTTATTTGAGATGAAAACAAAATCATCCAGCCCTAGATAAAGAATTACACTGGACAGATTTTCTTAGCTCGTTCACTCAAGTGACACCCTTTTTCCCTAGAACCAAGACAAAATTGCTTTGAAACAGAAGTATGACCTGGAAGGGTTAGCTGTTTTATGAACTGAAACTTACTTTGTCAAGCCTCTGGCTCTGCAACAGAATCATCATACCAGACACCATCATAACAAGTAGAGTTTGAAATGGGAGGTTTCTTTTAGGACAGGTGTGTAGCTGAAGAGATTTTGTCCTGGAGACAATTATGAAGAGGGAAAGGGAAAAAGTCGAAAAAGCAGATTCATTTTCTTATGAATAAAGAATTTTAAAAGTAATTTGCTAATTAATGCAATGAAAAAATCATTTTTAAATCTAGGTGTTTCTTATTTCAACCTCTTTTACAATTAAAAAGGTAAAAATAGTAATTATAAGGATATTTCATTTCTTAACTAAAAATATTCAGATCATGTCAATCATTCGTCTCCTGATAGTGCAAGCCATGTCTGACAGCCGTTTGTAACCAAGCTGTCTTTATTTGCAGTTCCAGTTACACTGTCATGGAATTAGCCAAGCTGTAGAACTTCCAATCTTAAATCTCCACTATTAAAGACCCAGGTTTCACCTGAATCTACTTAGCTTCTGAATTTGAAAGGTATTGGAGAAATGATAAATATGTGATTTCATAATTTTTTTCTGCTTAGAAATCTCTTATACTAATAGTGTCCCAGTGTGACCCCAGCTAGCTTGCACATTTTCGTTATGTTAGAAACATAGTTTAGCACATCTACTGGCACAGAGGGTCACAATAGAAGTGCTGCCAGACACTTTTAGAGATCTATCCACACAACATGGTGTCACGTTAGCATGTTAGCATGTGTCCAAAAGCAGTATGTGGTGGCAGTAACTACACAAATACCTTTTCTACTGAAACGAAATCTGAAAAAGCTGATACCAGTTTCCATGAATTAAGCTTGCAAGGACAACCTCTTGGTGGGTTCATTTCATGAAACTTGCTCACAGCAAAAGAACATTGATTGTATCTCCTCAAACCAAGAGCACGTGTTTCCATGTAAACTCTTACCATATCAAAAGTACATCAAGCTACGTAAACACATGGGCATATGGTCATTCATTAACTTAAATGAAAGGAGTTGTGGAGAAGTGTGACTGTGTTCACAAGTGAAATGCCTTCACTTCCATCATCATTAATGTGATAACACAACTACCCACTTTTTTAAAAATACAGAAAAAAACCCCAACAAAAAACAAAAAATACCAAAACCACACTTTTGAGGCATGAGGAAATGATTCATCTCGTAAAGTATTTAATCTCCACACATCAAAGTATTACATGCATGCATTGCACTCCAGTCATTTACACTCTGCTAAAACTGACATTTAGAAAATAACTAACCTCTGTTATCCAGCTACAGGCACTTCACTAATCATGAAAAGAAGGAAGTTCACTAATATTGAAATTACTGAGACGGGGCGTGCTAACATGTGACAGGAAGTTTATTGAAGACCAAGAACAAAGTTTCCTTCACTCAGCTGCAATGCAGATCTCTTATCTGTGGTACAAATCTCACTTTTTTTTTCCCAAATGTCATTATATTTGTATAATGTGGAGATACTTCTTTGCCTTTTCATGTCCTAGTGAAGTCAGCAGGAATCCCATGAACACAACGTAAGTATGACACAAGTTTCAAATTTGAAACAATTTGTACTTCTTCCTTCGAACAAGGCTTATAATGAGCAAGATGATATCCTTTTGCAACTTTACCTTTTTTGAAGTGGTAAGTTTTATGTCATGAGTAACACCTCAGCATTTCCACTGGACAATTTTGTATTACATTGCGTTTACTTGAGTAACGCAAACAAATCCCATCTCAAGCATTATTCACACTTGGATTCTTGCTCTATGACTTGGCATTTACTTTGAAGTGGGTATGTTGCAGTTCCTCTACCACTTGTTAACATCTTCATTTGCGGAAAACTGTTTTCACTAGATTTGTCCTTTGCAGAGACAGGTCTATCCATCAAAATAAGCTTGCTTTGACTTCATTTATTATGAAGGGTTTAATCTTTAATTATGGATCTGCTCATGCTGTAGTTCTCATGATCCAGCTTTATAATTTCTCTTCCCATTAGGAGCGGTTGTCATCTGCAGGCTAACTGCTTATGCATTTTTTTTTTTCCCTCAGAAGCATTTTTAATAGATCAAAAATATTTTTTTCTTATACTTGGTTCATCTTTCTACTCTTACCCTCCCTAGAACGGACTAGGTATTCCATGGTCTGCCATAAGAAACCCAGCAATATTTCTTTGTGTCACTGCTTGATTATAATATAGAAAGTAAATTTAAGAATGTAAATAAATTGAAGGTAAAAAGCATATGAAGGAGTAAAAAGAATAAAAGATTATTTGACACATTCAAATTCATCTGACATTCTATAAACCAATGTTGCTGTTCCGATCAGGATTATAATTAAAAAAAAAAATCACAGTTGTCTTCATTCTCCTGTTATTTGTGGATAAGACACATTGTAAGAAGTCTGCTAGAGGTCATATGTCTAATCTTCAGTATTTTATCCTCATCGATTGAGGGATAAAAATTTGCAGACTGAGCTACTTAAATAACGTCCCTAGTTACAGGTTATCCAGTGTGACGATAGCTTCAGTATACTTGCTGCCTGTCTGAATACATTCCTGACTGGCTGCAGATTATTCTATGTTCTATTTTATGCTAAAGCAGAAGAATTACCTAATTTTTCCCTCCTTCTTTCCCTCCACAGCTGTCCTATCTATATAAAAATGATGGGAAAATGATGACCGAGTTGCAGTCTTTGCATGTTGTGACCAGCAATGCTGGTAGAAAGAAAAACCAGAGTATGGAACCTATTGACAGAGGGTACAATTTGTTTTGTAATGTGGCCAATTTGCTGTCAGCCTTTGCATTACGAATCTGTTTATGAATATCTGGGTATAGTTGCCTGCTCGTCAGAAACTAAAAATAATTGCTTTAAGAGAGGGAACAGAATTTGCAAATATTTCTCTTTGACATCTGTGGTCTCGGATGCTACTCTAGCCAAATGTGGACTGTCAATCACTGTTTGAAAAGATCCAGAAAATAGCTGAATTAA
>VWZK01011749.1:114160-145851 GCA_013396935.1 Baryphthengus martii | reverse complement strand
TTTTTTTTTTTTTTCCTTCTGAAAAGCAGTAGCATAGCTGGCTAAATAAGGTCGATGCTGGAGGAGAGGGGAGAGGAAGAGGGAGCCTGTGCTTGTATTGTAATATGACTCCTTACTCATCAGATGGCACCCATCATCCTCATAACCACAGCCTCTCAGTGTGCTGGAATAAACTAATTATCTCACTGACAGCTTAGGTTTTGATCTCCATTTGTAAGCATTTGTCATGAGTGTTGGTCAGCCAGTTTTTAAAAATTGCCATGAATTATATATTTCTCACTTTTTAAGGCTGCCTAAATAAGGAAAATTAAAATGCCCTGGAATGGGTTTGAGTAAATGCATTTGTGCTTGCTGCTGCCAGACAATGTGAATAGGACAAAACTTTTTACAGTGCTGATGGTAAATCAGAGTTCTAATATTCAGTTCTTCTAAAGCTGAAGACTATTCAACGCCCATGAAAATATGTAAATCAATGGAGCCACACTTTTAAAAGGATAAGACACTGGCCCCACAGAATTTATTGACTTCGGCACAGTGCATCCAAGTTCACCTCTTCCTTCATTCTTCCAGTCTGAATGTGCATTACATACACTTACTGGAGAGTAAATGAAGCCAGGCTTCATCCCCCTTATTACTAGGCACTTAAACGGGATGTTGTTAGGACCCTGCCTATCCTCCATCTATCCTCAGTATGGAAGTAGGGGAATATTTGTCCCTCAAGGACCTGGGCAGGTGGTACAAAGACAGAACCCATGGATAAAATTAAGGCAGAATTACTTTTTTTTTTTTTTAAAAAAAAAAAAGAGGGAGAAATAGCCTTGCAGTTAAATTTATTGTGAAATGTATATACCTGATAGTGTGATGAATGTGTGATATTATTCAGTAGTTGTTAATATTGCACTCATTATCATGATGCAGGGCCTCTCTTAAAGAAAAAAACAAACCCTCATACTGAAGTAACTAAATGAAACAGCTGAAAATCCCTCATTTTTGTAGTAGTGTACTGTTCTATAAGGTCTTAATGAATCAGTGAGGCAGTTTTCTTTACAATATACACTGATATTTAATATAGAGCTTCAGGAAATACCTTCAGGAAAAGAGCTATTTTCCCCCTTCTCCATGTTGTCTAGTAAATTAACAGTTTGAGCCAGGTTCATTACTGGTAAAATTTTGTTCACCTCAGTTGCATTAAATGGAGTTATAGAACAAAGGATTTGGCTTCAGGGCTTTACATTCTAGATCATCAGCAATATTTCCACATAGCACATGTTTTCCTTGTTTTTCACACCAGTTTTTGACACTTGGAAGAATAACAAAATAGTAGACACAAGCTTCAGGTAATGTACCACATTAAGGTTATATTAGTTACTTAGGCACTACTTCCAACAAATCATCAATACTCACAAACAAAGACTGTCCCATATTTATACACTAATTATGCATAACTGTTTCAGTAATAGAAGTACCATTGTTTTTCTGGTTGCCTACCCAAGCAACATATGTGACACTAAGTACACACAGGTCATGAGAAACTGGTGGTTGAAGTGGCTAAGCCACTAGCCATAATATTTGAGAAGTTATGGCAGTCACGTGAAGTTCCCTGTGACTGGAAAAGGGAAAATATAACCCCCATTTTTAAGAAGGGAAAAAAAGAAAGATCCAGGAAACTACAGGCCAGTCAGTCTCACCTCTGTGTCCATCAAGATCATGGAGCAGATTCTCCTGTAAACAGTGCTAGGGCACATGGAAAATAAGGAGGTGACTAGTGACAGCCAACATGGCTTCATTAAGGGCAAATTGTGCCTGATGAATTTGGTGGCCTTCTATGGTGGGGTTACAGTGCTGGTAGATAAGGGAAGAGCAATTGACATCAATTACTTGGCCTTGTGCAAAGCTTTTGAAATTGTTCTGCAGGATGTCCTTGTCTCTAAAGTGGGGACATATTTATGTGATGCATAGACCACTCGGTGGATAAGGAATTGGCTGGATAGTTGCACTCAAAGAGTTGTGGTCAACAGCTCAGTGTCCTAGTGGAGAACAGTCACAAGTGGCATTCCTCAGTGGCCAGTAGTGTGGGATCAGAGCTGGTTAACATCTTTGTTGGTGACATGGACACTGGTATTGTCTGATGACACCAAGCTCTGTAGTGTGGTTGACAAGCTGGAGGGAAGTTATACCATCCAGAGGGACCTTGACAGGAATATAGTGATAGGACAAGGACTAAAGTTTTCAAACTTAAAGAAGGTAGATTTGGATTAGATATTAGGAAGAAATCCTTTACTGTGAGGGTCATGAGGCACTGGAACAGGTTGCCCAGAGAGACTGTGGATGCTCCCTCCCTGGAAGTGTTCAAAGCCAAGTTGGATAGGGCTTTGAGCAACCTGGTCTAGTGGATGGCGTCCTTGGGCATGGCAGGGGAGTTGGAATTAGATGATCTTTAGGGTACCTTCCAACCCAAACCATTCTATGATTGTATACTTTAAGTGAAAAAATATTCTAGTATATAAAACTAGTAACAGTTAAATAGAAAAGAAGCAAATATCTTAACATTTTTTTCCATACCATCATTATTTCAGGCTGGAACATGTTTCTCCTATTCACCTTTTAGCTGTTGCCAACGGTAAATGCACTTTTCATTATCAAGTAACATGATGGTATTTACATGTTTTTATCCAGTCAGCTTTGATAAGTAGACTGTTTTGTGGTACTGTCTTCAGTCCATGAATATTATTATTATTCTTTTCTACACTGCTTCCAATTGTTCACCATCTCTCTTGCAAATATGAACATCACAAGTATACATACATTACTATTTTTTCTCAAGGAGGAAAGAAATGGTTGGCTAGTTATATCTAATAAGCAGGGTCATTTGCAGAGATAAAGTCAGTGCCCTATCTGTATTCCCTGGCTATCTATCCACATATCTTTCTAAAAGTTCATATTTATCTGTATGTTAGTTATGATTTATAAATCTGTATCATGCTTTCTATTATATGACTCTCCTTGTGCTGCAAATTCCTTTCCCATTCCAAGATGTATTTCAAATTCCCTGGTCCCAGATAGTTTTATCCTTATTATTCTTTATTTTGTTAATTTTTGTATTATGAGTGTAAGCTGCAGAAGGTTATTGACCAAGACAGGATACAAGGCCTGAGCGAGAGTCTAGGGTTGAAGACATGTTCAGATTTTCATTCTACATGACAGGCAAAGATGGTAGAGATCAGGAAAAGCAGCAGCTGTGAGGATGTATTTGTTAGAAGCACTGATGGAAGGCAAGGAAATACATGTTTCACTTTATCCATGCTGAATTTGATTTTTCTGATGAGTATACACTAAAAGAAGTCAGAGAGAGAAGGCAGGACTTTTGTTTGTGCAGCAAGGTAGTATCCACACTAATATATAGCACAGACCCAGGCAGAGGTTCCATCCCTGGAACTCATCCACCCACACTGTCAAACTTCTCAGCAGTCCGTGCTAGCATTTTGACCTTGACACTACACCAGAAAACAGCCTGGGAGATGACAAAGGTCAGGCATCACTCCCAAAGGCAATTTAGATGAGACCGTCCTTGGTGTGAAAGGAAAGAAAATGTTGTTGGAAGTGGTCAGACGATGATAAGTGCCCTCAGAAAGACACTGGCTGCATTTTTTTTATACAGATGTAGCCAAGCAACCATAAGACATCTAGCAGCTAAACTACGCTATGTCAATGAGAGTAGTCAAAGATGAGATGCAGAAGAATCAAAGAAACTGAAGAAGAAAGATAAGAAAATCTTTAGAGATCTCCAAAGTGCTTGGCACTAGAAACCTTTTGGCACAGGCTAGCGTTCTAAGCAGTTTCAATTTCTTTTTCTGGTTGCACTGTTTACCTCTGTAGTTTGCAGGGCATCCTTTACTATATTTGATGGCAATCTCATCAGTAGTGATTTTATCAAGACATTGATGAAAATGCTAAAAAAAGATAGTAGCTAATGAAGAAATACAGGCACCTGGATGATGATTTGCTGTTGATAGCTGTTTTTGTGATCTGACAGATATCCATCTCTTAATGTGGTATTGTGCTTTATTGTAAGGCAAGAGTTTTGAATAACAGTGTCAGGCAATATAAAGTCATTCCCTTTACAGGAGTCCAAATATAGTTACACAACTGTTTTCTCAAACAATCATAATCTTGTCCAAGTATCATATCAAATTCTTTGAGAAAAACTAATTTTCAGAAAATGATCGTGATAAGTTATGTTCCTTACCCTTCAATCATTTTTAGCTGAATCCCATGTCAGTCCCATCATACCCTCCCTCCTAGGATTTGTATCAAACTATCCAGCCTGTGGTTACCCTAATATTCCTATTTGCTTTTAATGAATAGTGTTAATATACTAAAATTTTAGCTGTTTCATGAAGCTGTCATTTTTTTTTTCTGGAATTTACAAGTAAATAATGTCAGGCAAGGTATATGAGGAACTCATTCTTTAAGGACTCTTTGATGTCAAAAAAAAAAATAAATAAAAAATGCTATCTCTAGAAGATGTTTTTTCAAATCCTTTTTGTCTCCAGTTGGCTGGTGAATGCATGAAGGACTTAATCTTTTTCAAATGATACAAATTCACAGATTATCTTTCAAAATGCAGAATACATATATATACTGAGCAATTCTGTATTTTCGTTATCATTAATAGTTTGATCATGTCCAAGTGTTTCACCATCAGAAATTCCAATTCTTACTGCTTTTCATCCAGGTTCCTAGTATTAGTATACAACTCTTCGACTCCTCACTTTCCTTATCACATGAATTTAGTCTATTCACATCTCCTTCAGTTTGACTGTACACTGTATTTGCATTCCAGGAAGGAGATTTGATCCCCTAGCTGTGACTCACAGAGCATCCTATTTTTACAGCTTGCTCTCCCACTGGAAAATAGCCCAATGCTCTGCTAAAATAAAACTACTGCACAAACAAAAGTTTTCTGCCTCCTCCCTGTACTTGATCACTTTCCAAACTCCCAGCAGTTCTCCACTGACTTTCTATAGATTAAAAAGCTTGACACAATCCACTGTCAAAACCAACTAAAATGTGTAGAAGTATTAGAAAGGTAAGTAGGAGATGTTTTGAAACAAAAGATGAGACTAGTTGATCTATAGCAGTAAAGACCTTCAAATATAAATATTAGCCATTTAAATAGGGGCCCTGAGACATGTTCATTGCACAGTTAGATCACATGCAGAGTATCTGAATAGCAATATGTGCAGTCCAATAGGGACTAACCTGAAGCAGATTGTTCTTTCATGGTTAAGAAATGTGTTAGGTAAGCAGAAAACACTGGCTACTTTTTTGCCTTTACTGTGGTTAGTAAAAATTTTGACATTGTCCTAGATAGGAAATGGAGCTGGGTTATGTCTTAAATCCTCTCCTGGGTTCAGAGTATTTTTGCTATGACCAGGCTTATTCAACTTCTTGCAGTTAGTGAGAAAATTGTAAAAGAGCTTTTCTCCTGCAGAAAAAAAAACAGGAGATGGCTGCTGAACAGCAGGCAAGAAGATCGATCTACATGCTATGCTAATGTTATGACTTTCCAAGTATATGAGATGATAGTTCTGAAAATGTTTTCAGGAATCTGATATGAAGTGCCAGCAAAACTGGCTCTGCTGGCAGTTAAGTGTTTATAATTGACAAAGGTCAGCTAGATTGCATGAATTTCAGTCACGGAAGAATAAAATTCAACATATATATTAAGAGTGTTCAAAAGTTATAGAACATTTAAAATCCATTAGCTAAAATTATCTTTCCAGATAATTTCAAGAGGCATAAACAGTAACTACATATTTTAAAGAGAATTTGTGCTTTTGGACTGTCTTCATGTTGCAAAATTTAATAAAACTGTAATTGTTGGGGGGGTGCTGATACATTCCAGATTGTGAACTAGCGATGCCCCTGAAGGCAAAGTTGTTTCACAAACTTTTGCATATTTAAGACTTTTTTTCCCCCCACAAAAATGCCAGAGACATCAAAGCAAGATATTATAAAGGTGACAAATTTGATGTTATCTGAATTGCTAGAAAACCGTGTTAAGTATGTACAAATCAGATCTTTACAAGGTGTAGCTGTCTCAGCTTTACGCTGTTATACTTGTTGCATGATTTGTTAGGATATAAGATGATAATAAGCACTTACTAATTTAAAACCTTTTCCAAACACAATGTCTTGATCCTGAAAGCTAGATGGATGTCTCATCAAATTCCTTTTGCCATCTGTCCCCAAACTATTGAAATGAGAACAGTGTGTTGTGATGTGTTGAACATCTGATCACAGCAGATTACCTGATGTTAAGGGAAGCACAAACAAGATTCTTTTTGTGTTTGTGGGAGCTTTTTTAACATGCATTGTGCTTAGGGCCAAAATTTAATCTGATCTGGAAAAAGAGCACTCATATTTTCTTTTAATTATGCCCATGTTATCCATCTCCATTTTCCCCTCTTATGTTAGGAATACGTATGATGATCCGATTAGTCATTTTGAAGAACAAAAATGTCTGCAAAGGACCGGAATCACTCATAGGCATACAACTCTATTTCCAACACAAGACAGCAGGGTGAATGCAAGCATTTGGCATGTAAACAAGACTTCTCTGTTTATACATATATTGTAAGCATTAGGTGCTAGTGAGTTGTTTCTAGCAGATGTAGAACATCCGGATACTATTATAAGTGGGAAAAAAAGGGTTGATGGCTTACTTGCAATTAATGTTCATCCTTTTTCTCATCTATACAGGAAAATTCAATTTTTTTTATAGCCTGATACAGGTTACTAAGACTATTTAAAAGCCAGAAGAAAGACTGTACATCTTCAAAAATACAAGAACAGATAGCCAAGAAGGTCTGTTGACCTTCACACATCAGTTAGCCTTCATATTGTGTAGCACAGTCATACATTTCTATACATGGTCAGAATACAAAGGTTGCCTTTGAATTGTGAGGGCAAATTTGGGCACCCACTTGAACTTTGGAAGTGTCACCTCTGTCTTAAAAATGACAATTGAGTGAGATTGTAAAATAACTATTCAGATACTCTGGACATGAAATTAACTAACACATCCAGCACTTGCACCCTTGATCTTGTCTGACTTTGCTTTTACTGGTCGCTGAGGAAGAAAGGATACTGACTTGTCTGGAAACACTGATTTGAGTACCTTAGCTTAAAAAAAAGACCAGAGAAAATTATCACTATTAGTAACTGAATTAAGCACAGAAAGTTTATCAATTGGCACATTGGTATATGCCATGCTCTAGAGCCAGACAGAAAGCCAAAGCCAAGAAAGAAATAATGAAGAGATATATTTATAAAATTCTGAGAAAGTGAAACTTCTATCTAGTAGCTTCTTTTGGTCTATAAAGCAGTAAGTGTCAAAATGTTTCTACTAGAACTCATTATCTACATCATCTATGTAACTGTTATAATTTAAAAAGGCTATGAAAAGAAAGAGATTGTATGCCTTTTCAAAATCATTTTATTTAGATGAAGCTAACCTGGTTTTACTACATTTTTTTTGTGTCAGGGTGATCACTACCATTAAAGTTCAGAATAATCACCTCTGTGACTTCAGTGGCACTTTGTTGTCAAAACACAGGTAAAATGTTGTCATCTTCAACACAGAAAAGACCAGGTATGTCCTAAATAAATGTCTACTGACAATGCCCAGACCAATATGTACAGTAGCTCCAACAGCAGCCAGCAAGTTCAGAATAAAACCAGGCAAGACCACTGGAAACCAGCCAGGTGGCAGTTCTAATTTACACATAAGCAGCAGCTCTTACATTTAATAAACCCGCATAGCTTCATGGCACTGTGCCAACATACATTAGCTGAAAGCCCACATATCCTTTATTTTTTAACACTAACTCTCTTTTTCGTGCCTGATGGCTTCCAAAGAGCATATGCAGTGTCCACCAGCCTGACAGAAGTATGCCTTTTCCACACGCTTGCACAGCAATGCGCAGCATTCCCAGTGGGATCACCTGGCTTCTCCACACTGTAATGACAGCTGTCATAGTGGGTACTGCAATGCTCCTCTGCTTTTTCAGGGAACACCTATTTAAGAGCTAATGGTTCTAATCCCAAACTCACCCACAGATTAAGCAACTGAAACCTTTTTCCTGACCGACCTCAGACTCCTTAACATTTTATGCTCACCAAAGGTGAGGTGTTGTATTGGAAACTGATAATACTGCTCAGTAACATCACAGACTAAATAAGCCATAAAAAAACGGCATAAATAATATGAGAAGATGACATGCAAAGTTGTCATTTGGATTTTTCCTGGAGTAAGAAAACAAGACTTTGATGTGATTTCTGTTGCCTTCCAGAATGCTACCAGGATGCTGCTCAGATGTATCTTATACCTTCATTTGTCTGCTGTTTTCTTCTATTGCTGTTCTCAAAAAAATGCACTGGAGAAAAAAAACAAAATATTTTATGAACAACTAGGGCACTGAATAACCACTTTAAAAATTATTTTCTTGGTATTAGCAAAAAGCTGTCTGAAAGACTCAAAAGCATAACAGTATAATTGCAGTATATACAGTGTATAACTGCAATTCGTATTTTGCAAAGGTACCATTTGTAGTCACACTACATTTATTTAGCTAGATAAAAAGAAACTGAAGTTAGAAGAATAATGACAATTTGTTCTTTCTGTGGCAGGAAATACTATGGAAACAATTTGCCAAAAGACAATTATAGGGGTGATGTTAAGTGTCGTCTTGTTGTGAGAGGAGAGATAAGAAAACAAAAGACACATTTTATGGATTTTTTTCTAAGCATTCTTCACATTCTTCTACCTGCCACTGACAGTGACTTTAGTAGCTGATCGGCATTCCTTTAGGAAGCAAACAGATGGCTGGCATGTAAAAATCTCCACCCTTCTGTGCTTGTATCAGGACCAGATTCAGTGCTGACACAGAGTTATACATTGAGTGGAAAGAATACAATGGTAACAGAGTAACAGAAACAGAAAGAACATTTTCTAATAATACCATTTCTTCTCTCACAGACTGTTCTTCTTTAAGTAGTCACAATGTTTGACATCAGAAGTTGTTATGTGATGACAGTGAGCTTAGATTTAGTTATTGTTAAAGTGGTATGGCTCTGGGAAATGTCCCTTGCATTGATCTGCTTCCTTGGAAGATCCAAAAATTGTGTGAGACTGTGCCATGCCTCACTCACAAATAGTAGGACTGTGTCTTGTGACTAACCCAATCATTGTATTTACTTACAGAGTAAAACACTGCCATTCATTTATACCTGTGCAGATGAGTTACTGACACCAAGAAATAACAGTATTTTGTAGTAAAAATGTACGTATCTTTAATCAGTGATATTTTATAGAATCGGGACATGCTCTTCTAAACTGGATGGCTAAAATTACACATTTAAATACTGCTACAAGACATGATCATTGTCCTCAGTTCCCTTTTTTAACCTAGCTGAGCTGAAGCCCACACTCACAGGGGAGTATTGTATAAGTCTCCTTGATCAAGATGCTCCATGTACTCCTCAGTCTGTCCTTCTGGGAATGCTGTTGCAACAAATCAGGAGAAACGCATTTATTCTAAAGCAAGCAACTACTTCTGCAGTCTCTTTGGACAGTAATGATAGGCTGATATTAAAGGCCTTGTGACCATTCTTTTCTCTAGAAGTTATTAAATGTACTGAGGAGCCATTGAGATCTACCAGACAATTTTCTTCGTTCCCTCTGTAGAGATACTAGGCTGAAGGACCCCTAACATGGTTCATGTTCTCTATACTAGCTGCTTATTGCTCTACTGAAACAGACATTTAGTTTGTTCCTTTTTTTTTTTTTTTATTTTTGCTCCTGTTTTAATTCCTTGTGTCTCAATCTGCTCAGACCCCTGATTCTTTCATTTTAGGCTAAACTGAGCTTTACATAGACTATGCTAAGATCTCAGGCTTTTTCAGACATTTAACCTAAAGCTAAATTCTAAGACTGTAGCACATTTGAAATGAAACATGGAGTTCACATAAATGCAGACTGACTAAACATACCTACAGCCTTGTACCTAGCAGAAGACATTTATTCCACCAGTACAAGTCAGCTTGTGTGTCCAAAGGATGTTACATTTGCTGATCTTGTGACTATGAGTACAGCGAAAAGAAAAAAAAAAAAAAGAAAAAGATAGATTTGTGCTTATAGGGTCAATAACAGCATCTTTAATGTTTCTTTAGGTTAAGTGTGAAGATGGAATGGATAAAGAATACCTATTCTGGTAACAGGATTCACTAAGGGATGCTTTCTGATTGATGACCTCTATGAACCAAAGCCATGCATACATACAGGTAAGTGTAAAGTTAAATAGCTTATGCACAATTATTGACTTCAATATTGTTTGTTTTTAAAGTACATGTAGCTGTCCATCTAGCTATATGACAATAGGAAATCCCCAGCTCTTCTGGCTGTGGAATGACACTTTAGATATTAAAGTTCAGATGAACAGGTAAATAAAATATCACAAATTTTTGCATGGTCTATTGAAGAAAATGCACCAGTATGATGTATATGAGGACCAAGCACTCATATTAATATGTTTTTGTTTGGAAATGAAATAATTTTTTTAATGTTGTAGTGATTGACATAAATCTGAAATAGAACAGATTCTTGTTAAAAGACTCTTTGAGTTGATTTTAGCATCATGTAATATGAAGTTTTACAATATACCCTTGGATTCACCCTTCTTGCGCTTCAGACAAAAGGACAACTATAACCAAAATAGGTTAAATAAAGGATTATGAAATCAGAAACTAAATGTTTGTTCATTTTAAGAGAAAAAATGAATAAAAAGTCCCCAACACTATAAAAATATGGATCAGTTATGCAAGTAGTACTAATGAATATGAAGAAAGCCTTTTAGTCTCCCAAGTAAATATACAATTAGACAGTTTTTATTTACACAGGAGATAAGAACAAGTTGAAGGAACTGTTAAGGCTCTTCTGTAACCTAGACAAACTTTCCTGTCTACTGTCTGTCTACTTTAGAAATAGCTCTTTATATACTGCAGGTACAGGCACTACATAACAGCAACTGCAGCTACAGTGGTATGTGGATCAAAAGGTAACCTGAAAGGTTTTTTGATCTGCCAAAATCTCATCTAAGCTTGATATGCCCTGATTTAGCATTCCATTACATATGCGGTCTTACGATTCTTTTTGTTGTTAATAACCTACTGTTTTCCAGGACAGGTAGATAATATGGACTGGCATGGCTATAAAGACTGGGACAGATCTCTTGTAACTCTGGCTCAACTTCACATTAAATTCCACAAATTCAGTTTGAGCTGCACTGTGAGATGTACAGGATCCCTTAACTAAGTGAGTGATACTCTGGGACACTACAACTCTCTAACAAATCAATGCTTTTCCAGACTGTGCAGTTCATCCCAAATGTCATCTTGCAGTTAAGACACTCTTTGACTCATAAGTCCATTGATCACTTTTGATTTGGGTTTCCTGTCTTTTGTTTATATTTATAGTTCAAGTTGGCTAGACTAGAGTTCGTCTTTTCATTCTGTCATAAAGAACTTATTTTGGTCAGGCTGTGGGCTACATCAAGGGCTTCTACAATCTTTGACAATAGAAATAGCAAATACTGACATCAATTAACTCAGCGTTTAGTACCTGTGAAGTATCTACCTGCTAGTTATTTGGAAGTATAAACCAAATGTTATTAAAAATACTCCAGATAATGGATTCTATTGTATACATCCTGTCAGGTAGTAGCAAGAGCAGGACTGGTGCACAAGGGAGATGAAGCCAGGAGCAGACAGTGATGACAGCACAGGCAGGGCAGTGATTACCCTGAACAGGGCATAGTTCTGCAATACCAGAGCAGGACCAGGTTGGTCACAGTGACAGGTCCCATCAGCAGTCTCAGACACGGTGAGGAAATGAGTCATGTCTGGAGTCCATTCACACTGGAACAGCAGGAGGCAGAAGTAGAGACAGGACTGGGCAGGCTACAGTGAAGGTCCAGGGTCCATCCAGTAAATTGGTCAGTAAGTCAGAAAGAGAACTGGGCTGGGCACAGGCTTTTTTGAATATTCACTATTCCTAATAAAAACCAGCCATTTATGCCCATGCAGGCTGGTCTGGAATCCCAGCTGATGCCTACAAACTGCCCTTAGGATGTCTCTGAGTAGTCATCACTGTACCTATGCATGTACATTATTAATCAGTCTGTGAATGACCAAAAGATATGATCACTGTTTTTTAAGACTTTTTGTACCATGTAGTTGTTCAGCACTTACTCTGACCTATACAGCTTTCAAATCAGTTCAGAACAAATCAGTATATTCAGATGCCAGATTGTGATGAGCATCTTTTCTAATCATTTACCACTAGCACAGATATAGAAACAATTCTTCTTTTACCTGTCATGAACTTTCAGCCTTAGATTCACTTTTCTTTGCAGATTAACTTCTCCTGAGATTGTGACTTATCAACTGGTCACAGAAGTATTATAATAGCCTAGGCCAACTTAATTTTGTTTAATCTCAGCATCTGAGATTTCTGACATCTTGATGGAGAAATGATACAACCATGTTTTGGCCCCAGGCACAATGTTTTCAAATAGTATGACCATATCCTGTTTTCTGGCCAGCTTTCAGTAGCATATTCAAACAATCCATTACGCACCTATGTTCCAAATGTAACTATGTTCCAAATCCAATTTTTCTTTAATAAAGTGTTCTACTGTTACCCATCAACATTGAATCTGGTGACTTTCCAGGGACAATAAAAGCCTATAGCAAAGTCCTTGGTGCATATCAGGAAATATCTAACAGCACTCAAGTGTTCCTAGAAGTGAAACAAGAAAGCACAAAATCTTTAGAAAATCAAACAGAGAGATGTACATCAAGGTACAAAACACAGAGAAGAATTAAAATGCTTAAGCTTGTTGTCTATTAGTAGTTGTTTCCAATGTTTAAGACAAAGATGAGAATTAAAAACAATAGTATGAGAGAGAGGATGGTTAAATAAGGAGACTTTTTTTTTTTTCTCATTGCTTCCAAATGTTTCTAAAGATAATTTATGTTTCTAGCTCACAAATTATAGTCGGAAAGCTGCACTTATTTGATTCTGTAGACTGTAACTGCAAATGCAGCTGTTGAATACTGAATTGTTTATTCTGTTGCTGTGCTCTCCTGGCTGTGACCAGATGCAACCAGCTGTTAACCAGTTGCTTCTCTCTGCTCATCTCTTGGCAACATGATGATCAACAAGCCCTACAAAATGGTTATAACTAACTAGAAATAGGAAACAGTTTAGACATTTACCTCCAATCCAATGATATAGTGATGCAGTATTTATTTATTTAAGATTATTAATCTGTTCATAGATTGATTTTAGCATGACTAGATTTGTATTTAAATCTATAACATGCTTAAAAATGAGCTTAAATACATGCTCAACTAAGTATTTGTAAAAGCAAAACACAGGCAAAGCATACAGACAGCACATACCGATGTATAGCCTTGCAGCAAATGCTTCAGGATATGATCAAAAATGTCCAAGACACTGATTACATTCCCATTGGTAATGCTGCATTTTTTCATCTGTTGTCTACCGTACGGCACACAAATGAGTTTTCCTAGCCCACATGTAATATGCATATCATTTAAGCACTGGATTATCGAAGAGTTCCTCCTAAGATTTTCAATACCATGATACCACCTCAGAACTTTACAAAAGGTAAAGAATCTATCTCATAGCCCTTCTGTGAGTAAGAATTATCATTCCCTCTTTGATTTCAAACCAATCAAAAAGCATATATAATCTCTCCTTCCTGAACAAGTTCATTCAGAAGCTAGCCAAAGCCCATGAATATTCATCTAAGCGAAGCTAAGAAAGTCAACTTGGTATTTGCTAGATTCATACTAAGATCCAGAACTGAACATACCTTAGTCATCCTGAAAATGGTCTGCTACAAATTCACAGGAAGCAGATACTGAGTTCTCATTTTGGATGTCCTTCTAGCTTAATTTTGCCAACCTCTTTCTAGCTTATCTTCTTGTCCTATCGAGAAGGCAAATATTACATCATGTGTAAAAGACTTATCTTCTCTGGAATACATACCCAACCATTGTGGTAGGAAAATCCTTTCTTATTGCTAGATTCACATTTTTCTCTGCTTGTTCCAGCATTTCACATGCAACATCAATTGAACAAAAAAAAAAACAACAAAAAACTGTATAAAAAAGCAGCTGTAACTTTTCCTCTATAATATTTGACTATCTCATTGCTATCAACATAGCCTAGCATTTCAATAAAATCTGTTGTTAGGTAAAGAATAGCAGACTGAGACTGAACCTAAGGAAATCATGAGGTATAATGATAAAAAGCATGTCATTTCAGTGGAAAACATTTCAAAAGTTTATAGCTAAATTAGAGGGGGCTTGATGACAATATACATGCCCAATTAACCAATTAAATCTGCAGCATGAGTAATGCTTGCTATTATCTCAGATTGGACAGGATAATTTTTTTTTTTCAGATGGTTACAAGCTATCTCAGTCATTTCACCACCCATCACAAAACTGAGGCATCTTATGAGTTGCCTTTTTTTTGATTTTTAAATTTTTTTTCTTTTTTCTTTTTCTTTTTTTTTTTTTTTTTTTAAATTCCCTATCACAAAAAGTATGAGCATGGGCATGTAAGTTTAATATGCTCTGAATCGTTAAGAATTCACCTGCACATCATTTCCAGTTCCTTAAGGTTCAGACCTAGTCCTGATGATAGCATCAGCACTCAGTGAACTTCAGTGAAAGAACAATTTGTATGTTTTCAAACACAAGACCAGTGAGTTTACATACATTTTAAAGGCTAATTTCAGAAATCTAAAGCTGGCTCATGATACTTAAATGTTTGGAAGCAGTAATTGTGATGTGCAAATTCTTGTGCCACATTTGTATCATCACTAGCTGCTTTCATTTAGATTCCACTTTTATAACTCATTTGCAATGAGCAAAGGGTCTGCATAGATCTTCAGATTGGTTCCTACAGAACACTCTTCTGATTCCTACAGAAATCAGGGTTTTTTTTAACACAAGGTAATTTGTATTCAAGGCAGTCCTTTTCCTGGATGTATTAAATATTTTGTATTAAGAATGTGACAAGTAAATATGCTCTTACACAGTAAATTCTCACAGGAACAATACTTTATAAGAAATTCTGTTCAGTTATAGTTTCCATAGAAGATGGACTTAACATGGTCGAGCTCCTTTAGGAAGTAATTTCTCAGTATTCTTATATAGTACTTTTTGAGCTGTCTTCTATAGTATAGTACAAATGTAAACAAAATACATATGAAAAAATAAATATATCCTTAAAACTTACCAAAACAGGACATTTCATTATATGTGAATTTTCTCAGTACAGAATTTCAGTTTCCAAACCCAGTCAAAAGCCATTTAAAAGACTAAAAATCACATCCCAGAACAGCACTTACCACAGTATTATGAACTCTTACAGGTCTAAGGAATTTCATGATACTTTGTAATCTGCTTAAAAATCCTGCTTCTGATGACTTGTGACTTTGAAAAATCTCTGCATCATTTTCTCAGTCCCATAATTATGACAGAAAAGTCAGCACACCTCAAAGAATAACATCAGTGTGCAAATAAAAACAACCTGAAGTATATTTTAATGATTTTAGGCTATCTCAGGACTATGTTGGGACTTGATTCATATTTACATGTCTGGCATCACCAACAGTGATATTCCTCTACATAGTAGTTAAGCTAATTCCATTCATCTCCACTCTACTTTCATAATTCAGTGCCAAAGCACAATGTTATTCTTCTACATCTGGCATTTGTAAGCCTCATTGTTGGGACACAGACTGCTTAAACAATTCCTCATTTTCTAAAGAAAGTGATTTTTCTAAAGATTCAGAAGCCAATTTCTTTTTGGTATGTTCATAAAGAAAGACTTCTATATGTCTGCAAATACTGATACAAGAAGAGGCCCTGAAACATGATAATGAGAGTTAGTAAAATATAAATGTAAACCTTTGCTTTCCTGTTGCTTTGCATACACAGTAATAAAACTACTTCCCTGGCAGGATATAAAGTTAACATCTCTTTCTAAATTGCTTTAGCATTTGTGCTCACAAATGGTATAGTATTAAGCCTAAAGGAACATAAACATTATTTTATGGCATAATACACCTTAGTATAGACATACTGTGCACTATTCAAGAAAGAGGCTCTCTAACACTTTTGAAGACTATGGTTTCCATTTGATTGATGAGTTAGGAGATCACAGTGAGTGTTGCCACATACAAAAAGTTAGGGCTTACAGGACACATTTAATCCTCAAGAGCAAGAAAGAAAAACTAACAGAGCTAACTAACTCTGAAATGCAGAAGGCAAGAAGCAGCTGGCTTTAAACTAATACCGATTTAAACAGTGTAGATGGAAATAGGCCAACTTTTAAAGTAATTTAGAGGAATCCTATTTTTACCATATCACTAATTACTGAACTTGGAGAATTAGTTCTGTACTTATAAAAACTCCATTAGGCATATCTACTTAAGAAAAAAAGTATTCATACATTAGTTCTTCAACACAATGAATTATCCTGCAGTTGTATTTCAGGGTGGGATGTCGCCATTATGAAGCTTATAAGGTATCTATATAAGGTATATAAGGTGTATATATAAGGTGTATAAGGTATATATAAGGTATATAAGGTATATATAAGGATTTATATAAGGTACTCTGCAAGGTACTTGTGAAAAAGAGCAAGCACTCTAATAGAGGACGAAACTCAATATGAATGTACCAAGAGTGCAACTCAACAAGAATGCTGTTGTTTATTACAGAATCACCACATAGCAATGGAACTGTATTCCCTCCTGAAGTGCTTTTCTTATCCTTTCTCTGTAAGGAAGGAGAAGGGAAGGTAGGAGTTGCATAGGATGCATAAGAATGGCCACACTAAAGCAGTTCTACATTGATTTCCAACTTTAGCTTCAAACTATTCAAGGGGTAGCTAATGTTGCATAACTCACAGATTCTCCATGGTCATCTACGAAATGAAAAAACCACAGTTAGTCTTCAGATGAATCTCACTGATGTACTTCACACTCCTTTGCTTGGGAACAATCAGAACCTGAGTCATTTTCCTTGATGATGATTGCTCACCTAAACATACCATCCTGCCAAAAACCTGGCCGGCTTGTTAATGGTTTGCATGCACATTCTTCCAGTATTTGAAATAATAGCTCTTCACCACAGAAGATGCTAGATAACACAGTTTAGCCAAACTCCAAATAATTGCTACTTATTTTTGAATTGCAGGAGTTCTTAGAAATTCCATCTGATATCAACATCATGTTGCGCTATGTGCTTTACAAACACACTGAAGTTTAGGACAGCACTGGAGAGTCTATTACCAGAATACAGTGAAACTGAGACACAGAAGGAATGAGTAATTTGATCAAGGCTGTACAACAAAGCTCTGGCAAAATTTACAGAAAAACCTAGATATCATAAGGTTTTAAATATTACATCATAAACTATAATAAACACTCACGAAAACAAACAAAATCCCAAAACTTTCAGATACAATAAAGAAAAAAATATTTTTTTTAGAATAAAAGATTAAGTGTTTTCTCTTCCAGTGACAGAACACAGAATCCTTTTAACTAATTTGTTGAGGAAATATGCCACCGTGGAATTTAGTATGACTGATTAAACTATGTTAATACATTTTCCAGCTTTGGGTCTCCAGTCCCATTGCCCTATCTATGACCTTTCTAACTCAGGAATTATGTTACTTGTTCTACTAACAAGCATCCATCCATGCCACAGAACATCATGGTTGAACAGAAATTATTTGAAGTGGAAGTACAAAACAAAGAATACATGAAATTATGAAGCATATATATGTGGGGTTTTTTTTGCTGAATATACTATCTCTGATATTACTGCTACTATATAAAATCACAATCTAAAATGATTTTTAGAAGATTGATCCCTCTCAGTTTAAGTACAATCTGAAAATCAACCCTGTCCACATCACAATCCCAATATCTCTCCTAATAAGATGCCATGTAGGAGACAAGAGCAGCTGGGAAAATCATCTTACCTTTATGAGCTACTTCTATGGAAAACTCAGTTATGTTACTTCTCATCTTTGTTTTTTCTCATATATATCTCACTACCACAAAACCACATATACAAGGCAAATGTAATGTGTACAGGTTCTGCTTGGTGAGTGTTTTCATGACTTTCCTTGGAACTGTTGCTAATGGTCCAATCAATTCCTCCCCAAGATTTGTTTGTTGGAGGATGCTGAGAATCAGGATCTGATCCTGTAAGTATCAGCAATCCTCCACACCGTTCTTCTTCAGGCCGACACTCAACTGTAAGCTCTAATTTAAAAACTACAGGACAGAAATAGTAGCAATAGACTGGAAAATTACTCTATGCAGCTGCATCATGAATCTTTCTACCAAATTCAAGCCTCAGGTACCAACCCAGCAGAACATATTAGCACATAAGATCGCTAAACCCGCAAGCGAGAGCAGGACAAAGCAATCTTAAATGTAGATCTGCATGTGGCAATAGTTTTTCTTTAAAAACCAGTATCATTCCAATTGAAGCCTGCCCATTCATGCTGAACTATATCTGGCTTTCCTAATAATATACATTGAGAAAAATGTATTTCTCTTCTCAGTGTCCTGTTATCTCATCCCTTTGTCATCCCTTGATCCCTCGGTCCTGCCTTTCGTTCATAAAAGAATTGTAAAACTGCACCACCTCAGCAAGAAGTCTGCAAGCTGCCTCTGGTATGCAACAAAACTAAGAAAATGTAGCTGTCTCACCACCGCCTCTTGATCCCCCCCCGGGAGCAGTTGTGTTAATTACCAAAACTTAGAGGAAATTATTCCCATTCTCACTTCTTTTTTTAAGGCCCCTTTAAGGTTAAAATAGTGTGAGCTGACTCAGTGTAAATAAGGCTCATTAAGTTTAATGTTGATGATGTCTGGCCAGTGTTAGTGCAAGGAAAAGTTTTGCTTGCCCTTTCACTACTATACCTACTGCAGCACCTTCTGTTTCCTTTCTGAGACTATGGCAATTTTTAGCTATTTATGGAGGAAGACTGCAATCTTAAACTGGATTGGGAAGTAAGGGGAATGAAAGAGCTGCTGTCCCATCCTTTCTCATTCTTACTGCTATGGGCAAATCATTCTGAAGCAGTAGAATTTTTTTTCCCCTAACACATTTTTTTTGCATTGCATCAGACTAATTGTTCTGAAAAAAAAAAAAATACAATTTCTACTGTAAAGTATCTTTGGTAACAAGAGGGGTTTTTTTCATTCAAAATGTAAGGCTGGTAGTATCAACATCTGGAGAACTGTAGCCTTAGGCACCATTACAAGAAGCAAGAGATTTGGACAGGATACATTCAATCTTGCTTTAATGGTGTGATGTTCTGCCAAGATAAACTTCTAAGCTTTGACATATTTTATTTTGAAAAATGTTATCGTCAGGTGTAAAGGAAATTCCTCTTCACTGAAGAGAGTTTTGTAACAGTGTATCTGATGACATAATTACTATGTGACTACATATTACATTAACATCTTTCCTGACCTGAATAAACAAGAGGCAACAAACGTTCTGATGACAACTTCATACACCAGTAGATTTAAATAACAACAAAAGGAAAAGACTCACATTCTCACTAACAGCTCTGTAAGGGAATTATTTGCCATCAGCAGGCTGAACTTTAAATCCATGGCTCCTAATTAAACAAGTCAGTCGCTCTAAAGCTTCTTATGCCAAGCCTCTCTGCTTCAGCCTTACTCAAAATCTTTTTTCAACTTCTCACGCCATTCCAGTGTCTTCACTTTTGCCATGCCTCACTTCCTACTTTGATTAAAAAAACAGTTGCCTCTTCCTGCTGTGACTGCTCTGATGTTAAGGATACCACTTTTCAGAATTGTCATTATGCACGCTCTTATGGACAGCACAAAACTGTTGTTGACTCTGCTTAGGCTTCTCTGTCCATCTTTGTTCACTTAGTTCAGCTACAGCTTTGATGAGACTTCAGAAAATCCAGAATGAGGATCCATACCCTGCGTTGGGCTCTAATGGCACAACAGAAAGGTCACATCTGGGAAAAATGAATATATAATACAGCTTTACCTGTTTACCTTATGAGCTTTTAACCACTGAGCAGACGTTTCTATGCAGGAGTGGGAAAGAAAGGATGATGTGAAATTCAAGTCAATTTCAGGAAGCATACAGCTCACTCAATGACAAAATTTCCAAAGACAACACATAATCACAAGGGTGACTTAGGTACTGATAAATTCAGTTCTGCAATGCCTAACTACTAGGCATCTTCAAATTAAGATGCACACCGCTGAATACTGCTATTTAAGGGCAAACATCTGCTTCCAAAGAGATGTGAAATGACTTTTCTTAGGACTTTGGAGCTCTCTGCCCCAGAGAGCTTATAGTACAGGAGAATACTTCAAGTGACTAATACCATGGTGATTGTGAAAAAGATTCTCAGCTGGTTTAAATCAGTAGAAGTTTAGTGAAATCAACCAGCTAAAAGTCAACTATGATGATGTGAATTAAAGTCTTAAAATCATGTTCAAGTATCAACGTTTCGTAGTAAATCCATCAGGAATACTAATAAATTCCCCTTTTTTTTCTTGGACTAAAGAAAAAAATGGACCTTTTAGTGATAATCACATTGCATCCCTCACAATCCTGTGTACTCAGCAGCAGCTGTTCCCGAGACATCATTTCAAAACCTGCTGTTCAACAAATCGGACACAGAGCTTCCACTATCTTGGGTCATCCTTGCCTCCATAATGCACGTGCATCACAGATGTAAAAAATCATCTTTTTTTCTATCTAATTCAGTTTGTGCTTTTTCACTGTAGCATTAATGTAACACAACATGAGTATTTCCCAGAAGTATTTGTCATTATAACACAGAGCTCAATTCATTCACTAGAGGAAAAGTTTACAGAGCTCCTGGAAGTGGCCAGCTTCAGATAACGAGACCATTGGATTAAATATAGGTTTAGACTTATTTTTTTAATCTTTTCCTTTATCTCCATCCAAATCCCCACTCCCTTTTGGCTGCTGTCACTACAGCACTTCAGATTCTGGCACAGAACCAGTAAAGGAGGTATTTCAAGAGATGGTAAATCAGCTTATGCAACGCTCTCCCTGGCTTCCTTTCTCAGAGGTCAAATATGTTTTCAAACCAGTAAAAGAAGTGAAAGTTCTTTCAAGTCTCACTTCTCACAAGGAAGGACAAACAGAGGGGGTTTCTCCAATGTTCACCACTAATGACATGTAAGTCTCAGAAGAGCCTCCTTTCTTCTCTGAGCCATGGGATATTCACAAAATCTTATTCACTATCTTTTCATATTTTCTCAAAAATGCCAGATACAGGGCTATCAGCATAATGGGACAAGAAATGTACAGATACATCATGTTTCATTATCCACCTTTATTTTTAACCCAGATTCCCAAGACAGCTGCAAGAAAAAATGCCAGCATTTATTTGTATATGGGATATCCCAATGATAACTTCATGAGAACAAGCTTGCACAAATATCATAGTCTGAACACGTAGTTACTCTCTGTACGTAGTAATACCCCAGTTCCAAAGAGGTTTAAACATATATTTTTGTAAATATATTGAAAAACAGAATTCATATTACAACTAACAAGTTAAATGACTGCAATGGCACAATTCAGAGACCTGGTGGAAATGCCACTGCATTTCAGAAACAGCGCACACATTTTTATAACCTTGTTAAAAAGTGACTCTTCTTTCTCTGTAATTGCTCTGACTTCAGCTCAAATCCAAAAGCAATGCAATCAGAACAATATAGTAATATGTGTATACAGTCATCCTGACAACTGGCCAAGCCAGACTCATCTATTTGTCAAAAGACTAATCACCACTTCAGCATCGCTTCTGCATGCCAAATTTACCTTTCATTTTTTTACAGCAGTCGCTGACCAACACTCAGCACTTATTTTCAAACACTATGATATTCCATGATAAGTCATTTGAACTGCTATTTATATATTTCATTAACTACTTTTGAAGGTTAACATAAGATATAGGTGGAAGGAAAGGGGGAAAAAATAGAATCACCACAGGTATTGGATTGTTTGTCCAAATTAGTTTTAAAAAAAGGACTTTATGAAAGCGGTGCTTTAGTCAAATAAAAGCAACCAAAAACAATATAGAGCAGTTGGAGGTACCTCTATAGCAGGAAGTAAGATTAAATTATATAGTGAGCATTATTCATAAGGCATTATTCATCTCACCTTAAAGCCAACATCTAAAGTCAAATGGATTGTGGCAAGTGCTCTCCACTGTATATGTGGACACTGCGTCTGCACTGTAGCCATCCCTTAAGGTGAAATTCATTCCTCTCTTTAATTCCAGCTTTTAGCATTACTTTCTACATAGTAGAGTAATTTTACCTTCATCACAGAGTATTGTTTCCCCATTATCTTAGTAGAAACATACTACAAACCAAAAATCTAGTAGGTTTTTACCAGCTTCCTTAGCAACATTCAATTTTCCCGAAGTTCTCAAAACACTTCACAGAAGTGCTAACCATCATTATCCTATTTTACAAGTGAGGTAACTGAAAGCTAACACGAAAGTTAGCATGACCGTTCTCATAATCTGCCACAGGTTAAAAGGTTAAACTAAAGCTAAAATCAAGACAGGAACAACTCTTCTATAATACATTTCATCCTACCTTAGATTTATCATCATAGAATCACAGAATCACAGAATTTCCTAGGTTGGAAAAGATCTTTAAGATCATCTAGCCAAATCATGAACCTAACACTGACAAGAACTCGACTAAACCATATCTCTAAAAACTACCATCTATCATTTACCATCAGTCCAACTCTGCTGCATACTCTTCAACAAATTCATAGGTCTGAAACATGAGTATGAATATGAAAAATAAAATCTACATTGAACAAGATAAAATATTTATATTCTTTTAACAACATAAGACAGCTACAATCCCCGTTTGTCACACAGTGCATCCACACAACATGCTGGACAATTGAATGGGTTAAGCTACCGCAAGAATGAAGCACACTACAGCAGTTTCGAAATTTTGCTGAGCCCGAGTTATTAGTCTTGCAAAGGGACAAAACTTACTAACCTGAGCAGTGGGCCGGGCAAACACAGTTTATATATCTTGTGGTACTTGAGCTATCAACAGTGCAACGTGCTTTATAAATTTATCAGCCCAGTCAGTCTAGGTGAATTGGGGATGGTCTTCATGCCCTACTCACCCATGTAAGAGGAGCTAACTAAAATAATACTGCAGATTGTTCTATAAAAAAACAAGGATTCAACATGTAGGGATTTTTTACATTTCTGAAACAGATAAGTAGTTTTAAACGTTTACTATAGAGTAAGTTGGGAGTATAAAAATATGCCTGTATACACACACATGCACATCAACATATATGCAGATACATGCTTCCATAAAAATAAAAAACTCTTCTCCCACTAGTATTTTTACCTGGGTAGCCACTTCTTGTAAGTACATTAAAATTCCAAAGCATGGTCTTTTCTTAACGGCTTATAACAGAAGCATTTCAGTAACATTTTTTTCAGAGCAGGCAGAAAACTAGTCCTCAACACCATGACGCACTGGAAGGCAGATGCCTTCCAAGCTTGTATCTGTACTGCTATCCTGCCAAGAACATGTCTTTACCAGTAGTCTGAAACCCTGGCACAGGAATGTGATTTTCTGCACTGGTTAATGCCGATCTAGCTGCCTGCACCCGTAATACAAGTCAAAGGAGCAGGAATGCCAGCAGAGTACTAGTATGTTTGAGGCAATGTTCTTGCCAAACCATGACATATTTAGTACTCTGTAACTGATGCAATGAAAATTGTTAGAAGACTTGGGTAATGTCAGGATAGACAAAAAGCATAAAAAGTATTCACCATTATTTTCTTCCTTTAATATAGATTCCAGTTCTTTTGAAATAATGTATATTTCTGTATTCCTTTGCTAATACGACCCATCTACTGTCAACTTCAATGTTATACAGAATTACATGTGCGGCAATGAAGAATATTTCAGTTCTGTTAAACGGAAATTGTTCTTAGCAAGGAAATTATGTCACTGGAAAACAAATATATTCATTATCAGAAAACCTCTAGCTAAGCCTCAGTATTGTAATGGCTCATAAATATTAGATTACTGATGAAAAAAACATTTACAATGTAAAGTCTGATCACGAGAACACAGCTGTTCACTACCAAACCAGGATTACAGTTGTGGATGTTTCAGTTAACACTAAGACAAGGAAGTCCCTCCTATACAATGATCAAAAGAGAAATTAACAAAGAGTCAGAAACCGAGGATATACTTGTACAATAGTGCAAACAACACTAAATATATGTTTTTCATTTGCCTCAGCTCAAAGTTAAATAGCAACATTTTTAAGCTCTATAAATTAAGGGGTACAAGGACATTCTGTCTTTAACTGTCTTCTCCCTTGACGTTTCAAGTTACCCAAATGAAAAGTCATTAAAGATCACCAAACAACTCATTTTGATAAAAGAAAAACAAAACAAAACAACCAAGTCAGCATTTCTAAAGGAAAATTATTTTGTTATGAAGCTTCATAATATCATTCAGCCAGAACTCCATGTAGCTATTTCTTCTCTCATTTATACCCTCTTCTGAATGGCTACAAGACGAACACGTTGTCCCATCTCCTGTCTTGTTCTGCCTCTTTTTTTACTGACAGCACCTTGGCTTGCCACATACTTGTGCAGGTTTTCTCTTTTTTCCCTGTCACTTTAGGTACTGAGATGTGAGGCAGCAGAACTGCCTTTATAATGCTATGAGAGACGGGTTTAGAGGAAAGTTGACAAGTCTAGATCTTACAGTATGTGTTCAGATGCTTCAGCAATATGCGACAACACAAAATCTTTAAGACACACGGACGACCAAGTCCAAAATGACAAAGCTGATGAGCGCTATAACCTTCAAAGCAGAATATTGCAAGCAACAGGAATCCAATATTAAATATGATCAGTACAATAAATGGTTTATTATTCACTGAAGAGAAAAAACCACACAAATTCATAAACCATATTTGTTGTGGCACTTGCTTCTAAAACTCTCTACTTCCGTAAGTCTGTAATCTGTCAAACAGTTTTACAATAATAACGTACTATAATCAGAATGAGAAACCTCTTTCAGCCTCCTATTGATTATGGCTCACTTCAAACCAATTTTCTGACTTACAGACTGCAGTTCATACAAAACCCTCTTGCATTTGCCTGGAGAAAACATATGAGTATGTTATTGTAGGAGTTGCTGAAACAGATGCACACCTGGGTCTGTCAAGTCTGGTTTCTCACCTCTAGCAATCACTTCTTTTACCAAGAGGTAAACATCGTCTTCAAGGCTAGTGTGTCCGTGATTTGGCAAGGGGGCTGAGAGTTTCACAGAAGCCCGTGAGAATTAGCCCCAGTGGCAATAAGAACACAGTCAGCCCCCTCTGGAAGACTAGGAAAGGCACGGAGAAGGAGGAAACAGTAAGACATCCAAAGATTGTGGCATAGCCCTTCAGACTTTTCTGCTTACAGCCAGAGATACACCAATAATTTCTGTGACAAATAAACCAAACTTGACATGCTGATTAAGTAAAGCAGGAATAGCAATAATAATAAAACCATCAAAACTCCATAAAGGCTCGTAATGTACCTAAAGGTATTTTCATTACTGCAATAAGTGTTAAGCATTTCCTTTGCCGTTGACAGTTTCTATGGCAAAGCTTTGAAGAATGTCCCACAGGTTATCAGTAAAGGCTCTATCTGTCGTATATAAAACAAGAACAAACTCAACAATCCAAAACCCGACTTTCAAGTTGTGGCCCAGGACTAAAGTTGGAAACAGGACGGAATAGATCTGTTGCTGGTCTCATCTGGCACAGTCCCAACAAAAGGAAACCATATCAATTGACACCAGCTGAGAACTTCACTCTATATTTTTCTCTTTTTCCCCCTTTTATGTTCTAGTCACCAACACCATTCTAGCCAGTCACTAATAGTCCTTCAAGGCTAACCTTCCTGTGAGCTTGCATTTAAAAATGAATCTCAGATGAAGGAAATGAAAGGCTTCCTCTCAAACATAAAGCAGATTCCAGTTGAAAACTAAAGAATTCACGCTTCAAACCACTTTTGGAGGATGTCTTTCTCTATTGGTAACATTTGGAGATGTTTGAAAGGGAGCTAATGAAGACAGGTTTATGTGACTGGTTATAATTTCACCTTCCCAACTGCACATTTCACATTTGTCTCAGTGAATTATCTGGTAAAATATTTCATGATACAAATTCTTTAAAAGGCTTTGCAATCAGTGAAATATTTTGAGCTAAAGTTTCAAAAACAGTCGGTAAATTGAGCTTGCATATAAATGCACAAATGGCTAATTGCTCAAAAAAAGTAAAAACATTTATGCACATACAAACATAAAATGTTGTCATGCTTCAAACCACTAAATGATAGAATATATGATGACAAAGCAGAGGGAGACAGGTAGAACAGGAACTGGGTAAGAATCAGGGACAAATTATATAAATAGCCCCTTTTATAAGCTGTGTGAACAACCCGAAAGATCTTCCAGTGTTCACTGTGCAATCTTTCTTGCTGTGGCAGTAAAAAGATGTTAACTAAACTAAGTTTTTCAGAGAATTAGATTAATTGAGATCAACAAGTCTTCCTGATGAAGTGGCATTGGGGCATTACCACGGACCAGTGTGAGGAGAAAAAATTACTGGATGAAGCTGTCACCGGCTCTCTTCCCACACGCCCATTACCTGCAGCAGGTCTAGAGAAGCAGGAGGCTGCCCTTCATCATCACTCTCTTCTCTCTGTGCTTATGAATTACGGAACACAAGGATGAATCTCCTGGGCTTCACCAAATTAATTTTCCAAAGAGTGTTTCCCGAGCTCTAATAGGCAGTGCAGTGGGTATTGGTTGAATAGGCTCAAATCCTTGACTTCCAAAGAAAAACTGAAGACTTCTGATTATTTTATAAATACACCCAACCCTTGCAAGAAGTCTACCATACTTGTTCCGACTGAGGACACAGTGTAAATTTGCATCATTGGTATCTTCAGAATTACTGGTAAATGACAGTTACTGTTGATATGCAGCACAGTAAAACAGACTAGTGTCTCAGTGTACTGAACTTGACTTACATTCACCATGTTTTTTTAAAAAAAAAAGTGAAAAAGAAGCAACTGTACTGATCTATTTTTGTTAACTTTTTGTAAAAGTTAACAGACTATTCTAACAAAAAACGTGTGTATCATTGCTCTTATTCTGTATCATCAAGCCATTTTTAACTGGCCTACTCACCTGTTACAGAAAAAAAATATTTTGCCACAGCTACTGTCCTGAAATGCATGTGCATATCAAACGTGTTCATTGTGTCACAGGTATTTATAAAAACAGGAATATAACACAAGTACAGGAATTTAACACAAGACTACTGTTACGTCACTGATGCTGTATGTCACTAAGCAGCAGACACTTCTGTGATGATTAAATTTAGGAAAGTCATACCTTCCTACTCCTAAAGGAATATTTGAAAGAATGATAAATGCTTGTAAGTGATTTTACAATTAGGATATATTTCCATGCACTATGTATACATTTAGGAGGAAGTGATTACTGTAATAATGTGAGGGGGTTACAATTACTGTAGAAGTGAATTTATTCACAGATTTTGTAGTAATAATGTTTCTTGTGGCAGTCTGGCTAAAAGGAGCGGTGAGGTATTTTTCTCTATAATATTTTTTTCGTGAATAAAGAAAATATGCGAATGCTGAAATTTAATGAAGTCATAATTTAAAAATTCAGGTATTTGTTTTCTTCTTGTTCTTCTTCCCTAAGGAGAGAAAAAAAAAAAAGAAAAAAAAAGGCACATTGAACAGTTATCTGTCTATCATTCCCTAACATGAATTTTGAACTCACCGGGCAGTTTCAACCAAACTTTACTGAGGGGAAAAGGTCTAAAAAATTTAAAAACTCTTCCAGTTTTCTTTAAAATACGAAACTAGAGGGAGAAGAGAGACTCTATTAATATTTCAGCCAAGAAAAGTTAATAAGCTCATTCTTAATTAGACATCAAGAATTCTCATAGAAGAGAAACATCAGAAACCAGGTTTTCAAACTTCCTCATTTCTATTACATTTCACTTAGTGGTCTTACCTGCAACTTTCTGAAGTTCTTCTTGTTTTGTTTTGTTGTGTCTTGTTTTGCTTTAGAATACAACTGTAAGATACCAAATGCTTAGATGTTTAACGAGCCTTATAAAGGGTTTGAAAAACCTGTTGCAGGTAGGATGTTTTCCTGAGCCACTGCTTCAAGCTCCTGCCAAACCTAAAAAATACATTTCTAGTCTTTCTGGTTTTAACGAAAATCTTCCAGTGCTGTCTGAGCAGCTAGAAAGGAAGCTGAGGGAGAAGACTAGTACATAAACATCGACCTGACCAAACCTTTTGAAGAAGCCAAATGTATACAAAAAGCACAGATGGAAGAAAGCTCTTTTCACTAACAACTGAAAGACAGTTTCTGACATACCTAGGAACACTTAAAAGTGGATCACTCAGCCACAGTTCCCTGGTTAAATCCATTATTACCTCCATTCTTAGCACTCAGAGCAATATTCTATTATCAGAGTATTTTTAATGAATAATACAACCTCAAAATTAGTTTTAATTAAATAAAATTATCTTTCTGACTACTAGGTACTCCTTCAAATGCTTCTGAGAGCATGGGTGAGATTGGTTAGTGATCTCTGTGGTGACTTTAAGTGTAATAACAAGTTTTTCAGTGTCTTGGTCATGTGAAACATTATAGAAGCACTAGGTATTATGACTGGTATTCAAGACTCATTATGTCACAAGAACATCCGTGAATGTAGCACTGATGATGGCATTCTTTGCAGAGGTGACATCCAAAGGCTTCCAGAGGCTGCTCCATTCTTTCATCTTAATGGATGATGATGATGATGCACTCTGCAAGAACTTGTGGGAAATCAACTGCTACCTCAGACTGATACAATCAGCATACCGGGGAAATCTGCTTCAACTTCCATATGTGACATGGGGCAAGTCCCCTTACCTCGTCTCACCCGAATGAGGGCAAAAGTAATACTAGACTCTACTTCCAGGGAAGAGTGTAAAAATAAATATTTATGATTACACACACTCAAAAGCTATAGAGTAGGAATCAATACAACTACCTAGCAAGTTTACTGAAGGTATGTGTGAATAAATCTGCTGCTCTAAACCTGGCATATAACTGTTATGTTAACTTTAACAGCTACTTCCAAATACACAATCCACCTGAAAATGTTACTACTGCTATCTAATAGGTGGTGCATCAAGTCCTTGTTTAAGAAAAAAAATAAAATCTCAGGTCTACGAGTCTTCAAGCTTACGCCCTTTCTAGTCCTGCATAGAACATTTCACATGTCATTTCTGCTGGCTGAGACAGAACAGGGATAAATCATTCCAATTCTGTCATGCTTTTGCCAAGCACGCTTAGAACACACTCCCATCTCCTGCCTGAGGAAACCCTTTATAAACCCTTTTTACAGTTTAAGATGGAGTCATGAGAGTACGTACACTACTTCTGACTACAAAACTCTGAAATGTACTAAAGTTTGGGTGTCCCTGAGGAAGACAACTGCACATATATCAAGTAATACTGTCCTATTTCTTTTGATCTTCTTGGTAGTTGCAGGCAGTAACGGTCAAGGAGAGGACAGAAGGAACTGGAAAAAAAGAAAGTTGTTGATAAAATAGTGCAAAGTAAATGTCGGCCAAAACAGCACAAAGATCTGTGCAGTCCTTACAAAGCTTTACACAATGTTTTCCACGTCTTTCTCAACTGCACAAGACAAAGCAATAGATCCACAGTTTTAACAAGACTTTTTACCTGAACAGAGTTAGTGTTCACAAACGGCAAATTTTCTCAGCATACTGCTTTCCTTTTCCTGTTCGCTGGGGCTTTTGGTTTTTGCTGGTTGGTGTTTTTTTGGCAATGAAAATTACTTCAAAAGATTTGTCTGGAGTGTTACCCCTCATTAATATTCTCACCCAGGGTACTACAAAAAATATCAAAAACCACAGTAGAACTTTTCTAGATGTTGATAGCTTTATTCTCACACACATACATATGAAAAAAAAAAAAAAAAAAACACAAAAAAAAACAGGAAAATGTAAAGATTGCAGAGAAAATCTAGGTGATAATTTATAATGAATTAACAATAACTCAGAGAGCAGCCCATGTCCATCTCTAAGGTATGGACATATCAATATTTGCATATATAAAAACATTATAGAAAATGTGGAAGACAATAGGAACTACCTTAAAGGAGCAAATTATATATAATTGTTTAAATTGAGGAACATCCTCGATTGATGAATATATTGTTCACACATTCGGTGAGACACATACTAACTGTTCGTATCTCCTCACAAGCTGCAACCTGTTCAAGGCTACTGAAATGTGAAAAGAAAAAAATCCCAACCACCCACACCTTTTTTGTCCAGCCAAATAATCCAAACAGAAATGAAATATAAATAAATAAAGCTCAGTGTTTTCATAAGACTTCACATCTTCAAAGCACTGCACGCACATTAACTAATCAATGAATTCCCCTGTCTTGAATCCAAAGTGGATGAGAAGAATGGAGGTAAAATCACAAAAGTTCAGGCAAGTCTGATCTCAAACGTCTTGCCAGCTTGCTGCCACAGAGCCTGGCTGAAGCCCCAACAGGAGCTGGTCCAGAGCAGCTCTGCCTTGTGGTGTGCTGCCCCTTCCACAGCTGACTTCCACGTTACCTCCTAGCCACCTTATAACTCATACCTGGGTTATCTAAAAGTCACGTTCGGCACCCCCTGCTTGAATTGTGCTCACTCATAAGCTCTGGTACAGAGGATTCACCTTCCAGGTGCCCTGTCTGTTCTCAGCCAGGGCCAACTGAAGGCTCCTCAGCAAAACTGCAATCAGCCACCTCTGCACTGAGCTCCCCTCAGGCTGGCAGAAATAAGCTGTGGGAGCAGAGTCTAGCAGAAGCTGCCTACTTTGGCGACGGTCATTTGAAACCAGCTGTCACCTGGGGTCAGCCAACCCAACCAGCCTGGCCTCCACGAACAGCACAGGCAGGCTGGTGGCTGCCATCACGCCACCTCGAGCAGCTCCGAGCCACAGCTGGGTGTCCCTGAGGGTGCCCTGACAGCTCTGTCGTTCTGGACACCAGTCGGCTTCAAGACCATACTAGGGACTCCAGACAGTTTTCAAGGCCGCCTCTGGACACCTGAAAGGTTGGTGAAGCCTCTGAGTTTTGGCCACTGAAGCATATGACATGGAGGCGAGGAAGGAATCACTACACGGGAGAGGCAGGATCTTCTGGCCCAGCCAGCCCAAACTTCCCCGGAGGGGCCAAGGGGAAGGGGCACACGGCCTACCCCTGCCTCTTTCAAGGTTCATTCCCCCCTCTCAGGAGGAGCCTCTCGCTCCTCAGTCGCTTCCATTGACGCGGAGCTCTCTCCC